>OZ012696.1:8015956-8072489 GCA_963942565.1 Maea johnstoni | reverse complement strand
TTGCATTTTGTTCCTATCCTCTAGACGTGTGTCTGGGGGTCTCATCAAATGTGTAGGCGTTTCTCCATATCAACTAAATCCGCCCAGCGATCTCTATTAGCCCTTATACTGCTGGGTGGCTAATTTGGCCAATACAAAATGATGCAAAAAAAACACTGAAAAATGACTGAAACCCGGCACATGGGTACCCATCTGAGAGTACTGAGAGAGAGCTTTCCAATGAATACCAACATGACAGGGTTTAGATGGTTTTCAAAAATCTTTGGGTCCTTGGCGACTTTCGGGATTGAGAAGATGATATATTAGGGCCCAGGAGCAAGTACAGACAAGGAATTTACAAAATCCAATTTTTAACAGCTCTCCAAGCAAAGGTTATCAAGAAACCTTGGAATTGCACGAAATTACCAATGATCGTGATAATGCATATTCTTAACTCTTATGCTGCTGGTGGCTGATTTGGCCAATACAAAATGATGAAAAAAACTTTTAAAATGACTGAAACCCTGGCAAATGGGTACTCATATGTTAAAAACTCAGTGAGAGCTTTCTATTGAATACCAAAATGATAGTATTTAGATGATTTCCAAAAGTTTGTTTTTTTAGCAGTAGACGAAAATAGTTTTAGCATTGGAAGGGTTAACACGGGGGAATCAAATATCAGTTGACTAACTCAATTAGCCAAAAGCAATTAGGGAAATATGGAGGAAACGTCATTTTATGAGAGTAAGCTTTTATTGTTTATCAATGTAGGAAATTGATTGTGAAAGCAATGCATTGACCAATTTTTATTCTATGTGAGTTTTACTTATAGAATGCTAATTGAATATTCAATATGTCGGTGACTTTTTTTTATGAAGTGATGGAAATGAAGTTCATTGCATCCTCTTCTGTTTCTTCTTAGGCCTAAAAAAAATTGTTTGTTTGCTGTAATCCCACCCTACAAGTTTTTATTAAAAAAAATCCCTACCCTAAAGTTCTTTCCGCCCTCCAACTCCAATCAGTGTAAAACATGCAAAAAACACACATTTTTGATCACAAAAATAATGCAAAAAAAATGTTTTTTTGCTGACCTACCTACCCTATTTTTTTTCGGACCGTTACAGGAAACAAAGAATATTTTTTCTAGGCCTAATATCAAATCCTACTCTTCCCATCTATGCCCAGGAATCTCTTCAACACACCCTGTAGCTGCCAAAACCGCCTGACACTTTTGGTGGTATCTTCCCAACAAAAGCAATATTCTGAAAACATTTGAAGGAGTAGTGTTCATCAAAACTCTATCTACAACTCTTTCTCAAATATTTTGTTCATTTAAATACTATCAACAACTCTCCATGAAATATTTTGTAAAATCATTCTTGATTTTCAAGTTATTGTCAAAAGTGTCGAAGATCCAGACAACATTTTATGGGTTAACAATCTATTCGCAGGTTGAGAGAGGACAATATAAATATCAGACTATTTTGATGAAATCTCTGAAGCGAAAGCATAATTTGAAAATATTTGAAGGAGAAATGTTCATTTAAATACTTTCAACAACTCTCCATGAAATATTTTGTAAAATCATTCTTAATTTCCAAGTTATTGTCAAAAGTGTTGAAGATCCAGACGACATATAATGGGTTAACAATCTATTCCCAGGTTGAGAGAGGACAATGTCAATATCAGACAATTTTGATGAAATCTCTCAAGCGAAAGCATAATTGAAAAAATATTTGAAGGAGAAATGTTCATTTGAATACTGTCAACAACTCTCCATGAAATATTTTGTAAAATCATTCTTAATTCCAAGTTATTGTCAAAAGTGTCGAAGATCCAGATGACATTTTATGGGTTAAAAATCTATTTGCAGGATGAGGGAGGACAATATCAGGGAGTGCCTGCGGGCTGTGTTGTCCCTGCACACAATTCATCAAAAGTAGAAACACTCTTCCTGGGGCCGAATTACCAGAACAAACTGTTTACTTTGAAATGAAAACCTTTTAGAGTGATGAGGAGAAATTGATCCGGGATGTGTCTTTGATCTGGGTTGATTATCCCAGCCGGGCATGCATCGTGTGGTCGGGCTTGATACTTTCTACCTGACTCTACATCAGCGAGGGAAACGTGCCCTGGGGAAAAACACAAGATAAAAACATTGCAACTTTCCTGAGATGAATACATACTAAATTTCTATTTCTAGAGATTGATATCTGGTAATGCAATTTCATTAAAAATGTTTAACAGTGGAAATATGTTATTATTATTATTTTTATTATCTTTATTATTATCATTATCATTATGATTATGATTATTGTTATTATTTTTATTATTATTATTATTATTATTATTATTATTATTATTATTATTATGATTATTATTATTATTATTATTTTTATTATTTTTATTATTATTATTAATATTATTATTATTATTATTATTGTTATTATTATTATTATAATTATTATCATTATTATTTTTATTATTTTGTTATTGTTATTTTTTCTTGTTGTGGTGGATTATGTTAGTGAATGCCAGCCCATATAAAATGTACCGCAGGTACTCCAATATCCAATATTGGTCCACTTAATCGCTCGTTGTGCCAAACTATCCCATATCTTCAAAGACGAGAAAATAACCTGTACTTCCTTTCACCTATTGTTGCAAGTCAGTAACCCAGAACCCATGTGCTCCTTTCTTTACGCTAATTAGTTAGTTACCATGGCAACAAAGATGGCCGCCGTTTGAACTGGCAGGTTTAGGAGTGTGAGTACGATGCTCAATGAGATGGGGTATAAATCAGGATTCCGCGTAGCCCCGATAGTGCCTTGCCTTCGTTTCTCCCCGTAAGCAAACATTGAGGCGTGGGCGTGTGTGGGGTTTGCGGCTTCGGTTGTAGTACATGATAAATTAGGCTGTCACAGGACCGGCCGTCCATCCTGCTTTGACCCGTGATAACTAGTGCTTCCCACACGAAATTAGGCCTCAGATTTTGCTGATGCAATGTAGTATATTTATAAATATGATGCCTATCTGTATATATGCAGATAGGCATGATATTAACCAGAAACCAATGGCCATGCTTGCACAAGAAAATAGGCCACAGTTTTGCTGATGAAATGTAGTATATTTATAAATATGATGCCCATCTGTATATATGCAGATAGGCATGCTATTAACCAGAAAACCAATGGCCATGCTTGCACTGAAAAATAGGCCACAGTTTTGCTGATGCATAATGTAGTATATTTATGCAGATGGGTGTGATAGTAACCAAAGAAAACCAATGGCCTTTATGTGATAAATGTTTACGTTTTTAGCGCACTCGTTGTTTTTGAACTAAATACAATTAGGCAGTAATTTTTCAGTCAAGGCAATTTACTATATGTGAGCAAGAGTAAAAAAAAAATGAAAAGTATGAATAGTTTGTTTTAAAAAAATGAGGCACAAACATTGGACTAAGAGTTTCTCCGTTTCCTCTAAAACATAATGAAAGAAATGATGCAAATTATTTATTTATTTATTGTTAAATTTTCATTGCTTTTAGATATGTTTTAAGAACATGCAAATGAAAATGCACACACTAAGTTGGTTTAAGTAAAACAACTTTATTTTATTTGTTTCTAATAAGCCCAATATCATTCAATGCATATACTTTAGACATGTTTTCCTTATTTCATATCAAAGTTTAAAAAAGTGTACAAACAAGAATCAATGCATGCTATATAATGCAATGCAATATTGAATACAATTCAAAAAACATATTTCATATCAAAGTTTAAAAAGTGTAACAAACAAGAATCAAAAAACATTTCATATCAAAGTTATAAAAAACATATTTCATATCAAAGTTTAAAAAGTGTACAAACAAGAATCAATGCATGCTATATAATGCAATGCAATATTGAATACAATTAAAAAAACATGGGATGATTCAGTACAATACAATACAATACAATATTACTCAATACCATACAATATGTTATAATGCAATACAATACAATACAAACATCTGTCCACTGACTATTCTTCAAAATGCTTTTGAACATTATAGGTGGAAAGGGCGCTATATCAAATATCAATTATTATTATTATTATTATTATTATTATTATTATTATTATTATTAATACAAAATAATACAATGATTTTCTATTGTCTTTTCAGAGTTGAGGATGACAAAGTAACATTCCTGGTTCGCCCCAATGCCAAGACCTCAACTCTTCCGTTGTCACCCAAAGAGCACGTAAGTCGACTATCTTGCTTTTGTGTTAGAGTACTTCTTAGTAGGAACTGTATTGTTAACATGCATATTTATTTCAGGTGGGACATCTTTTACCAAGACGATCAAAACAGAATCAAGGTCATGAAAGAAAATCATCATGATTTTCTTTTTTTTACTGGGGGGAGGGGGGGGGGGGAGGGGTTGGTGAGAGGATATTTTCATTGGTTTTCTTTTGGAGAATATGGATGCATATGAAAATCTATAACAAATCACTTTTGTTGAGTGCTGGTGCAACGATTAGACAGATGGAAACCCCTGACTTATAGGAATTTAGATTGAATATGGGATCTGCATATTGCATGCAATATGTGTGCTAAATGTATGTGCCAAATATATATAAATATATATATATATATATATATATATATATATATATATATATATATATATATATATATATATATAATTATATATATATATATAATATATATATATATATATATATATATATATATATATACTATATATATATATATATATATATATATATATATATATATATATATATATATATACAGTGATTCTGTGCAAGTTTAAAATCACCAATTTACTAATATTTTTTAGTAAAATTGGCTATAGATTGTATTTTAGGTATTAATTAATTCAATCAAAATTGTGTGCCATCGAAAAGCTCACATTATCAGATATTATTAGAGTCTTCGGATTGCCTGTCTATCTTAATTAGTTTGCATTCCATAATTGAATATCAGGTAGTTGCACACATGCACACTCACACATGCAAACTCACATGTAAGCCAAGCTTATACATGAAGGTGGCGCCATCTATTACATGAATGAAACACTATAGTCTCATGATGGTACATACTTGTTTATCTATAGCATTTTGAGGCTACACTGACCATACTGAACATGCATGCATCTTGACCTTTATCACTTTGCTGATAATATACCAATATTGGAAAGAAAGAACCCATCCTCATCATCATCATCATCATCATCATCATCATCATCATTATCAACATCATCATCATCATCATCATCGCCATTATTATCATTGTCCTTATTATAATTTTCTTCATCCTTATCATCATCATCATCATCATTATTATCACTGTCCTTACTGTAATCATTTTCATCATTGTCATCATGCATCATCACCATTATTATTTTTGTCCTTACTGTCGTCATTTTCATCATTATCTTCACCGCCATTGTCATCATCATCATCATCATCATCATCATCATCATCATCATCATCTATAATATCACTATTAAATATCAAATTATGTGAACCAGCAAGTTGCTTATACATATTCATGAGCTATACATTATCTTGTAACTCTATACTCTCAGAAGGACAAAACTGAGTGGGCATGGTATCTGTTTATTCACATATATTATAGTATCATCACCATTATCATCATCATCATCATCCCCTAACCAAATAAAGCTGGGAATACCAAGATATTCCTAGAAATATCCTTTGAAAATCCAAGGATTTCGTAGGAAGTCTGAGCTACATTTAATAAGGGTCATCATCATCATCATCATCATCATCATCATCATCATCATATTATTCATCATCATCATGATCATCATGATCATGATCATCATCATCTTATTCATCATCATCATCACCATCATCATCACCATCATCATCATCATCATCATCTTATTCATCATCATCATCACCATCATCATCATCATCATCATCATCATCATCACCATTATCATCATCATCATCATCATCATCACATGATTTGGCCTAGCTGGCATGTGCTGATGCATATTCATGAGATAGAAGAACTCCTGAGAGTGGATCTAAATATGGGCGTCCTCTGTTGTTGGCACGGCGACCACGAGCACGCCGTGAGCAGCCACACTTGTTGATTCTCACGAGCAGCATGCAGCTAGATACTTGTCAGCAGCAGCGAAAAATTCTTTGTACATATCCATATTCTGCCCGATGCCAGCTTTTCCCGGCCCCAATTTGTCAATCAGTGAGAGGCCCCACAATGGTTATTTCATTTCTATGGTTGTCAAGGTGATTGCCGTTGTCATGGCAACAGAGGAAGCCATATTGTCGAGGTAAGATAAAGGCCATGTTGAGATTTTTTGATGCAATCTCCACATTCCCGGCTATTATTTGCCGCTGATTTTCAATATCATCATGCACGCAGCATGCATAGTTGAATTCCAACGAGGAATAGTAATAAGTATTTCATTACTCATTGTTGGTCGTTTCCCGTGAGAGAAAGAAAATGAAGTACAATGGCTCCACGTCTTCCACCTGTTTCTAGGGGAAACGGTTGTCCCGAGCAACAAGTCAAACAAGAGTCTAATATGCTTTTATTCGAGCAATACGTTGTTCAGATTGAGTTACAAAGATCAGAACTAGAATAACCTGTAGGCATTTTCACTGTCTACTTTTCCCTTACTAGGTTAACCCTTCCAATGCTTAGGCTACTTTGGTCCAAAGTACAAGGAGGCAAAGATTTTTGAAAAACACCTAAACCATGTCATGTTGGTATTCATTGGATGGCCCTCACGGAGTACTCTCAGATGAGTACCCATATGCTAGGGTTTCAGTGATTTTTCAGGACTTATTGCAATATTTTGTATTGGCCAAATTAGCCACTAGCAGCACAAGGGTTAATGTGACCACTGCATTATCCTATTCATGACTTGAGATTTTCTAGTGTCGTTTATGAAGCATAAACTTGCAAAATACTTGAAGAAGAGTTGTAGATAGATTTCTGATTAGCAATTCTCCTTCAAATATTTTCTAAATATTGCTTTTAGCCAGGGAGATATCACCAAAATTGTTAGGCTTTTTTTTCTGCTACAGGCATGAACAGGTATAGGGAGGTCGGTCATCTTTACAGGTGTTTGATTTGATTTGATTCGTTCTAGTACAATGTGTATTACATAGCATTTGGCAATACCAAAAAATCATATAGAAAGGTGACTAGTTGGAGAGTCATTAACTGCTATGCAATAGAATTCTAATCAGACGGGAAATATATTGCTACTGATGGTTGATAAACATTTTAGTGTGGGGTGGGAACCGTTTCGAGGATAGTAGTTATAATATTATCAGCCGTAATAAAAATGTATTCCCCATTATGACCTTATTTGCCTCTTTATGCATGGATGCATGAGTTCATAATACATTTATCCCTATCACAGCCTCAAACAGCCAAACTTTTTGGCGGTCTTCCTGATCAAAACTTTTCATTAAAAAACATTGAAATGTAATGAAAGAAAAGATGATATCAAACATTAATAGAGCCTACAAATCTCCTGAAGTATATAATCTATGCAATTTCTCTTTACTGGTTAGTCTTGAAGGTGAAGCCAAGAATGGAAATCTGTATTTACCGCATATCTCAAAGGTAAAATGTTATGTATCTCATAATGTATTTCATGTACAAGTCACATATCACCAACTATAACTTTGTACCATTGTACTTATTAAATTCTTGGAAAGTGAACAAAAAAACTATTTTGAAATAAAAAAAGAATTCCAATGTGAAGATAAAGTGAATGAATAAAAAATACTTTAAAAAACTTTAAAAAAAATTCCACTTTGAAGATAAACCTAAGATTATTTCTATCAGGTCTCATTTCTATAAGGTGCATTTATTCTTATGGGTTATCTTGGATGTTATCTGCCTTAGATCCAGATAATGATCGAAGCATGAAATATTCAAGCAAATGTCATCCTTAGACTGACGGCTGGGAACAGTTTGTAATTGATTCTCTTTGTGGGCGCCTTTAAGACTTTCATGAATGATCATTTTGAAATGAATAAATGCGGGAATGAAAAAAGTCTAACTTAATACACTTCCTGCTTGGGAGTCCATCTTGCCGGGGAAGAAGTTTCCTCAATTACGGCGCAAGAAAGGATGGTGAAGGGGACAGGTCGCGGGCGCTAATAGCCTCCATTTGCATGGCTTTCTTCCCGGCGCGCTTACTGAATGCGGCAAATGCATGCGGCGCACGAGAAAATGAAGCTGCTATTAATTCTGTATCAGGTGCTCTGAGAAGGCGCGGGCTGTGCGGCGACAATGAGGCGAGTGTCGCCGCGGTGGCGACGAGGAAGCTCCGATAGTCATTAACGGCGAGAGGAAGTGGCAATACGAGAACCTGCTATTGACTACCTGAAAATGCGCCCATACAGTCGACAGCCGCCGCGCTACTTGCTACTGCACTACTTAGATTTCATCCATTTCACGATCGTCCCTAATCCATTTGACTCAGGAGTGCTCAAATGGTCAGGGAACTTTGAGCATAACTTATTGAAATAGAGCATTTTTTTTTTTTAGAAATAATGAAGAGGGATTGTTGAATCTAACAGACCCTCTCAAAATGATGGAAAAAAGCTATGATCAACGTTTCATTTTCTGATATATTTCAAAAAGTTTACAAATATATATTCCCAGATTGTTCAAATCAGTTTTTGGCTGCTACAGGCATGAATGGGTTAACCCTCATGCTTGTGGTGGCTTATATGGCCAATACAAAATGATGCAAAAAACCTGAAAAATTACTGAACCCCTTGCACATGGGTACTTATGTGTGAGTACTCAGCGAGAGCTATCCAATGAATACCATCATGACAGGGTTTGGATGGTTTTCCAAGATATTTGGGTCCTCGTGCTTTGGACAAAAGTAGCCTCAGCATTGAAAGGGTTAATCCATTTGACTCTGGAATGCTCAAGTTGTCAGGGAACTTTGACCATAACTTATCAAATTGAGCAATTTTTCTTTTAGAAAAGAAGAGGGATCTTTGAATCCAACATGATCCATGAATTTCAGTCAAGTATTTTTCAAAATGATACTATGAAGATATTTCTCTGAAACTTGTTGATAACCTTTTGATACATGCTCACAGTGGCCAAAAGCAGCATCACAATTTTGATGAAAGCTGTGGCCAAAAGCAGAGGTAGGAAAAGATTTGACAGAGAAATGTCGATCAGGATATTATCAGTCACTCTCCTTCAAATATTTTGTAAAATCATTGTCAATTCTATAAATTATCGTCAAAAGTACCCGAGATTCAGACGACAATTTATGGAGGAATGCTTAACCTATTAACACTTAAAAGGTCTTATGAAAATTGTCGTCTGGACCTATGGTAGTTTTGATAATAACATTGGAATTAAGAAAGATTTTACAAAATATTTGAAGGAGACTTGTTGGTGAAGTTCTGAACAACATTTCTCCTTCAAATAGTTTCTCAATTTTGCTTTTGCCTACAAGATTGCATCACAATTGACAGGCTGTTTTTTGCCGCTGTGAGCATTAATGGGTTAATCATCAATGGGTTAATCATGTGATCACACCTGATCAGTGTGAGTAGGTTAGTACACTTGTAGTAAAGTATTGAGGTATTTTTTGTGGCTGCCCATAGAGGGCAGCACTAACAAAAAGTCCAGGAGGCTTAAGTCTCTTAAGTTCTCTTTTTCTTACTTAAGTATTGAGGTAATTTACTTGTTGCTGTCCATAGAGAGTAACACTAAGAAAAAGTCCAGGAGGCTTAATTAAGTCTCTCAAGTTCTTATTCTCCTTAAACCATTAATGCTTAAGAGCTCCTCTAGAAATTGTCGTCTGGATCAATGATACTTTTGGCAATAACTTGAGAATCAAGCATAATTCTACAAAATATTTGAAGGAGAGTTGTTGGTAATGTTCTGATTGACATTTCTCGATCAAATATTTTCCTGACTTTGCTTTTGCCTGCAAATTATCATTAAAATTGTGAGGCTTGTTTTGGCTGCTGTGAGCATTAATGGGTTAAAGTACCTGACCCTCTTTGCCTGTCGTCAGATTGAAGATGCTGCCTTTCTTTGATCCTGGCTTCAAATAAATTCTTTTAACTCATCTGCCCCCCCCCCCCCCCCACCCATTCTCGAAATATTTCAAAGGATATTTGATAAAGGAATTGCCACTTTTATTGAAATATTCTTCAAAATCAGAGTTTTACGTCTATGAAGATACACTTTATATATTATTTCCCCCTCTTATGTGTAAAATCAGAAATTCAAAGAGTCAAAATTTCACCCTTCTTTGATTTGGGCTTCAAATTAGCTACTGTATGAAATGAAATACTTAATCAATAAAATGCTTAGTCTATGAAATACTTGGTCAACAGAATACTCAGTCAGTAAAATACTTGGTTAACGAAATGCTTGGTATCATAGGAAATCCTCAATCAATAGAATACTTGGTCTATATAATACTTGGTCAACAATTGATGCTTACTCTATGAAATACTTGGTCAACGAAAAACTCAATCAATAAAATACTTGGTCTATGAAATTCTTAATCAATGAAATATGTACTCAATCAGTAAAATTGTACTTGGTCAACAAAATACTTGGTCAACGAAATACTCAATCAATAAAGTATTTGGTCTATGAAATACTTGGTCAACGGAATACTCAATCTATAAAATACACAATATATGAAGTACTTGGTCAATGAAATACTGAATCAGTAAAATACTTGGTCAAAGAAATAATCAATAAATGAAATACTCGGTCTATATAAATATAATATTTGTCATTTTTGCGTGCTCTGTTTTTTCCTGTGCATAAAATGGCGTGCGAGGAAGGAGCGTGCGAGACCTTTGCGCTGCTGAGTTACGTGCTCGGCCAGCGGAGGAAGGAGATATATGATACGTACGACTGTGAAATACTATAATGGCCGCCTCCACGACCATATAGCACCTTGAGGCATGTACCTGTTAATGAGCAGTCGGTGCGATACAGCGGCCGTGGGGGGCGAGGCGGCGTGGCGCGGTATTATCTCACATTTACTCTTATATCATCACGCGTTGTCACGAAGGCAACCTGAGACGCAGGCAGCTCAGTCGCTTGTTATCTGGGCACTGGCTTGACCCCTGGTACCTCTGGTGCGGGTGGAATTTCATCACGGGTTTTTGTGGAATTTTCATTATTTATCAATCTATCTATATATCATGTACTCCATTCTCTCTCTCTCTCATTCTTTCTCTCGCTCTCATTCTTTCTCTTTTTCATTCTTTATCGCTCTCTCATTCTGTATCTCTCATTCTTTTTTTTCTGTCTGTCTCTGTCTCTCTGTCTCTCTCTCCCTCTCTGTCTTTCTCTCTCTGTCTCTCTCTCTCTCTCTCTCTCTGTCTCTCTTTCTCTCTCTGTCTCTCTTTCTCTCTCTCTCTCTCTCTCTCTCTCTCTCTCTCTCTCTCTCTCTCTCTCTCTCTCTCTCTCTCTCTCTCTCTCTCTCTCTCTCTCTCTCTCTCTCTCTCTCTCTCTCTCTCTCTCTCTCTCTCTCTCTCTATATATATATATATATATATATATATATGTATATATTTATCTATTCTTATAAATATATATATATATATACATGTATATATATATATATATATATATATATATATATATATATATATATATATATATATATATATATATATATACATTCCCTGTGAGTCTGAAATGTATGCAGATGTTCTCTCCCTCATACACATTTCACTCAAAGGCTTTAGGGGGTAATGGAATTTGATAATCTGAGGGGGTAGGTAAAATGAGAGAAACATAGTATTAGGCAGGAAAAGATTTTATCTTCTCACATGAACCGGTCATGATGTATCAGGCTTACAGGAAACCAAATAGATCTCATATTCACATCTGTATTCCCAACCTACTCTGTACAGCATGGTATATCACAGCGACCTGACATCAATGCACTGACTAAGTAACGCTCTTGCTTAGTGTTCAAGGGGCCAGCCCTGATGGCTGAGTGGTCTAACGTGTTGCCACTGACTGCGATCTGTCTCGCGCCATGGAGGGCCAGCCCTGATGGCTGAGTGGTACAAGGCATTGCCACTGGCCGTTAGTTGTCTCTCACCACTGAGGGCCAGCCCTGATGGCTGAGTGGTCTAACACGTTGCCACTGACTGCTTCCTGTCTCTCACCTCTGAGGGCCTGCCCTGATGGCCATGTGGTCTAAGGCATTGCCACCTGCCGTTAGTTTTCTCTCACCACTGAGGGCCAGCCCTGATGGCTGAGTGGTCTAACGTGTTGCCACTGACTGCTTGCTGTCTCTCACCACTGAGGGCCTGCCCTGATGGCTGAGTGGTCTAAGGCATTGCCACCTGCCGTTAGTTGTCTCTCACCACTGAGGGTCAGCCCTGATGGCTGAGTGGTCTAAGGCATTGCCACCTGCCGTTAGTTGTCTCTCACCACTGAGGGCCAGCCCTGATGGCTGAGTGGTCTAAGGCATTGCCACCTGCCGTTAGTTGTCTCTCACCACTGAGGGCCAGCCCTGATGGCTGAGTGGTACAAGGCATTGCCACCTGCCGTTAGTTGTCTCTCACCATTGAGGGCCTGCCCTGATGGCTGAGTGGTCTAAGGCATTGCCACCTGCCGTTAGGTGTCTCTCACCACTGAGGGCCTGCCCTGATGGCTGAGTGGTCCAAGGCATTGCCACCTGCCGTTAGTTGTCTCTCATCACTGAGGGCCAGCCCTGATGGCTGAGTGGTCTAAGGCATTGCCACCTGCCGTTAGTTGTCTCTCACCACTGAGGGTCAGCCCTGATGGCTGAGTGGTACAAGGCATTGCCACCTGCCGTTAGTTGTCTCTCACCATTGAGGGCCAGCCCTGATGGCTGAGTGGTCTAAGGCATTGCCACTGATTGTTCGCTGTCTCACACCACTGAGGGCCAGCCCTGATGGCTGAGTGGTCTAACGCGTTGCCACTGACTGCTTCCTGTCTCTCACCTCTGAGGGCCTGCCCTGATGGCCATGTGGTCTAAGGCATTGCCACCTGCCGTTAGTTGTCTTTCACCACTGAGGGCCAGCCCTGATGGCTGAGTGGTACAAGGAATTGCCACCTGCCGTTAGTTGTCTCTCACCACTGAAGGTCTTCCCTGATGGCCATGGTGTATAAGGTGTTGCCTTTGACTGCTAGCTGTCTCTCGCCATTAAGGGCCAGCCCTGATGGCTGAAGGGTCTAACACGTTGCCACTGGGCATGAAGAGATGATTTAATTGCTTCTAAAATATCTGCTTTGTAAATTGTTTCATTTATTTTTGCATAGTAATTATTTAGCATTTTGTGGATGGAGAGCATGGCTTTTTTGTGATAGTGACAGAACCAGTATTAGCACCATTTGAAAAATATTGAAAGCAGAAATATGAATAAAATGTATAAAACTTCATTTATGTTTGAAAAATTCGATTTTGTAATATATATTATTTTTTTATCATTTTTATTGTTATTTTTTGTCTTTATATCGTAAGTTACTCAAATAAATAGTTGGTTAAAACTAATAAACCCATTTGGTCAAATCTTTCTGAAAAAAAGCACTTTTACAAAAATATTTGAAGGGAAATATCAATCGGAAATCAACCAAAAATTCAAATATTTGAGTTATATGATAAAGTTCCAAGCTATTTGAATAAAATATCATAACAACGACATTTTGAAATGAGACTCCCATCATGCATGTGCTAGTTGCTATGGAGATGTTTTTGTGTGCATGTCATCCTGAAACTCAAGACCTCATGCGAGATCTTTTGTCAATCTATATGGCTTGGATTTAATTCAGTGCAGTCACGTGCAAGGGAAAAGAATATTTCATTGCAGTGATTTCATTTGAAAATAGAACAAATTAGTTCAACTCCCTCAAAGTGTTTCTGATTGTTTCAAGAAAGTTCTAAAAATGCACTTTCTCCCTGATTCAAAAGTGCTCTTTGTAAAATGAAAATGTGCATGTGAAATGTGCGATACAATCTCTCACTCCATCTCTCTTTGTCTGTGTCTGTGTCCCTTTCATTAAACACAGAAACCTGGAACTGGGAAGAAATTCGCTTCTTCTTAACCCTTCCTATGAGGCTTAACTTTGTCCAAAGCACAAGAACGCAAAGATTTTTGAAAATCATCTAAGCCCTAACATGTTGGTATTCATTAGAAAGCTCTCACTGAGTCCTTTCAGATGAGTACCCATGTGCCAAGGTTTCAGTCATTTTTCAGGATTTTTGCATCATTTCGTATTGGCCAAATTAGCCACTAGCAGCATAAGGGTTAAGAATAGTTCCAAGGAGCCTATTGGTTGCAGAGTCACCATAGATAGCCCTTCGCAACGCCGCTCATCTATGTAGAATGACCAAGCAAACCCACTCATTTGGAATTCAATGTAAACTTAATACTTTGAAAGTATACTGTAGCTTATTACAAATTAACCCATTTACACTCAGAGCGGCCAAAAGAGGCCTGACAATTTTAGGAATATTTACCTTACAAAAGCATTTTTTTGAAAACATTTGAATGAGAAATGTTGATCAGAAGACAAACAACAAATCTCCTTCAAATATTTTGTGAAATTTCGCTTCATTCTCAAGTTATTTTCAAAAGTATGAAAGTGGCAGACGATATTTCGAGAGGAACTCTTGAGTGTGAATGGATTAAAAGCAAAACTATTTGTTCAGTGGTCTTTTGGCCTTTACAAAGCTTTTTTTCAAGATGACATGGAAATTTTAATGCAAATTTTAGAGTCCGGAAGCGTTAGGACACTGGTGTTTGTTTTTCTCTTTCGTTTTTGCAATAATCTTATATCCAATCCAAGAGAGTACAGGAAGTGGAGGTGCCTGCATGACTCTTCAAGCGTTCCACTACAGCTAAGCTGTTCCCTGCTCCTTAAGCTTCTGAAGAACCTTGTTAACAACATCTTACATCTCCAAAAACCTCCGAAGAAGCTCCACTATTTTTGTTTTTGGCATTTCGTCCTTATTTCTGGCACCGAAACATGTTTTAATGCAGACGCATGATTCATTAATTGGAATTCCAGCTTGCATGCAATATATGAGCATTTCGGAGAGGAGCACTTTAATTCTGTTACATTAGTTCGAGAGGTATTTATTAGATTTGTACTATCTTTTATGTGCAGTTCTTGCAATTGAAATGCTTTTCCTTTAGTTTGGATGTTTGGTTAATGGGTATAGCAATTAGAAGTCTGATATATGAAGAAGGCATTATAGTGAGGGAGAGAGATATCCTATTCAATATACTGTAGATTCACAAAAGATTGTGTAGAGTAAATTTTGCGAATTTACAGAAAATAGATTTTAGCATTTTTTAACTTTGCGAATTGGTCACAACATGGAGTGCCAGCTATATGCACTTAAAGTGGCAGCACTAATCATTGCGTATTTTAATTTTGCGTCTGAGGCTAAATGCTGATTTTAAGCTTTCCAATGCTAAAGCTACTTTTGTCTGAAGCAAAGATTTTTGAAAACCTAAACCCTGTCATATTAGTATTAATTGGAAATCTCTCGCTTAGTACAAATGTACCAGGGGCACTGTTCTGTTCATTCCATAGCATATAAGCTATGTTAATTAGCAGGCTTCCTACCAAAAAACAATTTAGAAGCATTTTGCTATAATCTGGAGACGTACAAAGAGTTGGGAAACGCATTTCCTCTCTTTTCAGTCACCGACGGCTTGGTCTATGTATTGCCATCTTAAGTTAAAGACAGCGCCGTTTTCATTATACTATATCAGACTCTTTTCACTTCCAACCGGCAATCGAGTCGAACAAGCTCTAAATGTCCGCCATAATGGTTTTGTAAAAGCCGGAAATATTTACAAAATAACCTTGAATTGAAATATGGATTAACGCAAATGCAACAAGTATATTATTTAACTAAATAGAATGTATTATTTCTATAATGAAAGATCCAGAATATTTGCTGGAAGAAGGCATATCATATGTTAATTAAAGACTGTTTTATGAACAATACGCCTAACTTTGGTTTCCGATTTAGGGGTTTTATGCTTAACCATCACTGCTAACATAAAATCAGAGGATGTCATTGAACCTTACATGTGCAACACAGAACATCCACAATAAGATATCATTGCATATGGTAATGTTCAATATCATTAACCCTTATGCTGCAAGTTGCTATAATTTGCCAATACAGAATAATGCAAAAAATATAAAAAATGACGATGGGTACTCATATGAGAGTACCTGTTAACAGCTATCCAATGAATACCAACATGACAGGGTTTAAATGGTTATCAAAAATCTTTGCTTCCTTGTGCTTTGGACGAAAGTAGCCTCAGCATTGAAAGGTTTAACCCATTTACACTCAGAGCGGCCAAAAGAGGCCTGACAATTTTGGAAATATTGTACTTACAAAGTCATTTTCTTGAAAACATTTGAAGGAGAATTGTTGATCAGAAGTCAAACAACAACTCCCCTTCAAATATTTTGTGAACTTTCGCTTTATTCACAAGTTATTTTCAAAAGTATGAGAGTAGCAGACGACACTTTCTAGAGGAACTCTGAGTGTGAATGGGTTAAACTATATTTGCAGGTACGTGAAACTCTGGTGGGTTAACTAATGAACTGCCTGTCCCCCCCATCTGCACTTCCTGTGTGGAAGCAACAGGGGATTTGAGCAAAATTGCATTTCTCATGTTACTGCGCTGTGATTGGCTGCTTATGGATGTCACATGACCCCCCCCCACGGCGACCGATAATTAAAGTATTCATTATCAATCCCGGGAGGTGTTCGTTAGCGGGGTGCGTGCCTTGCCTACCACTGACACGTGGATGACGAGGTATGGTTTCTACATCTAACATTCACCCATCAATGGCATCTGTTAACCATCTAAACCCTGTCATGTTGGTATTCATTGGAAAGCCCTTGATGAGTACTCTCAGATAAGTACCCATTTGCCATGGTTTCAATAATTTTTCAGTTTTTTTTGCATGATATTTATTGGGACAAATTAGCCTGCACCAGCGTAAGGGTTAACCATTATGCTACTGGTGGCTAATTTGGCCAATACAAAATTACAAAAAAAAACCTAAAATATGACTGAAACCCTGGCATATGGGTACTCATCCAAGAGTACTCAGTGAGAGCTGTTCAATGAATACCAACATGACAGGGTTTAGATTGTTTTCAAAAATCTTTACGTCCTTCTTGACCAATGGCATTCCTTCTTGTAAATCCTGGTAATATCACTGTAATGGTCACTTTTCTTGACCAATGGCAAATTTCATGGTTATTTCGCTGTAATGGTCACTATTCTTGGCCAATGGTCAAATATCTGGCAATCGAAACAATCTCCTTGGAACAGACACCAATCTTAGCAATTTTCTGCATATTTGGCAAACAATGGTGAAGTAGCCATAATTGCCATTTTATTGCCTGGCAGCAATCTGTTGACTTGGCTATCAATATAGTATGACTGTGAGTGTCTGTATTCCTGACTTATAATCAGCTTGTTTAAAAAAAAACAGTACAATATTACCTGAACAGACATTCCTCTTTTTTAATGGGCAGTCTATTTGGCAATCAAAGTATTGCTGGAACATACACCAAAAACTGTATAACTGGTACTTTTCACAGACATTTGATTTTCGCTATTTTCGTGCTCCCCATGATAGCCCCAAAATAACATCCTTCGAATGAATATTCTGCTTTATGTCTGGTTTGTTTGAGTGCTTGTATGCACAAATTTAAAGTAGCAAAAATACTTTCTAGCAGGGTTGTAAAGCGAAATTTTTAGCACTTAAAATTAAAGCTGTAGACATTATATTTTTTGTCCGATAAAATTCCCTTTTTCACATTCAAGGCATAACTACACGGCTCATTATTCTTATCTAATGATCAGCCAATTGCCAATGCAAGGGAATACTACCAGAACAAACAAGAAATGGCCTGCCTTTTTTGCAACAAAAGAAAGCAAATATTGCAATTGTCCATTTTAAAAATGGCCATTGGACAATATGACCAAAACATGGCCATTATAGGGCAGCTTATATTTTGCTTAACAAAGGGGATACAACTAGAAGGCCATGATTTTGTTAAAGGGGAACTAAAGGCTCACATACATATTAGCTTATATGAAAGTAATACACTTCAAGAATAGGATGCTGTCCTCCTTTTTCTCTTAGTGAGCCCATGAGGGGAGAATTTTGAGTTTTGCTACCAGCTTCAGCCAGCTCCTAGCAGCCCCTGGTAGCAGCCATGTTGCTCTACTGCTATCAGGGCCAAGTTTTCTTTGCTTTGGTTGAGCCTCGTGTTCGACTGGGCGTTGTTCAGGACCATCAACGTTGATCAACGTGGTGGGAAAACGGAATCTGAATGGTGTCAACGTTCACTTGCGATGACGATCTGAACGGGATACGTTGGATCAACGTTGATCAACGTTTATGGTTTTGAACATGGCCCACGTTGAACCCGAGGCTCAACCAAAGCAAAGAAAACTTGGCCCAGCTGCGACCTAAATGGGTGGCAGCCCACTTGCTGTGCCCTAGCTCTGGGCAGCGCATCATAGACTGTAGTGCTCTATACACCAAGTCTCTTCGAAAGTTGCATAAAAACTTGTATGAGTATCAAACAGGTAAATGGTAAAATCATGAGCAGCAATTGGTTGTACAAAAAGACAGGGTGGTAGAGTTATTTTTCATATATTTCCTGTTGGTAAATTCAGACAAAAACAGTGGCTAGCATCACTGAAACTAGTAAATCCACCTGTCTTGAAGTATGCAGTTTTATGTTCAGACCACTTCCCTGATGCATATTATGTAAGAAATCACAAACCACAGTCAGGATTACTTATAAAAGGGGAACTTGGGGGACAGCAAATCATAAGGTTATTTGAAAATTCATGAACATAGCTCAACATCTGCAAATAAATTGTATACCTGTGAGACTATGAAGGAAGGGTTGAATAAAAACAATACTTGTATATACATCAATCATCCAGATTTTCAGTATTTGATTTTACTTGAAGCTAGCTGTTCTACAAAAACTGTTTTCTTTCATGTAACCTACACAGATACTAAAGGAAATGATTGCTGTCCCAAGTACTGATAGCTATTTCCTGCGTTGATTAACTTCTGTCTCCTGGGATCTAGATGTGTAATGCCACAAGGTTATAATTAACCCTTTGTTTATCCTTTTCCTTTAAGGAGTTGTTACTTCCTTTTGTTGAATGGCACAGCACCATCCTGTTGAGTATTCCTGACTGCATTTTTGATTTCTGGTATAAAAAAAAATCAGCCAAGTGGTCTGAACATAAAATTACATACATGCTTCAGGACAGAAATTCAGTGATGCTAGCCACTGTTTTTGTCTGAATTTACCAACAGGAAATATATGAAAAATAACTCTACCACCCTGTCTTTTTGTACAACCAATTGCTGCTCATGATTTTACCATTTACCTGTTTGATACTCATACAAGTTTTTATGCAACTTTCGAAGAGACTTGGTGTATAGAGCACTACAGTCTATGATGCGCTGCCCAGAGCTAGGGCACAGCAAGTGGGCTGCCACCCATTTAGGTCGCAGCTGATAGCAGTAGAGCAACATGGCTGCTACCAGGGGCTGCTAGGGGCTGGCTGAAGCTGGTAGCAAAACTCAAAATTCTCCCCTCATGGGCTCACTAAGAGAAAAAGGAGAACAGCATCCTATTCTATAAGTGTATTACTTTCATATAAGCTAATATGTATGTGAGCCTTTAGTTCCCCTTTAAAAAGTTCCCTTTTGTTATCAAGGCACTATATGTATATATATATATATATATATATATATATATATATATATATATATATATATATATATATATATATATATATATATATATATATATATATATATATATATATATATATATATATATATATATATATACAGAATCAAAATTTTCTTGGTTGGCAATCAGAGCAATATGACTATGGAGGCCATCCTGCTGGGTCAATGGTTAAGCTACTTATATAGCAATCAAGGCCAAAGTACTGAAAAGGCCACCATGACATCTTGGCCTGTGGCCAGTGTAGCAGTATTGGAGTTAATTGACAGTACAAATAGGAAGGGCATGATCTCCTTGACCGTTGGTTCAGGCAATCATTGCAATACAAGTCTATATGACTTGACCACTGGTCAGTCTACTAGGATAGTGACAAGAGCTGTGATAAACATAGAACCACTGACACGTGGAAGGCTAGGTATGGTTTCTACATCCAACATTTACCCATCAATGGCATCTGTTAACCATCTAAACCCTGTCATGTTGGTATTCATTGGAAAGCGCTCGCTGAGTACTCTCAGATGAGTACCCATTTGCCAGGGTTTCAATAATTTTTCAGTTTTTTTTGCATAATTTTTATTGGCCAAATTCGCCAGCACCAGCGTAAGGGTTAAACATTATATTACGCTGCTGGTGGCTAATTTGGCCAATACAAAATGATGCGAAAAACCTAAAAAATGACTGAAACCCTGGCACATGGGTACTCATCTGAGAGAACTCAGCGACGGCATTCCAATGAGTACCAACATGGTAGAGTTTAGAGGGTTTACAAATGTATTTGTGTTAAGTGTTTTGGGTGAAAATATCCTCAGCATTTGAAGGGTTAATCCATTAATGCTCACAACAAGCAAAGGCAGCCTGACTTTTGACAAAATCTTTCAAGAAAAAGCTTGTGAAAATAGTTCAAGAATATGATATTAATAAGAACACTATCAAATATTTTGAAAAATCATTTTCAATTCCAAAGTTATTGTCAAAAGTATTTTAGATCCAGACGACTCCTGGTCATTAGTAGGTTTAACATTCAGGGGGTGCTATCGTGCCTAAAGGCTTTACAATGAAGAAACAAATCTAATACAGGTGAACTTGGATATGACAGACTCAATGGGACCAGGAAAATTGGTCAGTCATATGCAAAATCTGTCGTATACATATGACGAATACTTGATATGCACCGGACTGGGACCAAGCATATCGTCTGTCATATGCAAAAATCTGTCGTACAGTGGTCCGTCATATCCAAGTTCACCTGTATTATCAGCTATATAAATCTACACGCAGAAAACAGTACAGTATCCATTTTCCCAAACTAGTTTATTCCATACATGTTTTATCAAATGGTAAATGTTATTTTCCTTAAAATCCTTTAGCTTCTGATGGCTGATTTGGCCAATACAAAATAATGTGAAAAACGCTGAAAAATGACTGAAACCCTGGCGAATAAGTACTCATATGTTAGTACTCAATGAGAGCTTTCCAATGAATACCATCATGATGGGATTAAGATCATTTTTAAAAATCTTTGCATCCTTTGTGCTTAGGACGAAAGTAGCCTCAACATGGATCTATTGACTGTTTTAGCAGTACTTTCAAACCTGTATTAAGAGACCACCTAAGTGAAGACCAACATATGGTCTCTTAATACAGGTGGTCTCTTAATGAAGGGTCATTTAATCTAGAATGCTAGACCAGGGGAAATTAAAGTGTCATCTGTTAATATAGGTGGTCTCTTAATAGAGGTGGTCTCTTAATAGAGGTGGTCTATTGATATAGGTAGTCTCTTAATAGAGGTGGTCTCTTGATAGAGGTGGTTGCTTGGGCAGGTTTGACTGTACAAGAACTATTTGTCATGGCTCCCATTGTTATGTTTATTGCCACATGATCCTCATTGCACATGCAATACATATCGCGGTAGCCATTAGTATTGCCGTTGCCCCGGGAGAGATTGTGATACTCATCCTTCGTTCAGCTAATTTGATTTTCCCAGTGTGTGCCCTCACCGGGTTGACATTTGCAGTCTGGTTCCAAGAACTTTTTGTTGGCTTGTCAAGATATCTCTGATTCTGAGGTTAACAACCTTCGAGGAACCACCTCCATGGTTGAGTGATCTAATCCATTTAGTCCATTTTTACTCATGAGGGTGCACCTCCTTGGCTGAGTGATCTAATCCATTTAGTCTATTTTTACTCATGAGGATGTACCTCCATGTCTCAGAGCGGTCTAATCCATTAATTTCATTTTCTCTAGTGAGGGTGCACCTCGATGTCTGAGCGGTCTAATCCATTTAGTCCATTTTCACTCATGAGGGTGCACCTCGATATCTAAGCGGTCTAATCCATTTAGTCTATTTTCATGTATGAGGGTGCACCTCCATGTCTGAGCGGTCTAATCCATTTAGTTTATTTTCACTCATGAGGGTGCACCTCGATGTCTGAGCGGTCTAATCCATTTAGTCTATTTTCACTCATGAGGGTGCACCTCGATGTCTGAGCGGTCTAATCCATTTAGTCTATTTTCACTCATGAGGGTGCACCTCCATGGCTGAGTGGTCCATTTAGTCCATTTTCACTCATGAGGGTGTACCCCCATGTCTGACCGGTCTAATCCATCCAGTCTATTTTTAACTTGTGAGGGTGCACCTCCATGGCTGAGCTGATTAACCTAACAATACATTTTCACTTGTGAGAGTTCTACCTTCTGACTTAATGCATATATTGTGGGTTGTGCGCTTACTTTTGTCAGGATTAAGTCACCTACAATAACAATCTCATACTGCAACTTGTGGCATAAGGCTGGGTGAGGGCTTTTGTATTAAAGTATTGCTTTTGTATACTTGAGTTTACTTAGTTTACTTTAGTCAGTGTTAAACTGTCCCCATACTATCTTATTGTATGTTGTCATAATCTTTCTAGGAGTTATATAAATAGTTGTCAAAATAGTTTTTGAAGATTTTTCCCCATAGTTTTTTGTTTGTGAGATGTCCTCAAAATTATTACAGACCAACTGTTGGTTAAACTTGGTATATATACAGTACATACATTCAATTACTGCACCAGTCAACCAGACGTCTGCCAGTATTAGGTTGTACAAAAGCCTATGGATAACATGTACAACAAAAAAATAAGCCAAGCACATCAATGACCCAGGTAGCTTGCAAATCAAAGCTACGTTCAGTTGTGAGGTCATCCATGCCCAGGAAGCTGGGTGGCAATCAGGCATGCGGTCATGCATTATGCCCGGGCTGCCCACGCATTTAGTGCAGGAATAAAATATCGGCACTGTATTAATTAATTGATGGCTTGAGTTACTATACCCTTTAAAGAATGTAATGATAGTTGCGTGAGTCACAATATCAAAAGATAGCATTCATATCAAGGCCTCTCAATGCTTATGGAATATTTCATGACTAATGAGGGCAATAGTTCAAAAACAAAATGGAAAATTTCATCTCTAGTGAAAGCCTCAAATTTCATAAGATTTATCTTTTGATTTGCTCTCTTTTCCTGATTTATGCCATTTGGACACTAATGAAACTGAAACGTATTAATCTTTCCAATGCTGAGGCTACTTTCGTCCTGAGAAGAATGATGCAGAGATTTTTGAAAACCATCCAAACCCTGGTGTGTTGGTATTCATTGGAAAGCTCTCGCTGAGTATTCTCAGATGAGTACCGATTTGCCAGGGTTTCAGTCATTGCTCAGGTTTTTCATTACTTTGCAATGACCATAAATTAGCCACCAGCAGCATAAGGGTTCACCTGCTACTGGAACGCCCAATGAAATATTGTTTTCTTTTGAGAGATTTCCTCGAAGATGTCTGACCACGAAGTGACCTGTGTATATATAATGGGCTGTTGTTGGCAATTATTTGCCTGAAAAAAGTGAAATATTCCTAGAAATGTTGCCATAGCAACTCCTCTGTTCAAAAAAAAAAAAAAAAAAAAAAAAAAAAAAACTCCTCTGTTCAGAGAAAGCAATTATGGTCTATAGTTGGTTGCAACAGGTCGTCATGCAGTTGCAGTTCATCCCTCACCATTTCTTAAAAGAACTCAGGTAGGGTCTTACCATGTATAATGATTTCTCTGCCCCCCTCCCTATTTTCCTTTCCAATGTTTCTAGTTCTTCGTCCTCCATCTTTGTTCTGCTAGAAATGTGATTTCCCAGCCCTCCCCCCTCCCAATCAACTTTTACCAATTCCATGTTTCCATTTCTTCGTCCTCCATCTTTATTCAGGTAGAAATGTGATTTTCCAGCCCCCCCCCCCCTCGCCATTTCCTAATAGAACTCAGGTAGGGTCTCACCATGTATAATGATTTCTCGTCCCCCCCCCCCCTCCCCATTTTTCCTTTCCATCTTTCTGCTTCTCCATCCTCCATCTTTGTTCAGGTAGAAATGTGATTTCCGAGCCCCCCCCCCCCCCCCTCCCGTCGCCATTTCCTAATAGAACCCAGGTAGGGTTTCACCAGGTATAATGCCAGCAGCCTGAGGAAGAGAAGAGAGACAAATTGCTTTTTGCAATCAACGTGGGGCCGACAGAATACTAGAGGAAACTGGATGACGCGCTGCATGGTTTCATGCAGCAAAGTCGCAACGGGGGAAAGACTTTCTCTTATGATAATAATGTCTCTTTCTGCAGGAGATGAGAATTCTCTCGTCGTTTTATCCCCAATTCGAAATCTCACACGACAATGGCGAGCCAGGTGGGTTTGAGACTTAATGGAAATGTATCTGGATCCGAAATTGACACGCTACCTTCAAATTCCAATTACTTTGTTTTTCTCACTTTTACGTTGTTTATTTTGTAAAACTTAACTGTTTCAATGCTTAGGCTACTTTCATCCAACACACAAGAATGTAATTTTTTTTTTTTGAAAACCCTCTAAATCCTGTCATGTTGGTATTTATTGGATAGCTCTCACAGAGTACTCTCAAATGAGTACCCATTTGCTAGGGTTTCAGTGATTTTTCAGGATTTTTGCATTATTTTGTTATGGCCAACTTAGCCACCAGCAGCATAAGGGTTAAATACTTTTTACAGAGGCAGTATTTGAAATCTCATTGCATGATGCTATTCATGTTTGTAAGGGTTAATCAGTACAATGATTTATAAAAGTATTCAGTGGAGAATATCTGTTAGATATCCAGTTAATAGTGATTCCCAATGTATTTCTGTGAACGTTTGCATTTAGAAGATATATATGTGTTAATGCGTAAGACTTCCAACTTGGTGCTTGCCGGCCACGGTTCCGATCATGCATGGGCAGATTAATCAACAGTGCTATGCTAAGTACATTGATTTATAAAAGTATTCAGTGGGAATATTTGGAGAATAAAAACTTTAGGGTAGGGATTTTTTTGAATATAAACTTGTTAGGGTAGGGTTACTGGAAACAAACAACTTTTTTAGGCCTTAGTAGTTATTTTCCATGTATTTCTGTGAACATTTCAATACAGGAGATGTATGTGTTAATGCGAAAGACTGCCTACTTGGGTGTGCCTTGCCGGCCGCGGTTCCGAGCATGCACAGGTGAATTAATCAGTGGTGCTAAGTACTTTGATTTATAAAAGTGGAGAATATCTGTTAGATATCCAGTTAGTAGTGATACTCAATGTATTTCTGTGAACATTTCAATACAGGAGATATATGTGTTAATGTGTAACACTAAGAGGAGTGTTTCTCCAATTATTTCTGTAAACGTTTCAATGTACAAGATATATATGTAACTGCATAAAAGTAGTGATTCTCCAATTATTTCTGTAAACGTTTCAATATACAAGATATGTGTGTAAATGCATATAAGTAGTGATTCTCCAATTATTTCTGTAAACGTTTCAATACACAAGATATGTGTGTAAATGCATATAAGTAGTGATTCTCCAATTATTTCTGTAAACGTTTCAATATACAAGATATATGTGTAAATGCATAAAAGTAGCGATTCTCCACGTATTTCTGTGAATTAACGTTTCAATGTAGAAGATATATGTGTTAATGTATACGACTGCCTACTGGGTGCTAATAATACCGGCCGCAGTTCCAATCATGAACAGGCAGATCAATCGGTACAATGATTTCTAAAAGTATTCATTGGAGGATATCTGTTAGATATCCAGTTAGTAGTGATTCTCAATTTATTTCTGTGAACATTTCAATACAGAAGATATATGTGTTAATGTGTAACACTAAAAGGAGTGTTTCTTGAATTATTTCTGTAAACGTTTCAATATATAAGATATATGTGTTAACCCTTCCAATGCTGGTGCTATCTTCGTCCAAAGCACAAGGATGCAAAGATTTTTAATAACCATCTAAACACTGTCTTGTTGATATTCATTAGATAGCTCTTGCTGAGTACTCTCAGATGAGTACCCATATGCCAAGGTTTCAGTCTTTCGTCAGGTTTTTTGCATCATTTTATATTGGCCAAATTAGCCACCAGCAGTATAAAGGATAATGCATAAAAGTAGTGGTTTTCCAAATATTTCTGTGAACGTTTCAATACAGGAGATCTGTGTGTTAATACGTAAGACTGCCTACTGGCCGGGTGCTTGCCAAGGTTCTGAGAGCATGCACGGGCAGATTAACCCATTCAAACTCAGAGTTTCTCTAGAAAGTATCGTCTGCTACTTTCATACTTTTGAAAATAACTTGGGAATAAAGGAAAAGTTCTCAAACTATTTGAAGGGGAGTTGTTGTTTGACTACTGGTTAACATTTCTCCTTCAAATATTTTCTAAAAAATGCTTTTGTTAGAAAAATATCTCCAAAATTGTCAGGCCTGTTTTGGCCGCTCTGAGCATTAATGGGTTAATGTGTAGGACTGCCTACTGGGTTCTTGCCACAGTTCCAAGAGCATGCACGGGCAGATTAATCAGTGGTGCTAAGTACATGTAAAAGCGACGCCCCTACCTGACCCAAGGGCGGGCGCAGCTCGGAGAAGTAGAGCGCGCTCCGTCGAGTGAAGTGGACACGTGACGTTAACATCTTTCGGCAGCCACTCTCTCCCTCAAAATGGAAACCCCACAACCAAATCAGGTGAAAAGTGGCTGCTGGAATTACTTGTCTTCTAATCAGCGGGTTTGAAAGCTTCGTGGACGGCCCATAGATCCACTTCTTGCCCCCCGGCAGCGTGTGGCGGCCATGCTTTTGTGAACGATTCGCTGATAGAAAATGGCCAAATGAAATAAACACAAAAAAAAAAATCATATGGATGTAAAAGTACAACTATGACCATACATACCTTTTGATAGGTGTAGAAAAATTGCCAAATGGAAGAAATTCATAAAAAATAATCATATGGATGCAAAAATATGAAAAAGCTCATGACCATATAATGTATCTTTGATAGATGTAGATGTAAGAAATAAGGGATGGGAATATCTAAACATTAATATTCATAGGCATGTAGGTTTAAGATGAAAAGCTCATCTTGATAGGTGTAGGAAATAGAGATTATGATATCTAAAGATTAATATTTGTAGGCATGTTATGTTTAAAGATGAAGTCATGGCCAAAAGCTCTGTTGATACATGGAAGAAGTAAACAAAATGCCAATTCCACTGATACGTTCAAGAAATAAGGCAAATGATAATATCTAAAGCTTTGTTGATACATGGAGGAAATAAACATAAGGAAAATCACACGTTTTGATACGTTTAAGAAACATTTAGGCGAATGATATCAAAAACATTATTCATAGACATGTTAAGGTTGATTATGAAGTCTATGGCAATAGGCTTTATGTGAAATATGGCAAAAATGAGAAAAAGACATAGGTCATGGCCAATCACACTTTTTCATACATTTAAGAATAAAGCAAATAACAACCAAAATGCCAAATCAAAGTGCAAAGGTATGAATAGCTTTCGGCATATTCCATTTTAACAAAATTATATAACCTGTATTAATAACACAGTACCTTAATGTTTATTTGATTCTGCAATCTTTACAAAGAAATATTTCCAATGAAATATCATTTACTGACAAGGTATAGCCTATGACTTCATGTTATCTTCAGATGCAGTTGGCCTTAAGGCTTATTGTGTAATGATTGATTAAAACAATATCTTATCATCTGTTTTGTGCCAGGTGAATCACGATTGTTTACGCAATAGGATAGACTTTTGTCTTCTCTCTCTCTCTCTCTCTCTCTCTCTCTCTCTCTCTCTCTCTCTCTCTCTCTCTCTCTCTCTCTCTCTCTCTCTCTCTCTCTCTCTCTCTCTCTCTCTCTCTCTCTCTCTCTCTCTCTGTCTCTCTGTCTGTCTCTCTCTCTCTCTCTCTCTCTCTCTCTCTCTCTCTCTTCTCTCTCTCTCTCTCTCTCTCTCTCTCTCTCTCTCTCTCTCTCTCTCTCTCTCTCTCTCTCTCTCTCTCTCTCTCTCTCTCAATGCAATGCAATGATTTGTGCCTCAAGGACATGAGAATGGTCTCCTGGATTTTAATAAAGATGGGCAGATCATCTCAACAGGTGGATTCTCTCAATTTGGCATCAAATGCATCTGCGTTTCCATGGCAACAGAAAACGTGAGGAGATGATAAGTAGATCCTTTCCCAATATCCTGCATGCAGATGGTCACTGTGGCAAGACCCACTTATTAAAACTGGTTAAATATACTCACTCCTGGGCCACACAGTGATCAGTCAAACCTTGGGCTATGTATATGGTGCCTACGTTTGCCTGTCAATCATGGTATAGAATTACTAATATGGCGATGTCTTCGGGGAGGTAGGTAGCTAGAATCTCAGGCTCCCTCAGCGAACACCAATCGACTTCCTGTAATGCAGATTGACTTAAGACTAACGATAACTTGCAATCAGCCAAGAAATATTTGTGATTCCTCGATTAATATCATGGCTATAGATGATAAACAAATGAATTAAATTTTTGGGATTCTTTCATAGAAATATGTGCAATTCCATGATTATAATGAATGGGAGGAACAATAATCTTTTACAATATTAGAGATGCTGAATTCTTTGAGGCATATTTTAGCTATAGAAGAAATGCAAATAGATTGAATATTTACCATTCTTTCATTGCAATTAATATATGCAATTGCATGCTCTAAGGAATAGATTGAACAATATCCTATTGAATTGTAAGATAAAGAGACTTTTCATAACTTTGAAATATCTAATCAAGAAATATAGGATCAAATTGTTTTCCTTTTCATGATTATTAAATGTTACATGTATTGTTTTGTCATGAAGAATTTATACTTTATTTTCAAACTAATTTTAGAAGTGCCAATTCATAGTCAGATGATAGTTTTAAAGGAAAACTTCAATTTAAAGCAAGAAAGAGAATTATTAGCATCTGAAGTGTGCACATAATTGTAGCGATTAAGGATACATGTTGATAACAAAGAATCATCTTAAGAAACTATTAACTGAAGTTTGTTCTTCTTGAAATATTTTAGATAATACCCTTTTTGATGATGTATGTTCAATTCTTTAAGATTAATTGCTTTAGAGAGAATATAATAAAAATAGAAAATATATATATATAAAAAGTTTAAAGACATTTTTACTTAAATATTGAGGAGGGAAGTCTCTGTAATTATTGTGAAATGAGGCACAATAATCTTTCAAACATTTGCCATTCATGAATGATTACAAATAAAATAAAGTGCATTAGGTAACTCCCTGGGCATGAATCAAGTTGATGAATTTCTAAATATCTTGACAATTGTCAAAGTAAACAAATATTTCATCCCAACAGGGCACCAAAAAGAAGTCAATATCTTGGTAATTTAAGGCATTAATTGTAAAATGAACATGGTGATCAATCTTTAACCAAGATCTCTTCATATATATTGATAATTCGATTATTCTATTTATTATTTATTGGAAATTATTTTTATCAGATTCATGTTATCACAGTGATCGTATTTGAGAGGTACTTACAAAATGAATGGCTTTACAAACCTATTTGAATGACCTTATTTATGAACAATTCCTTTTCTTCAATTATATTGGAAGTATTGCATTTATTTTTAAGATGTTCTCAAAATTGTCACACTCTGTGAAATGGGAGCTTGATTTGACCACTTCATATTCAACACATTCATGCTTGTAAATCTTCAAAAATGCTGTATGAATTTGCCATCTTTTGAAAATAACTTTGAAATTAAGCATGGATCCATAAATTGTTTGAAGGAGAGTTGTAAATGATAATAATAATAATAATCATAATAATAATAATAATAATCATAATAATAATAATTGAAATTTATATAGCGCCATTTCCATTCGTAAAATGTTCAAAAGCGATAAAGATAAAGTTCTTATGAATGACTACCTCGAATATTTTCTTTAGAGATTATGACTTCATATGTTTTCTAAAAAATTGGATCATCTAGAGAGGTATCACAAAAATAGCCACGCGATTTTGGTCGCTACAGGGTTAATGCGAAGAGCTTGCAGCTCATTGGCCGAGCTTAGCGAGTGCGGCACTGAGGACAAAATCTAGGTCCAACTAAGTTGGCACTGATTTACAATTCACCATAGTGACAGCTCCAAGTGTAATCCCTTAGCAACCAAAGCCTGCAGGTACAATCTGGTTAGCAACACGTAATGGCGGCCATCTTAGAATCCAGGAGTAGCTCTTAGGTGTGTTTGCCGAGGCTGATTGCGGAGTTCTTAGACTCCCTGGTTGGATATTACCATAGGCTGAGATATGAAGTCTAATCAGGCAGTGATTTTGCAGGATCTGGGTCATGTAAACAAAGGAAAATAAGCAATCCTCAAGATGACAAAATGGAAATATAACAGAAAGTATTATGATATGTCATAGGGGCCTATTGATGCAATATTTCCTACTAACTAATTGTGATTGATTTCTTCAAGACGAAATAAAACAAAGTAATATAATATGTGATATTGATGCAATATTTCCCTTTAATTGTGATTGCTTTCTTAAAGACAAAATAAAACAAAAAATAGTATAATATGTGATATTGATGCAATATTTCCCTTTAATTGTGATTGCTTTCTTAAAGACAAAATAAAACAAAAAATAGTGTAATATGTGATATTGATGCAATATTTCCCCTTAATTGTGATTGGTTTCTTAAAGACAAAGTAAAACATTAAAGTAGTATAATATGTGATATTGATGCAATATTTCCCCCTACCACTAATTGAGATTCACAGGTTTCATAAAGTAAATATGCCAATATTTGCCGTGGAATAATGATCAGCAATTATTCCACTAAGTACTTGACCTTCTTGTTAGTTGACCTGTATGCAAATATATCATAGATAACATAGTTAACTAGGGAATTTATAGATGGGAATTCTGCATGTGCATAAAGGTACTTGAAATATTCTCTTTGTTTCTTGTTAAAGAAGTATTTGACGACCTGTCATGCTGCCAGCTTGTCCTAAAGATTCTCATATCTGCCAATATTGGTCATTTTTAACCCATTAATGCTTACATTAAAGTCGAGAAAATATTTGAAGGAGAAGAATTATTCAGATCATTACCCAACAACTATCCTTCAAATATTTTGTAAAACCATCATTCCTAAGTTATCATAGATCTAGACAACAATTTCTAGGTGGTCAGGCTCATCTAATTTACATATTTAACTTGTACCAACACGATTTTACGAAAATCCAAAAAATCGTACTAGATTGTATAGCAGCATTAAACACAGATGGATTAACCCTCCCAATGCTGAGGCTACTTTCGTCCAAAGCACAAGGACGCAAATATTTTTGAAAAACAACGAAACCCTGTCATGTTGGTATTCATCGGAAAGCTCTAACTGAGTACTCTCATATGAGTACCCATTTGACAGGGTTTCAGTCATTTTTCAAGCTTTTTTGCACCATTTCGTATAGGCCAAATTAGTCACCAGCAGCATAAGGGTTAAGAGGAGTTAGCTAAAATGGTGAAGTACAAAAGTATCAGACGATATATAATTTTCCCAAGGACCTCTAAGCAGTATGTATGGGTTAGATTACACTTGGCCTGTGAGGCATTGTATTGTGTGAATGGTTGTAGTTGTGGTTGTGGTCATGAAATTTATTGTTCTCTTGTGATGTATCGCTAACCACACACACTATGTGGGGGGCACTAGTGTGGCTCTAAATATCCAGGGGGCGCTCTCTCTCTCTCTATTTTCAGATTTAACCTGTCAGTGCTTAAAGCGACCAAAGCAACCTGATGATTTTGTTGAAATCTTCCATGCAAAAGACAGAGAGTCAGCAAAGCTGTGCACTTGAGATACAAATTTCAAATTATTCATCACATGTTTCTGCACTATTTTCTCTAGTTTGTAAGATATATACTCCAAGTTGTTAGGAACCTCACTCAGACCTAGAGATTTTGTATCTTAACCCTAAAATACTGCTGGTGGCCACTTAATTGGCCAACTCAAAAGGATGCAAAAATCCTGGAAAAAGATTGAAAGCCTAGCAAATTGGTACTCATCTGAAAGTATGCACCCAGCGAATGCTACCCAATGAATACCAACATGACAGGGTTTAGATGGTTTTCAAAAATCTTTACGTTTGTGTGCTTTGGACGAAAAAAGCCTTGACATTAGAAGGATGAAGATGCAAATTTCAAATTATTCATCACATATTTCTGCATTATTTTCTCTAGTAGTTTCTTATGTATATCCTCCAAGTCGTCCAGAACCTGAGTCAGAGATGGCTATATACTCTGCATGTCAATCGTATTCAGATCTAGGAGGCATTTAAGCTATGCTCAAGAAAGCGGCCAGTACTGTAATTAACGCACTGGGCTGGGTTCAGAAATTGCTTCCTCAAATCCCCAATTACTCTGTCTTATTGCATTACATTCCTCCATGGCTCTCCCCCATAAACTAATACAATTATTGAGCTAATTTGATATCATTAGGCAACTTTCCATGCTGTTGCAATTATTTTTTTCTGCCTTGAGTGCCGTAGCTTTGCGTAAAGCACCGTTATGGATATTTTAGATCGCAGAGTGACCAGATCATTCTATCGGCTGCAGATGCTACTACTACCTTAATCATCTCACCTGACCACTTCATCTACCTGATGCGGTCGCCATGGCAACAGATGGCAATCTTTCATTTGCACTGGCGGCGGCCATCTTGAATGAGCGAGGTAGCTTCCTGTTAATGATGAGAAATATTGCTGGGGATAATTGCGGTGGATTTGCCGTGTTATCTGAGATTGCATATTCATGCTGGGAGCGATTATATGAACATCCATTTTCTTACAAACAAAAGGCCCGCCACCAATAAGAGGTTATATATATATATACACATTTATATATATATATTTATATATATATATATATATATATATATATATATATATATATATATATATATATATATATATATATATATATATATATATATATTATATATATATATATCTGTATATATATATATATATATATATATATATATATATATATATAAATATATATATATATATATACCCTCAGCCTAGTTCACTACTTGACGTCAAAGTTTACAGCAGTAGAATTTATTTTGATTATATAATAATTCTTTTCACATACACATTTAATTGAGAATGGTGAGTTTAATTTTGTTTTGAAATTGAAATTATTTTTTTGCATTAAGTGGTAAATTTAAAATGCAAAATAAGTATACATTCACATCATATATGTAGTCAGCAGATATTAACATTAAACATGTAAATGTAAGTTGCCAGTCACTTGGGGTTAGGCTGGGTTTTTTTCAGAATCAGGTTTCTAGCGCAATCAACATTAACAATTGTTTACACAATACGTCTAGGTATGGCTGAAAAAGTGACAATAATAAGAATTTAAGCTGTAGGTTATGTTCATGGTCAATTGGCTCCTTAAATCCCCTTGTACTGATCAGTGTAGTTTCTGAACCGTATTGGTTTCGTTTGGCCCTAAACTGAGCACATTGTTTACACATTTAATATGTTTACATCTTTATGTTTGCATCATTATATTGTTAACACAATACATCTAGGTATGGCTGAAAAAGTGACAATAATAAGAATTTAAGCTGTAGGTTATTTTCATGGTCAACTAGCTGTTTAAATCCCTTTGTACTGATCAGTGTAGTTCCTGAACCGTATTGGTTTCATTTGGCCCTAAACTGAGAACATTGTTTACACAATACGTTTACATCTTTATGTTTACATCATTATATTGTTTACACAATACATCTAGACATGGCTGAAAAAGTGACAATAATAAGAATTTAAGCTGTAGGTTATGTTCATGGTCAATTGGCTCCTTAAATCCCCTTGTACTGATCAGTGTAGTTCCTGAACCGTATTGGTTTCGTTTGGCCCTAAACTGAGCACATTGTTTACACATTTAATATGTTTACATCTTTATGTTTGCATCATTATATTGTTAACACAATACATCTAGGTATGGCTGAAAAAGTGACAATAATAAGAATTTAAGCTGTAGGTTATTTTCATGGTCAACTAGCTGTTTAAATCCCTTTGTACTGATCAGTGTAGTTCCTGAACCGTATTGGTTTCATTTGGCCCTAAACTGAGAACATTGTTTACACAATACGTTTACATCTTTATGTTTACATCATTATATTGTTTACACAATACATCTAGACATGGCTGAAAAAGTGACAATAATAAGAATTTAAGCTGTAGGTTATGTTCATGGTCAACTAGCTGTTTAAATCCCTTTGTACTGATCAGTGTAGTTCCTGAACCGTATTGGCTTCATTTGGACCTAAACTGAGCACGTTGCCCAGTTAATGAAATTGCGCTGGCGCCAAAGCTTGCCTCGGCTCAGATTCCATGCTGCCACACTGAAAGGCCCCTTATGATCATAACAATTGCATTATCTCCCACTCTACTTTCTTCTTTTCCATGCTCCTCCATCATATTAATTGCCATTCACATAAATACAGGGTATGGGGCCATGAAAGATCATCTCTTTCCGAGAACATGTATACTGTGGCATAAAGTCAATCTAGTTGCACTGTTTATGTCAGCACAAAAATTAGAGCAGCAGTTATTGTTGGACACACATAAAGATGTCTGCCGAAACAGTAGTCTTAATAGCACGTTCCTATATAAAGGTTGTTCCGATTAATCAATTAATCGGAGATCTCACTATTCTTATTTCCAATTTTGATGATCAGTCCCAATTTTTGAAGACCAATTTTTTTTCTGATTATTTTATTATTAAAAGGCATACTTTCTGTTTTTCCTTTCTATGTTTAGTTAAAAGATATACTTTCTGCAGATAGATCCTGAAACATTACTGAAACCCTTATGGGTACTCATCTGAGAGTACTCAGTGAGAGCAATCCAATGAATACCAATATTCAGTTTTATTAATTGATTTTGGTTCAATATTTGGTATAATATTTAGGTGATGCAGGAATAGAAAGGAAGTGTTTGAAGTTAGTTGGAGGTATTTTAAGGTTTTACCCCACAAGGTACTTTTTTTTTGAGCCCTACCCATAGATAACCACCTCTCTATACCCCCCCCCCCCCCCCCCCCCTCAGTCGGGTATTGGAGTTGAAATATAATTTATTGTTAGTTTTCAGCTTTATTGAGGCTAAATTGTGACTAGTCAGATGAAAACTGTGGAGGAAACTAGATTACCCCCCCCCCCCCCCACACACACACATACTGCTGTCTCTTACAGCAGGTAAGAAATACTGGTGCCGCTGGCAACGCACTTCACTTTGATTGATCACTGTGTGGACTTAGATACACTGACTAATACCGATAAATGTTAGTTCTATTTCCACGGCAGCCAGAATCGACTTCTAGGTGGTCATTTAGCCGTGGCTTTGTCTGTGTTTGTCTAGAGCTTACAATCTCGGCTGCAGTAACCTCCTTATCTCGCCTCCGCTGGTCTCCGTGGCAACCTGTCATCTAACCTACAACACCTGTAATGAATGACACGGTTGCCATGGCGACACAGGAAACTGACAGGTGTAACAATATGAGTGTTGTGCATGTGTATTAACGTTACTAATTAGGACGGGTGACTTCTGAGGGAAGGGGGCCTTTGTGGCCACTAATGAGGCAGGCAGCGTCAGATCATCTCGATGGCACCTGCCCAATGGTGGCAATCCTAGCGCTAGTTCTATACAGACACGCTCAACGCTCGTAGATGGTCCACTTGTAACACTGCGAATATCTCAGATAGCACATGTTGCATTTCTCAATCCTCAATATCTAAAGGAAATTATGCTCTTCTTGAAGTGCATGTATATTGTTGAGTTATTAAAATCAGAGATCAACTTACGATATTAATTTTTCTGTACATTATATATTATATATTTCGATACAGAGATGCTCAACCCTCATAGGTCAGGTCCACTTGTAACACTGCGAATATCTCAGATAGCATGTGTTCCATTTCAGCTCAATATCTAAAGGAAATTATGCTCTTGGACTTGAAAGGAAATTTAATGCTCTTCTTGAAGTGCATATATATTGTTGAGTTATTAAAATCAGAGATCAACTTAAGATATTAATTTTTCTGTACAGAATATATTATATATTTCTATACAGAGACGCTCAACGCTCATAGGTGGTCCACTAAAATGTAACACTCGCAGGAATATCTCAAATTGCACGTGTTCCATTTCACCTCAATTTATAAAAATGATGCTCTTCTTGAATTGCATGTATATTGTAGAGTTATTAAAATCAGAGACCATCTTAGAATAGTTTTTCTATACAGAATATATCATTTACCTCTATATTATACAGAGACGCTCAACGCTTGTAGGTGGTCCACTTGTAACACTGCGAATATCTCAAATAGCATGTGTTGCTTTTCACCTCAATATCCAAAGGAAATTATGCTTTTCTTGAAGTGCATGTATATTGTTGAGTTATTAAAATCAGGGATCAACTTACAATGATTTTTCTATACAGAGTACGTTATATATTTCTATACGGAGATACTTGCTTTCAAGTAGTCGCATATGAAACACTGGAAATATCTCAAATAGCACGTGAAATTTCACCTCAATATCTAAAGAAAATTATCCTCTTCTTGAATTGCATGTATATTGTTGAGTTATTAAAATCAGAGATCAACTTACAATATTTTTTCTGTACAGAATATATTATATACTTCTATACAGAGACGCTCAACGCTTGTAGGTGGTCCACTTGTAACACTGCGAATATCTTAAATAGCATGTGTTGCTTTTCACCTCAATATCTAAAGGAAATTATGCTCTTCTTGAAGTGCATGTATACTGTTGAGTTACTAAAATCAGAGATAATTGATATTTGATATTGATATTAGATATGAGCATCAACTTACAATACTTTTTCTGTACAGAATATATTATATATTTCTATACGGAGCTGCTTTTTTTCAGGTACTAGTTGCATGTAACGCTGGAAATATCTCAAATAGCACATGTGGCATTTATCCACAATATCTAAAGGAAAAAGCTCTTCCTCCTCTTGAAGTGCATGCATATTGTTGAGTTAATGAAATCAGAGATCGACTTACAATAATTTTTCTATACAGAATCAATTATATATTTCTATATGGAGATGCTAAAATGCTTTCAGGGAGTCGCATGAAACACTGGGAATATCTCAAATAGCACACGTGACATTTCGAATCAATATCTAAAGAAAATTATGCTCTTCTTGAAGTGCATGTATATTGTTGAGTGTGTTCTATGGCTCATAGCAGATAGCATAGACCTCCCGACTATTTCTCCCGACGGGGTTCGTTCTTTTTAAGGGGGGTTTAACCCTTATGCTGCTGGTAACTAATTTGACCAATACAATATGATGCAAAAAAAATAAAGAAAAAATGACCAAACCCTGGCTAATGGGTATTCATCTGAGAGTATTCAGCGAGAACTATCCAAAGAATATATACCAACATGACAGGGTTCAGATGGTTTTCAAAATCTCTATGTCATTGTGCTTTGGACGAAAGTAGCCTCAGGGGACTGTATTCATGATTTATGTGCAGGAGGTTAGTTCTATAAGAAGGGGGTTTTAACAGGTAGATCTGCATCATTTTTATTTGAAGCAAAATTAAAGAAAAGTGATGTTTTTGTAGCAAGTAAATCAGTGGTTTGAATTGTAAAGGAACTCTCTTAATGTGTCTGCAACCTGAATAGCAGATAGGCCTAATAAAAGTTGTTTGTTCCTGTAACCCTACCCTAACAAGTTTTTATCCAAAAAAATCCCTACCATAATTTTTTTTCCGCCCTCCCAACTCCCAATCAACTTAAAGCATGCATAAGACACACATTTTTGACCAAATAGATAATCCCCCCCAATTTTACCGACCTACCTAACCTTTTTTTCCCGACCGTTACAGGAAACAAACTTTTTTTCAAGGGCCATAGCATATAGACCTCGGCCCGGACTGGGTGGAGTTCGATATCTCTGTATACCTTCAGAAGGCAGCTTTTATTCAGCCCATCATGTACACCATGCTCTCGTCTGATTCACTCGCAGGCATCGGGTAAATACACAAATATTGTGCATGATATTTGAAAAGAAATTTGTCTTCCATTTCCTATAAATGTAGTCTCTTCAAATATTACCCAAAATAGTTTTATGTTAAGCAAATATTTGTATACTGAGTAGTGGATTTTTTTTGAAGTTCTTATTCTGTGGATGCCATACCAAGCGGAGTCAGTGTGGAGAAATAAACGAAACATCAGATATCAGGCTTCACAGGGAAAATCATGAAAAGATTTTCTTATGAATTTTTCTTGGTTCTCTGATTTTCTGAGTTTCTATACATGATCGAAAGAATGCTGAAGTTTCTTTCATCCAAAGCACAAGGATGCAAAGATTTTTTTTCAATGTCCATCCAAACCCTATCATGTTGATATTCATTGGATAGCTGTTGAAGCTAATTGGAAATATTGAACAATATCCAATCTAAATATTCTTATATCCAAGCAGCACTTCTTATTTTCTTAAACCTCTCTACATCAAATTAAAATTCTTAGGGATAAATTGTAAATATCCTTTGAATGATACCTTATTCTGGTGTTATTTTCAAACATATCATAATCAATTTGGTAATTTCGTGAATTGATGATTTTACATTCTTACTCTGTGTCATACTTTGAATTTTTTTTGTGGCATACATACTTTTCTATGTTGATGGAAGTTTTCAAGTTATATGCATTTGTGCTAAACCACACTTAGGTGCTTTGATCAGATTAGTGTTTATACATATATTATTTTCATGCATTTGGCGAAGCACTTCGTCCCATAATAGTCCTATCAGTGATATGGCTATCTAAAAGTAATTTCCTCTTAAAATGCCTTTTGTCTCCATTTTGCAAATAAAGAAAAATATATAGTTTTCAGGTAATCCCAGAGCACTTCCATGATTAGATTTGATATTCAAAAAGTCTAGAAACTTATTCCTTTGTGATATTCCTTCCATCTTAGAGGTCAAATGAGTACACAGTCTCATTTAGCATCCAGATTGCCATCATGGTAACTTTTTTATTCATATTTTTAGACATCGACTGAAAATATCTTTTTCATTTAACAAAATTCTGTAGAATACTTATTTGATTAACTGAAACAAAGGACTTTGTAACAATTTTTGTTTATTCCTCATTTATGATCAACTTTATAATTTGATTGATACTCGTATCTTTGAAAATAAAGTCTAGGTCTGAATCGCTAAGGAAAAGAAAAACAGTTGGATGAACTTTGAATCATCGGATGTTGTGGTCTTTAGAACGAAAACTAAAGTCTGAGAGTGGATTTAAAGCATTTATTCTACTCCTATCACTTTTGATTAACCCACTCACACTCAGAGTTAATCAAGAAAGTATCGTCTGCTTTTAGTATACTTTTGGAAGTTCAGAAAATATTTGTAGGAGAGTTGTTGTTTAGCTTCTTATCAACATTTCTCCTTCAAATGTTTTCCAGAAGATGCTTTTGTAAGTAAAATATTTCCCAAATCGTCAGGCCTGTTTTGGCCGCTCTGGGTGTTAATGGGTTAACTAATTATTATGAAGAAGACAAACAACAAAACATTCCTGATATTCTAATGTAATGATCATTAACGTTATATTAATTTAATACTTCCTCTTTGAAACCAATCCTTATCCAATGAAGCTGGGAATATCAAGGAATTCCAAGGATTATCTTTTGAAAATCCAAAGATTTCTTAGAAAGTCCAAGCTACACTTGATATTTTAGAGCAAGCAGCATGCAGTAGTACCCATAATTAATGCTACTTGTGGCTAATTTGGCCATTAGAAAATGATGCAAAAAAGCCTGACAATCGACTGAAACCCTGGCACAAGGATATTCATCTGAGATACTCAGTAAGAGCTATCCAAAGAATACCAACATGACAGGGTTTGGATGGATATGGAAAATCTTTGCATCCTTGTGCTTTGGATGAAAGAAACTTAAGCATTTGGAAGGGTTTATTGTCCTACACAATCATGTATAGATACTCAGAAAATAAGAGAACCAAGAAAAAGTCATAAGAAAATCTTTTCATGATTTTCTCTGTAAAGCATGATATTTTTCAAAAATCTTTTCTCCCGTGTGCTTTGGACAACAGGTAGCCTTCAAGCATTGGAAGGGCTAAGAAAGTTAGAGTAATTCTCGAGCAATTGTTCTTATTTTGATCTGACTCTGAGACAATGATGAGAGGTAGTACCTTTACGTTGCACGCAGTGGCTGTCAGTGGGGATGGTTTTTATCATGAGGGCTTCTGTCATCTCTCCCCTGCTGATGATTAGTGGGTGCTTATTATGGTAAATCACAGCCCCACACACGTCGCTGCCACGGTGAGACGGCCACAACCACTAATGAAGGGATATTAAGGTCATTGGCTTCTCTGAGCGCGAGCATCATAACATACAGGGAGAGACAGGGGTGGGGGATCCAGGATTTCTGTGCGGGGGGTTTGTTCATTATGAGGGGGTATAACATACAGGTAGAGACAGGGGTGGGGGATCCAGGGTTTCTGTGCGGGGGGTTTGTTCATTATAAGGGGGTTTAACATACAGGTAGAGACAGGGGTGGGGGATCCAGGATTTCTGTGCGGGGGGTTTGTTCATTATGAGGGGGTATAACATACAGGGAGAGACAGGGGTGGGGGATCCAGGATTTCTGTGCGGGGGGTTTGTTCATTATGAGGGGGTATAACATACAGGGAGAGACAGGGGTGGGGCATCCAGGATTTCTGTGCAGGGTGTTTGTTCATTATGAGGGGGTATAACATACAGGGAGAGACAGGGGTGGGGGATCCAGGATTTCTGTGCACGGGGTTCGTTCTTTGTGAGGGGGTCCGCGGATTCAGGATTTCGATGCGGGGGGCTCATTCTTTATGAGGAGGGTTCAACCCTTATGCTGCTGGTAACTAATTTGACCAATACAATATGATGCAAAAAAAATGAAAAAATGACCAAACCCTGGCCATCTGAGATTATTCAGCGAGAGCTATCCAAAGAATACCAACATGACAGGGTTCAGATGTTTTTTAAAATCTTTATGTCATTGTGCTTTTGACGAAAGTAGCCTCATCATAGGAAGGGATAAGATACAGAGAGAGACAGGGGTGGATTCAGGATTTCTGTGCAGAAGGTTCATTCTTTATTAAGGGGGATTAACAGAGAGATCTGCATCATTTTTATTGGAAGCAAAATTAAAGAAAGATGACACTTTGTAGGAAGTAAATCAATGTTTTGAATTGTAAAGTAACTCTCTCTCTGCGTCTGCAACCTGAATAATTAAAAGATCAGCTACCTTTGGAGAACAGACCCATTGTGACTTTATGAATTATATCATATTTGATGGATTTTTTCTGAGCATCACAATTCGGCAAGATGTCCTTTTTATCAGACCCCCTGCCATTCATAACGCTCATAACTCTACATTGTGACTTCAGGAGCTGTATTGAATTGACTACTCTTCTATTATTATTATCATTATTATTGTTATTATTATTATTATTATTATTATTATTATTATTATTATTATTATTATTATTATCATTATTATTATTATTGTTATTATCATTATTATTATTATTATCATTATTATTATTACTATTATTATTATTATTATTATTATTATTATTATTATCATTATTATTATCATTATTATTATCATTATCATTATTATTATTATTATTATAATTATCATTATTATTATTATCATTATCATTATTATTATTATTATTATAATTATCATTTATTTTATTATTATAACTATTATTATCATTATCATTATCATTATTATTATTACATCTAAAACTGACACAGCGCCCCCTAGATTTCTAGAACTGCGGTTCCCCCGTTGCTGCGATGCTGTGATTGGCCGTCATCCTCCCTGCCTCGTCCCGGAGATAGCTGTCAGCGCCATGGACGCTGCTGCCTCATTCAACTCTGGGAATCAGCAACAAATTTGATGGCAGGGCGGCGCGAAGGATTGAGATTTCTACCTGATCATTATGGTCTGATTGATACTGCCCAGATGTAGACATTTTTGGCAGAACACACGCCCAGTGTCCATCATCTTTCTCTGAAATATTTCAGATGATGTCCGATCTCCGTCCAAATTTAGGCTCAAATTTCCTTGGAAAATTGACATCTGGGGGCTAAGATACAATAATAATACTTGGATAGTACCTTGCCCTGTCGACTCAGTGTTGTTTTCAAAAGTATCAATTTATCAACCAGACAATATTTCTAATAATGAACTCTGGGAATGAATGAATTGACACACGTTCCCTCCTTGGAATTACACAAATTATGACATTCATATAAATATCTTGATAATTATAAGCAAAAGTTTGAGAAGAAGTTGAACAAAATTTGTTTTCCCATGTTTTAGTTTACCCCTTATCAAATACTTTTCACTAAGTTAATTTATTTTAGGAGTTTCATTCAAATTTATATGACCATGTCTGCAACATAGGTACAAATCGTCTAACAATAATAACGAAATCAGATCCCAAAACTTTTTTTCTTATATTTCTTTTATTTAATGGCAGGAAGTATAGTTACAAGCACGTGCTTGCTATCACAGGAAACAAAAGAATGTACAAAACAAGATAAAATGGTCAGGATATTTCATTTCATTTGTATCATATGATTCAAGTTGCTAGGTTGAGATGACCTCTTTGAATCAATTTGTTTATAAAAAGTGTTGATAATTATACCCTTGTACATAACAATAATAAAATTATCTCCTTTAATTACAGCATATCATATTGAGTATCACATGCAGGAAGTTTCGTGTTATCAATTTCGATGTAGTGTTCAAGGATTCATAGTGTTAGCTTTCTCGTTGATTGGTTGGGTCTCAGAGTACCCCAAGTTGGGAGACTGAGGAAATGTAAGAGGAGGAGGAGGAGGAGGAGAAGTAGGAAGTGGGGAGGAAGAGGATGAGGATGAGGAGGAGGAGGAGGAGAAATAGGAAGTGGGGAGGAGGAGGAAGAGGAGGAGGATGAGAAAGAGGAGGAGGAGGAGGAGGAGAAATAGGAAGGGGAGGAGGAGGAGGAGAAGTAGAAAGGGGAGGAGGAGGAAGAGGATGAGAAAGAGGAAGAGGACAAGAAAGAGGAGGAGGAGGAAGAAGAGGAGAAGTAGGAAGGGGAGGACGAGGAAGGGGAGGACGAGGAAGGGGAGGACGAGGAAGGGGAGGAGGAGGAGGAGAAGTAGTAAGGGGAGGACGAGGAAGAGGAGGAGGATGAGAAAGAGGAGGAGGAGGAAGAGGACGAGAAAGAGGAGGAGGAGGAAGAGGAGAAAGGAGGAGGAGGAAGAGGAAAAGAAGTAGGAAGGGGAGGAGGAGGAGAAGTAGGAAGGGGAGGACGAGGAGGAGGATGAGAAAGAGGAGGAGGAAGAGAAGGAGGAGGAGAAGTAGGAAGGGAATGAGGAGGATGAGAAAGAGGAGGAGGAAGAGAAGGAGGAGGAGAAGTAGGAAGGGGGGAAGGAGGAGGATGAGAAAGAGGAGGAGGAAGAAGAGGAGAAGTAGGAAGGGTAGGAGGAGGAAGAGAAGGAAGGGGAGGAGGAGGAGAATGATTTTTATTAATATTAAAAGGAAAGTTGTAGTAAATGTTCTGATTAACATTTCACCATCAAATAATTTCCGAACAACTATTTTGCCAAGGAGATTTCATCAAAATTGTCGGGCCGCTTTTGGCTATCGAATGAACACTAATATCAGCCTTTCATAATACTACACATTTTATGCCAGATATCTTGCAAACAGTTTGGTAATTCTTTGAATGCTATCCTTTCTATAGTCTAAACCATAGAAACATCATTTGGTCACTCTAGAGACAATTCTGTAATAAAAGAGAGCTGAGAGCAGCTCTCAGAAGTAAGGTAATATGAGAAAATGTTTCCTGTTTTTGATATCTTTTTGTATTTAATAAGCTTTTCATTGTTGCTGTAGGGAACAGGTTTTAAAATTTGTAGGGATAGACAGTCGTTTGATGATCTAATTTGATGTATAATATTGCACTATTTTCGCTCATAATGATACCCACCCACTCTTATCATGTCCGTTACCTCACCATCAGAGAGGAACTATATTTCTATGAAAACGCCCATCACCCCTGCAGTGATAATGAAATACTGCAGGAATTCCAGAAATGATACTCTATAGATGAATCTCCGAAAGTACTCCATAAAACATGACTGAAATAACTGTAGGACAAAACTAGAAATGATATTCCAAAAATAAATATCTGAAAATATACTCCATAATCCGTGACTGTGAAATAACTGTAGGACAAGACTAGAAATGATATTCCAAAAGTAAATCTCTGAAAGTATACTTCATAATCAATCTGTGACTGTGAAATAACTGTAGGACAAAACTAGAAATGCTATTCCAAAAATAAATCTCTGAAAGTATACTCCATAATCCATGACTGTGTTAATAGCCATAGGATAAGACATCTCCAAATATGGTGTTGTGTTAGACATGGTATTTCCGCATGCTAATTGCTTTGTTCTCATTTCCGCTGCTAGCCAGCAGCCACACCTGTTGACGAGGTGTCAACTCGGGCTGCTCAGGTGTTAGATAAGGCCCTCAGGTAATTGACAGGTCTCTTCAGCAAGGTGGGCCTAGAATGGGCAGCTAGATATGGCTTATATAGAGACTGCACAGTGTGTAGAGTTTCTAATGGGGCCTGGAATAGGCAGCTAGATATGGCTTATGTAGAGACTCTGTGTAGAGTTTCTAATGGGGCCTGGAATAGGCAGCTAGATATGGCTTATATAGAGACTCTGTGTAGAGTTTCTGGTGGGGCCTAGAATGGGCAGCTAGATATGGCTTATATAGAGACTCTGTGTAGAGTTTCTAATGGTGCCTGGAATAGGCAGCTAGATATGGCTTATATAGAGACTCTGTGTAGAGTTTCTAATGGGGCCTGGAATAGGCAGCTAGATATGGCTTATATAGAGACTCTGTGTAGTTTTTCTAATGGGGCCTGGAATAGGCAGCTAGATATGGCTTATATAGAGACTCTGTGTAGAGTTTCTAATGGGGCCTGGAATAGGCAGCTAGATATGGCTTATATAGAGACTCTGTGTAGAGTTTCTAATGGGGCCTGGAATAGGCAGCTAGATGTGGCTTATATAGAGACACAGTGTAGAGTTTCTAATGGGGCCTGGAATAGGCAGCTAGATGTGGTTTATATAGAGACACAGTGTAGAGTTTCTAATGGGGCCTGGAATAGGCAGGTAGATATGGCTTATATAGAGACACAGTGTAGAGTTTCTAATGGGGCCTGGAATAGGCAGCTAGATATGGCTTATATAGAGACACAGTGTAGAGTTTCTAATGGGGCCTGGAATAGGCAGCTAGATATGGCTTATATAGAGACACAGTGTAGAGTTTCTAATGGGGCCTAGAATGGGCAGGTAGATATGGCTTATATAGAGACACAGTGTAGAGTTTCTAATGGGGCCTAGAATGGGCAGGTAGATATGGCTTATATAGAGACACAGTGTAGAGTTTCTAATGGGGCCTAGAATGGGCAGGTAGATATGGCTTATATAGAGACACAGTGTAGAGTTTCTAATGGGGCCTACAATGGGCAGGTAGATATGGCTTATATAGAGACTCTGTGTAGAGTTTCTAATGGGGCCTAGAATGGGCAGGTAGATATGGCTTATATAGAGACTCTGTGTAGAGTTTCTAATGGGGCCTACAATGGGCAGCTAGATATGGCTTATATAGAGACTCTGTGTAGAGTTTCTAATGGGGCCTGGAATAGGCAGCTAGATGTGGCTTATATAGAGACACAGTGTAGAGTTTCTAATGGGGCCTGGAATAGGCAGCTAGATGTGGTTTATATAGAGACACAGTGTAGAGTTTCTAATGGGGCCTACAATGGGCAGGTAGATATGGCTTATGTAGAGACTCTGTGTAGAGTCTCTAATGGGGCCTGAAATAGGCAGCTAGAGGCTACTTTCATCCAAGGCACAAGGAGGCAAAGAATTTTGAAAAAACATTTAAATCCTGTCATGTTGGTATTCATTTGATTGCTCTCGCCGAGTACTCTTTGATGAGTACCCACCTGCCAAGGTTTCAGTCAATTTCAGGGTTTTTTGCATTATCTTATATTGGCCAAATTAGCCACCAGAAGCTAGCATATAGGCCTAATATAATACAGGTTAACCCCTTTCATGCTTATGATTTCCTCTTGAAATTTTCGTCTGCTTCTTTGATACTTTTGAAAATAACTTAAGAATGATATACAAATTCACAAAGTATTTGAAGGAAAGTTGTAGTTTGTGTTCTTATGAACATTTCTCCTTCAAATATTTTTCCAAATATGCTTGTGCAATTGAGTCATTGTCATAATTGTCTGGACATATTTGGCACTACTGGCATGACTAGGTTTCAATTGCGGTACATGCTCAGTTTTATAGCTCCAATATCAGATGGAAAACGGAATAGCTTGTATAAATGCAGAGCAATATCTGCCTTAAATCAATCGTGCAGGTTTTTAATTCGCATGGACATATGCTTCCTCTAGACCATCAAATTCTTTCAGAAATATTAACTTAAAGGAATAGAAATATTCAAACAATTCTTGCATATATAGATGATATTGATGCTAAAATGTACATCTCACTTGCCTGAGTTTCTCATTCAGTCCCAGAAAAGGTATGGGCGTCTTTAACCCCTTTAAATGCTCACACTGGCGAAAAGCAGCTCGACAATTTTGATGAAACATTCCAGGCAAAAGCATAGTTATAAAAATATTTGATGAGAGGAATACTTATCAGGACATTACCAACAACTCTCCTTCAAATATTTTGTAAAATATTTCTCAGTTTCAAAGCTATTCACAAAAGCATCTTAGATTCAGACGACAATTTCTGTAGGAATTCTTTAGCATTAATGGGTTTAGATGCCTGCCTTTAATATATATTATGAAACTATTTGAAGGGGAAATGTCAACATTAGATAATATTATCCCTGACCCTTCTTTCTTCCTTATATGGAACCTGACATTTGTCGCAATTAATATATTAAATAAATATGTAAAGTATTTTGCCACAAATTTCAGGATGTTCTCTAAGTTATACCTTCAACTATTCCAGATATACCTTTCTGTACGTGAATCCCATTAGTCGGATTATGATACTCAACGGAATCTTTAATCTGAAACTCTGGCTCATGGCTTTGTGAACATATTTATTCATTTATTGCTTTGTTATTGTTTTCTTCAATAACAAAGGACCATTATTTCATTCAGATATTTTGGCACTTAATAGCCTTTATGCTTTATGTGCCAATGTGCCTTTAAGCACTCATTCATGTATTCATTCATTCATTCATTCATTCATTTATTCATTTATTCATTCATTCATTTATTCATTCATTCATTCATTCATTCATTTATTTATGTATTTATTCATTCATTCATTCATTTATTCATTTATTCATTCATTCATTCACAAGAATCTGTACATCTGAATCTAACCAATAGATCTTTTTAAATATTTTTCATGTTGTCATTTTCAGTATCATGAATTCTTGATGACTTATTAGGGAAAACTCTGATCGCAACAGAAATAAATGTGATATTAAAAGCAAAAGAGCAGTCTAAAATGTGACATTATCTGATTTCATAAGCTACTATAAAAGCAATATTGAAATAAAAGAGTATTGAACAGTTGGAACTATTGGAGCATATATTAACCCAATTTTGTCTGTAGTGCCCAAAAAAACCTCCTAGTTATATTGAAAATATTTTTGGGACCTGACCATTTTTCAGAAAAAAATTGAAGGAGAAATGTCAATCAGAACAAAAATGACAACTTTCCTTCACATATTGAACGTATTAATGAATGATTCAAAAGATTGGTACCAGAATTATTCCTGGCGAAAAATACATATTTTACATTTAAGTATTTAATGATGAATTGATGATCTCTTTTCAGAGACTGACAATTATTGAATCTTCTGCAGATATTTCTTGGCAGGTTTGTCTTAGCTTTATTCCCAAGTGCCAGATCCTCTGGGTACTAACTAAGAGCTCACAACAGGAATGGGTTAATTACCCTTCCACTGCTGAAACTACTGTAGTCCAAACACAAGGATGCAAAGATTTCTGAGGACCATCTGAACCCTGTCATGTTGGCATTCATTGGGTAGCTCTCACTTAGTACCCTCAGATGAGTACCCATGTACCAGGGTTTCAGTCATTTTTTTTTATACATTTTTTTTGCATCATTTTGTATTGGCCAAATCAGCCACCACCAGCATAAGGGTTAAATGTTTTCAATACTAAAATTTCATCCTGGCAGTTTTTTTACGGCAACAGAAAGAAAGTGACATCGAAAGTGAAATCGATTCTACTTTTGTGCCACTCAACCTTGAATAACCTGCGATGAACTGCGGAACATTCCGCCTGATTTCATCATGGCCGCCACTGCCGCCATGGTTACGGGAGGCAGATCCCTGAAAGCAACGGCTGAATGAACAGCGGAAAAGTTTAACCCATTTAAACCAAGTGATCCCTAAGAGGGTCTGACAAGAGAGCGGAATGATTCTATAAATGAGTGAAACCTAGTAAAATATTGAAAAATTCATCATTAACCCTTTAAGGGCATTAGGATGTTATTAGAATATCCCGTGTATTAATGTAGGTTTTGTGAAACAATGGATAAGAAAATGGTAATGATAATAATGATAGAAATAATAATGATAATACAAGTAATAATAATAATGATAATCCTAGTAATAATAATAATGATAATAATAGTAATAAAATTAATAATAATAATAATAATAATAATAATAATAATGATGATAGTGATAATAATAATAATAACAGCAATACTACTTCTGCTACTACTACTACTACTACTACTACTACTACTACTACTACTACTACTACTACTACTACTACTACTACTACTACTACTACTACTACTACAACTAATAATAATAATAATAGTAATAATAATAATAACAGTAATGATAATTTTTATAATAATAGTATTGGTGATGATAATAATGATAATAATGGTAATAATAATAATGATAATGATCATAATATTAATAATAGTAAAATAATAATAATGATAATAATAATAATAATAATAATAATAATAATAATAATGATAATAATAATAATAATAATAATAATAATAATAATGATAATAATGAAAGTAGTATTATTTATGATAACGATGATAATAATAATGATGATGATGATAATAATAATAATAATAATAATAATAATAATAATAATAATAATAATAATAATAATAACAATTATTATAATAATAATAATCTTAGAAAATCTAGGGCTATGAGATCTTGGTTGGGTCTATGGCGATTTGAAAACTAGAGGTTTGGTGGTCTCTTAGAATTTTAACCCGAAGCCTGACCCCTACATTCATTGGTTGATATCTATACATGCAAGAGATGATGAATGACTATTCATGGTGCATGTTTCTGTCCCTGATCTTAGATGACAAAAGACGACGAGGATCCTTCTGACCATTATTACACCGTTATCTCATGGTAGCATGTGGCCTCTCTTAGATAATAAGCCACAGGCCGCTCCCTCTCATCTTATACCGGTTACTCTGATGATGTAAGTCTTGACATTAACCCTTATATGCTGCTGGTGGCTAATTTGGCCCATACAAAATGATGCAAAAAACCTGAAAAATGACCGAAACCATGGCAAATGGGTACTCATCTGAGAGTGCTCGGCGAGAGCTTTCCAATGAATACCAACATGAAAGGGTTTGGATGGTTTTTTAAAAACTTTGTGTTTCTGTGCGTTTGGACGGATTTGCCTCTGAGCATTGGAAGGGTTTATCCTGCAGGGGGATTACACCTACATCCTGACTTTTCCAGTAATACCTTCGTAAACAGAGCCTTTCAAGGAATATATCTAAAGGAGGATTGTTCATTATCATCTGAACTATAGATCTCCTTCAAATATTACGCGAATCTGCGCCTTGTTCTAGAGTTATTTTCAGAATTATCGCAGGTGCAGACGTCAATCGTTATAGAGGATATCTCCAGGCTTGGATTATAAGGTTAACCCTTTCACCTCTGCTGTGTGTAACGCAGCATCCAAGTCACCTGCACATGTGATCATCAATATGGTTGCAATATTTAAGGGAAAATATTTCTCAGAGGCCAGAACACAGCTTTTTGATATATCCAGGTTTAAAATATCTGAATCTTGTCAGTTTTTTTTGTTTCCAATATGGATGCAATATTTAAGGGAAGATATTTCTCAGAAGCGTGAATGCAGCTTTTTGATATATCCAGGTTTGAAATATCTACATCTTGCTAGGCTTTTTTTTGTTTTCAATATGGATGCAATATTTAAGGGAAATATTTCTCAAAAGCCTGAACACAGCTTTAATATATCCAGGTTTGAAATATCTACATCTTGCCAGGTGTTTGTTTTTTTGTTTTGTTTCTTCAAGAATGAATGGCCTAATTTAGTATAGCAATAAAAGATGGACGATACTTGTGCTTAAGTCAAAAACAAAAACAAGATACCTATCTCTTTTTCTGTATCAACATAAAACAGTAGAAAAAGATTGGCTTCTCTCTCTCTCAGTTTTTTTTGTTTCCAATATGGATGCAATATTTAAGGGAAGATATTTCTCAGAAGCGTGAATGCAGCTTTTTGATATATCCAGGTTTGAAATATCTACATCTTGCTAGGCTTTTTTTTGTTTTCAATATGGATGCAATATTTAAGGGAAATATTTCTCAAAAGCCTGAACACAGCTTTAATATATCCAGGTTTGAAATATCTACATCTTGCCAGGTGTTTGTTTTTTTGTTTTGTTTCTTCAAGAATGAATGGCCTAATTTAGTATAGCAATAAAAGATGGACGATACTTGTGCTTAAGTCAAAAACAAAAACAAGATACCTATCTCTTTTTCTGTATCAACATAAAACAGTAGAAAAAGATTGGCTTCTCTCTCTCTCTCCCCCCCAAGCCCCCCCCCCCCCCCCCCCCCCCCCTTAATTCCCCTGTTGATGATTGACTATATAGCACAACGGCTGACACTGGGATGTTGATATCAAGCTTAGATGAATAAAAGAATGGATACATAACAAGAGACATGCAATTACTATATGCACTATAGTCGGAAGACCTGGCTATCCCAGGGGTCTCCAATCTGGCCCCAGTGTGACATTGCACTAGGAGACAAAGGCCAATGAGGGCCCTCGTATCTTTTACATTACAGAGAAAGCTGTGCACCAACATGCGCAGAATGTAACTTTTGAGCTATTAGCCGCAGCCATGCAGCCTGTTCAGGTTGACCGACGGGTTTCATATCCACTTGTTTATATTCATCTAAGATACCAAGGTAGTTCTAATTTTACAGAGCTATAGGTATCATACTGCTATTGTTTTCATATCAATATGGAGCTGTAGGGAAACTGAAAATATTAGGCCGACCCTTTGCAATATGTACCTCCAGACTTCCTAGAAATGCTCATATTTTTTTCTAGGATAATCCTAGGAATTCCTTGGAACTCCCAGCTCCAGGTAGCAAGGGAATCAGCTTCTCCCCTGAGAAATGCTTATATTTTTCCAAGCATAATCCTATGAATTTCTTGGAATTCCCAGATTTATTTAGGAAGGGGTAGCTTCTCCCTCCCCCCCCCCCCTGTCCTACAGGTCTATGCAGAGATTATCTGACATTACCAAATGCATCTCAGACTTCCTAGAAATACTCATATTTTTTTCAAGGATTAAATCCTCGGAATTTCTTGGAATTCCAAGTTTTATTTAGAAAGGGACAGTCCCCCCCCCCCCTGTTCTACAGGTCTATGCAGAGATTATCTGACACATCAGGGGGGGAGGTTGATGTCAGGCTAGTTATGACACCTGACAGAGCTAGGTGTCGCATTGCTATTGTTTTCTGCATCAATATGAAGGAGGAGGAGGCGAACTATGGCAGGTGTGCGTAGCTGCTAGCTGGTGCAATAGGAGACCCTCTCCTAGGTAGGAGGCACCTCCTGAGAACAACAGCACCAGTGCACGCAGCAGCCCCCCCCCCTCCCCCCCCCCCCTCCTGGCTTATCGACTTATCCTATGTTATTGACAGCTGAGAGCTCACAGCATGCCCACAACCCTCCCCCCCTCTTCCGGCGCAGAAATGGACTCTTCTTATTAATATAAACCTCTATTTGCATGAGCTTAAACAAACTGTGGGCTAGCTTTGCGGAATGAGTAATCATGTTTCGTGTCCAGTGTCGCAAATTTCATTTTTCCGCCCTGTAGTAATTAATTTGTGTGGCGCGTACCGGCTGCAGCAGCATCCTCATCATCTACCAATCACCACGGCGATTGCGGCATGAGTTAGGATTCCCCAATCTGATAATGAGGCTATCCCGAAAGTAGCGCTGCCATTCAGAAAGCACGCCGGGTCTTATTCCGACGGCTACGCTCGTGCAGTGCAGTTCTCTGCAGTACAGTGCACTGCGCATGATGTACAATCACCTGTATGGTATGGCATGCATCCAAGGAGCGCAGTGGTCACCATGGAGGATGCGGAGGCTGAGGAGGAGGAGGATGCGAAGATGTCAGGATGACAATGACCACAACGAGGGATTCAGCCGCAGAGTTCAGTGTTTTGTGGCCGCCCCGGGAATCCTAAGCAGAATGTAAGTGTGTGCCTGCCTCGTTAAGGGAATCTCTCCTCAGATCGCTCCGGGAATCTCGTATCTTACGCTCTATCTATATTTTAGCAGTCATGCCAAGCGTAGCCTACATCCCGTGATAGCTATTGTGGTTGTAATGAGCCAGAGTAGGCTGAGCAGATTTGCATTGATAGAAGGAGCTTCGTTAACCTGTTTATGCTGAGCAAAATGTCCTAGATGCAAATATCTTTAAAACAATGATAGGATAAAATATATTTTGACTCATATTTGTTTATCATGATAATTTATCATTCAGTGTTTGTTCAGTCAGTGAGAATCTATTTGAGTATAGCTATCTCTGCTTCAGCTATATTCTTGCTTGCAGCCGTAAAGGTATCACCTGAATTTACAGAAAACCAGATCCTATGATCAGAGGGCAGTTAATTAACACCTTTTATAGCTACACAATACTTAGCCGTAAATCGTTGTTCACAATTTAAGGTCAGAATGTAAAGAAAATGACCTTTAAATAGCATATGTGTATAGTAAAGATGCAATCAAAGTATTTGTCAAATAATTTGCACAAACTGAAAAATATTCTTTTCAGTCTCAATCAATCTAACAGCTTATGCTAATGCATGGTTGACAATGAAACATTTCAAGAAACTTTTAGTATAAGCGAACTCACATTGAACATCGAAATCCATCAGATATGTATCAAACACGGTTTTCATTTGCTGCATATCCTTAAATTTATCAAATCAACTGGGTAGCCCAGGCAAGTGTATAAGATAACTCATTCATTGTAAGGTATTTGCACAAAGATCTGACTATTACAGGGAGGGATTTCATCCTTATGATAGCATTATTTTAAAAGTATTTGTAGGAAGAATGTTAATTAATGCCCAAACAGAGAAAGGAAGCATATTTCTTGAATGACTTGTACTATGCGAAAAGGTTAACTTTATTCAGGAGGTATTGAGTGTTAAGAGCTAGGTGTTCCGAATATGAATCGGTTAAATGCATATCCAACTTAACTCTTATGCTGCAAGTGGCTAATTTGGCCAATACAAACTGATGCAAAAAACCTGAAAAATGTCCGAAACCCTGGCAAATGGGTACTCATCTGAGAGTACTCTGCGAGAGCTATCCAATGAATACCAACAAGAAAGTGTTTAGATGACAATGAAGAGCTAGGTGTTCCGAATATGAATCGGTTAAATGCATATCCAACTTAACTCTTATGCTGCAAGTGGCTAATTTGGCCAATACAAACTGATGCAAAAAACCTGAAAAATGTCCGAAACCCTGGCAAATGGGTACTCATCTGAGAGTACTCTGCGAGAGCTATCCAATGAATACCAACAAGAAAGTGTTTAGATGATTTTCAAAAATCTTTGCGTCATTGTACTTTGGACGAAAGTAGCCTCAGCATTGGAACGGTTAAGTGGTCGATGTCATTTAGGCTGCCTGCACATGATTGGTTGAGTGATATTATATTTCCGGTGCAGGGACAAAATATTAATCAGTTTCTTATCAGAGATGTTGATCCTTGAGTATTAATCCATACTGCATTAACACATTCACTTTGCTGAATAAAATGAAAGAGTGTAATATTACATGCAGGATTTTTATCTATTTTTCTTTAAATATTATTTTTTGATTTGTTTAGAAGTAAATAATTTATGGTTTTGCAAATTAGAACATAACTTTTAGAATGTTCATTTGTATATCCTTTTGTTATGTTCTTTTTGTTGTTCTTAATTTAAAGGTACATGCATTTGTTCATAAAAACTTTACTTATGTATACATGTATTTCAATGGTGTTGTTTTTTATCAATTTCTTTCTATTTGTGTAATCAATGACTTATTATGATTGTGCTGTATTTATTTCGTATCATATGCTTTAATATGTATCTCACCATTAATTCTCGGTAGTATGACACTTTTTATCTATTACTTTATTTTATTGATTTTTGTTAGTTGATGGTGGCCTAATTGTTACCATAAAATACCAAAGCTGAGTGATAGTGGCCCAGATTTAAATTCCAACGAGGATGGACTAGATTTTCCCATAATTACTTTGTTAGATAATCATGGTTGCCTAAATTCCTAGGGTGGTCAATATTTCCGAGAATTTATGGTAGTACCAGTAAGTTAGTGAAGCTCAGTGATTGATATCATGGCCGTGATTGAAATTGTCAGCAGGTACCCGGCCAGAGATTGAACCAATGCATTATATGCATTAACTGAAACGCTAGGGCAATCAATATTAGCATTGGGCAAAATACACCTGACATGCGATGTGCTATTGATGCCTACGGCAGCAATTCTCACCTGAGCACTCAGGTAAATGTACATGATTCCAGGTGGTAATATATACCTGGAGGTGTAGCTTTATATTAGTAGAGGTATTGCAATTAGATACATATGATACGACTAGTGATTTACTTAATTAACATTTATGCTGCTGGTGACTAATTAAGCCTTTACAAAATTAGGCAAAAAAAACTGAAAAATTATTAAAACCCTGGCACATGGGTATGCCTCTCAGAGCACTCAGTGAGAGCTATCCAATGAATACCAACATGACAGGGTTTAGATCTTTGTGTCCTTGTGCTTTGGATGAAAGTAGCCGCAGCATTGGAAGAGTTAAAGGTGTAGCTATATAGGTACAGGTATATCAATTGAATAATATGATCCAAGCAGTGATTTACTTAAAGGTATAACTATGTAGATACAGGTATATCAGTTGAATAATATGATCCAAGCAGTGATTTACTTAAAGGTATAACTATGTAGATACAGGTATATCAGTTGAATAATATGATCCAAGCAGTGATTTACTTAAAGGTATAACTATGTAGATACAGGTATATCAGTTAAATATAATGATCCAAGCAGTGATTTACCTAAATATGTAGCTATATAGGTACAGGTATATCAGTTAAATACATAAGATCCAAGCAGTGATTTACTTAAAGGTGTAGCTATATAAGTACAGATATATCAGTTAAATACATATGATCCAAGCAGTGATTCACTTAAAGGTGTAGCTATTTAAGTACAGATATATCAGTTAAATACATATGATCCAAGCAGTGATTTACCTAAAGATGTAGCTATATAGGTACAGGTATATCAATTAAATACATATGATCCAAGCAGTTATTTACTTAAAGGTGTAGCTATATAAGTACAGATATATCAGTTAAATACATATGATCCAAGCAGTGATTCACTTAAAGGTGTAGCTATTTAAGTACAGATATATCAGTTAAATACATATGATCCAAGCAGTGATTCACTTAAAGGTGTACCCATATTATAGATACAGGTATATCAATTAAATGTTCATATTCCAGGCAAAGGTTTACTTGATAAAGAAGCTTGGTGGTGTTAAGATGTATTATCTTTAGTTATAAGATCTTAGGATTTATGTCTCTTAAGAATTAGATATGCTGCCCTCATTGCTATGGCAACAGTGGGACTCATCAATATCTTTAACTGAATGGTTTAAGATGAGGCCAAAAATTCTGAAAAAGGTTCACTTGCAAAAGGAGTTTTGTAGAGTGGAATTAGTCTAATTGGTAGCACATAGTGTATTTTTGTCCATTTGATATTG
>OZ012696.1:7978740-8010756 GCA_963942565.1 Maea johnstoni | reverse complement strand
CAAACGTAACATAGAGCACCTAACACACATTATTATTATGTATAACTGCTTATCGCTGCCATGTCTTCTTTACAATCTCCAATGTATACATTCAAGCTGTGTTGTGTGTTATACTGACCTTTTGTACCTCGTCAGCACGTTTTAAAATTAAATAAAAATGGCAATGTTAATATATCTCTGCCAATAAATATTTGTTTCTATAGCTGGCTGGAAGATAAGTATTTCTTTAGAAAATTGGAACGTCCGTGAAGCTCATGAGCTCACGAGTCAAACGGGGTGGTGAGCTCACGAGTTGATATCCCTCCGTGAGTGCAGCTCTAATCTGATATGCTGCACTTCTTGCATTTCTTTTCTTTCTTTAGGGTAGTGTGCAAATGCTTTTTGTTTTTATAGCAGATGTAGGAAGTGGTTCTCTTTGTGAAGCACGATGCGGTTTTCTGCCATATTCTGTCCCATGGTCCTCAGAACTGATGTGATTAAAGCTAGCTAGTAATACCGCTATCCCTTGGGACTAATAATGATGGATGCTTTTACCAGTAAGGAAATACTCATCAATCTTGCACTGGCCATCTGGGAGGAAGAGAAAAACACACCCTGGTGATTCTTCGCCATGTTTTAGTGAAAGCAAAAAAAACAAGTGTCATCTTATGCCACCCAGAGCGCAGCATGAAATACTAGTCATGTAGATTCCTGTTTTCTAGAACTTTAACCTATTCATTCTCCACCATGTTTTAGTAAAAGTAAAAAAACAATTGTCATTATATTCATTAGTAAAAGTAAAAAAAACAGGTGTCATTCTATTCCTGTTTTCAGCTCCCAGATAATATTCGGCAGCTGGGAGTGTGGCAATCTTCAAACGACGATTGAAAACACATCTGTTCAAAGATGTATATATCAATTAACTATGTGGATATCAACATCTATCCTTTGACAATGGAATGTAATGCGCCTTTGAGCATGTTTATGGAAAGGGCACAATATCAAATGACAATATTATTATTATATTATTATTATTATTATTATTATATTATTATTTCTAGAACTTCTCCACCATGTTTTAGTAAAAGTAAAAAATAAGTGTCATTATATCCTGTTTTCTAGAACTTTAACCTATTCATTCTCTCCACCACGTTTTAGTGAAAGCAAAAACACACATATATATATATATATATGAATATATATATATATATATATATATATATATATATATATATATATATATATATATATATATTATATATAAATATATATATATATATATATATAATATATATGTATATATATATATATATATATATATATATATATATATATATATATATATATATATATATATATAATTATATATATATATTTCCATTCCTAAGCGAAGCAATCTTGCTTGAGAAAGAATGCATATCTGCCTCAATATTCTCGATTTTCCCTAAGTGAATTGTCACTATGCAAAGAATGGACGCTGGTGGCCTGAATGCTAAATTACATACACTCCTGGTTGACCTTTGACCCCAGCTAAGTAATATCCGATAAAGACGGCTTTGTGTTTTGCGAAAGCGCCCTCTGCTCCAGAAATTGGATTAGCATTTTTTGGGATTGTCGCTAGAAGCATGTTGAGTGAGGTCACTCTAGCCGTACACCACTCCCGAGGCACATCAATATCCCACTAATGAACGCATTATCAGCGACAGCTCGCGACAAATTACGAGGGACGGCCAAGTGCCAGGATGTTGCGCAAGGCGGCAGGCCTTGTCCTGTTAGATTTCTGATGAAGGGGCGCTGAATGTCACATTAACCACCTTTTTTATGTGTGGAAATTGTCAGGCGAAGGAATACAAAACAACCCCACCCCCCTCCCTAGGATCCCTCCCACCTTCAAACATCAACCCCCTTTTTATGTGTGGGAATTGTCAGGTGAAGGAATACAAATCACCCCCACCCCTCCCTCCCTCCCACCTTCCAAATATCAGCCCCCTTTTTTATGTGTGGGAATTGTCAGGTGAAGTAATACAAAACACCCCCAACCCCTCCCTCCCTCCCACATTCCAAACCTCAGCCCCCTTTTTAATGTGTGGGAATTATCAGCTGTGGCCTTACTGAAGAAATTGAGGGGATCCAAACACCCCCACCCCTTCCCTCTCAACCCCTAATTCCAAACATAGACCCTTTTTATTTGGGTGAATTATAATCCTAAACATAGCCCCTCCCCTCCCTCCTGCCCCCTTCTCCAAACATTACCCCCTTTTTTATGTGTGGGAATTGTCAGGTGTGGCCTTACTGAAGAAATTGAGGGATCCAAAACACCCCCACCCCTTCCCTCTCCACCCCTAATTCCAAACATAAACCCTTTTTATTTGGGTGAATTCCAATCCTAAACATAGCCCCTCCCCTCCCTCCCTGCCCCCTTCTCCAAACATTTACCCCCTTTTTATGTGTGGGAATTGTCAGGTGTGGCCCTACTGGGAGGAATTGTAGGATCCAAAACACCCCCAACCCCCCCCCCCCCTCCCCCCCCCTCCCCCCTCCCACCTTCCAAACATTCACCCCCCTTTTTATGAGTGGGAATTGATGTCAGAAACCTAGACTCCATGCCTGTTATAAGGTTTTATGTATAGATGTTGATAACATCAAGTTTATCCCTTCTCCTATCCCTCTAATATTCTTGCCTAGAATGAAAATATATGAGTTGTCTTTTGATGACGCAAATATTCATTTATAAATCAAAATTAACCCATTGATACTCATAGTTGCCAAAAGCAGCCTGACGATTTTGATGAAATCTCTCAAGCCAAAGCATAATTGGGAAAATATTTGAATAAGAAATGTTACTTAGAACATTTCCAACAACTCTCCTTCAAATATTTGGCAAAATGATTCTTGATTTAGTAGTTGTTGTCAAAAGTATCTTGGATCCAGACAATATTTTTCAAGTGGGACTCCGACTTAAGTATTTAAATGGGTTAAGGTATTATTTCCAGATATAGATGAATGAGTGATACTGACAATAATGCCTTCTATTCCTTCCATTTAAAGGATTCAATTCCACTCTAATATTTTATGATTTTAACTCCAGAGTTAAATACGTGCAATAGACTAGCTATTGTCATTTCTCTTTCCCATAACTAGTCCTATTTTCAGATGAATATGAGACATACTCCCCCAACTCTTAACCCATTAATGCTCACAGCGCCCAAAACCAGCCTGACAATTTTGATGAAATCTTTCAGGCTAAAGCAGAATTGGCAGAATTTTTGAAGGAGAAATGTTCATTGGAATATCATCCACAACTCTTCTTCAAATATTCTGTAAAATTATTCTTAATTCAAAAGTTATTGTCAAAAGTATCGTCAATCCAGACAACAATTTCTGGAGTAACTTTTAAGTGTTAATGGGTTAAGGAAGGGTCATATTCCCAGGATATAAGTCATTAAAAATACCCTTAATTATCATTTCCCTTTGTTCTATTTTCAGGTGAATATGAGACAATTGTTTTCACTAAAGCACAGTTTATATGACCTATTGTTGTGCAGTTCTACAAAAGGGTTGTATTTCTAATTGAAGATACATGCCGGTTATCTACAATTTCTCTTTTATTTGTTTTATATTTTCAGCCAAAGGTGAGCTCTTATAAGCCCACGCTCAGCCGCAGCCTATACAGCCCACTGCCTACAATTCTACCATAAGAGCTAGATCTGTAATTTCTCATCATTGTTATATTTTCAGACGAAGGTGAGCAATGCTTGTGCGCAGTCACAACCCATACTGTCGCCAACTACCTACAAATCTACCTTAAGAGATGTATCCATCTAATTTTCTCCTCTGTTATATTTTCAGACGAAGGTGAGCTATGCCCACACCCAAGCGCAGCCGAAGCTGTACATCCTGACCTTCATTCTGTGCGGCTGCATCGCGGGGATCCTGATCGCGGTCGTCGCCATCTACCTGATCAAGCGGCACACGCGGACCCGCGAGAAGCTTGCCCAGCTGACCGGAGCCGGAGACACGGGCGAGGCGTCCAAGGACTACCAGGTAGGTTAATTTGACCAATACCTTAGGCCACTCCAATTTAATTACTTGTCTTACAAGCTTTTTGGGGGGGGGAAAATTCTGTCAGACTCCAAAAAAATAAATTCCAAAATGGCTCATTTCCTGAGCCTCCGGAGCTTGTAATACAAGTAATTAAATTGGAGTGGCCTTAGATGAATGATAGAATGGATATATGGCGAGAGACCAAATACTATATGCGCTTTAGTGAAGGGCTGGCTATATATGGCAGGACTCTGGAATCTTGGCTTGGTGTGACTTCACTAATAGACAAAGACCAATGAGGGCTCTTGTATCATAACAGAGTTAATATCACCACAATAGTTTGGTTGTTGGTGCTACAGGCGCAAATGAGATATATAGTCCGCCCTTTCCAAGTATGCTTGGAATTAAATCCTAGTATTTTCCTAGAATCAACATAGGAATGCCTACTTATTTCAAATTACATTCGCTAAACTGTATTTATGCATCACTGCAAATAATCAATTCAAATTCAAGTTGAATTTAAATTTAATTGGCTAATGTAATTATATATTATCATCTTAGAATAGCAGTTAAATGCGTGTAAAACACAAATGACAAAAATAAACTTGACAAACCACAGTCAAACCCCATCCAATTGATAATTTCTCAGATTTTATTTGTAAAATATTATTAAAAACTATTTTTCAAGATCAATCACAAACCAGAAAGGTCAAGACTCGGATGATGTAACTTATTAATTCACCTTGATATCAAAAATGATTAATACAGCAAATATAAGAAAGGCATCCATTAAGTTAATGAAAAATTAGCGAGTGCCGCTCTCCATCTTTTGGCCGTTACTTAAGCAGCCCCTAAGATGTCGTTAATCCGCAATGACATATTCGCCGTGCCCAGCACGGTGGCGGTTTTGTGTTAGCTCTCGCAAAATCTCTTCCATAATGATCAGGGGAGTGATCCCCCTTCTTGTAGGATTTCAGTCCATTCCGCTATTTCCCCTACGAAAGCGCGAGCACCTGTCGGTCAGCATGCTTAAGCTGATTGGAGGAGATTAATTCATACGGCAGATGAAAAAAAAACGGCGGGCGGCCATTAGCGATCCGAGCCACTCATATCTGTAATGCAAGCAGGAAGGCTCCCGGAGACATAAATCCTGCGCCTGAAAAAAACACACGCGGTTTCTGATTGTGACTCTAACTCCATTTTTTAATTAATAATGCGTAGTAACAATTTTCCCATTTCCCACACTCTTAACATCCTTTATGTAGATATTTTGTCAGGCACAACTTAAAAAAATATATATTCCACTTGGCAAGCATCAACTTTTATGAAGTATGTTGAAAAGAATATAAATCCTGTGCTTGCAAAAACAGCATGTAATTTTACTCCATTTTCTAATTAGTGCATTTTAACAATTTTCCCATTTGCCACACACTTAACATCTTTTATGTAGATATTTTGTCAGGCACAGCTTTTGAAAAAGAAAGATATTCCATGGGGATTTTTCTGCTTAAACTTGGCATTTTAGCATCAACTTTTATGAAATATGTCCATGGGGATTTTTCTGCTTGAACTTGGCATTTTAGCATCAACTTTTATGAAATATGTCTAAAAAGACATAAATCCTGTGCCTGCAAAAACAGCATGTAATTTCTGATGGTTACTTTCACTCCATACTCTAATTAACACATATTTCCCTTTTTGGGGAAATGCGTGCCTCAGCCTCACTTTGAAAGTCTATCATGCAGATGATTAAACTAACATTTTGCACATACAACTTTCAAAAAAAGATATTTCAAGAGATATTTTCTTCTTGAACTTGGCACGCAACTACTTTTATGAAATGCTTCTCAAAAGCGTGTGCAATTAGGAAACGCCCAGGTTTCTGATGCGAGGTTTTTCAAAGACGCTGAAAGTAGCATCGTTCACTCATTTTCCCCTTCAGAAGGGTATCTGACATTTACGCAAGCAAATCCCGTTGATGTTCCGCTCCCCCTGACAAAATAGGCTTAAGATACGGATTAACCCATTCTTGCCAAGAGCTTTTCTTGACAATATACGTCTGGACCTATAGTACTTTTAAAGAAAACTTTGAAAATAAGTATAAATTATGCAAATATTTGAAGGACTTTTGTAGGTTGATTTCTGATCAACATTTCTCTACCAAATATTTTCCGTAAAATGCTCTGGTCTCAAAAATATGACCAAAACGTCAGGACGGTTTTGGGTGGTACAGGTAGGATTGAATGGGTTAACCCATCCAATGCTGATGTACTTTCGTCCAAAGCACAAAAATGCAGTCTAGACTTTTGAAAAACATCCCTGTCATGTTGGTGTTAACTGGATAGCTCTCGCTGAGTACTCTCAGATGAGTACCCATATGCCAGGGTTTTAATCATTTTTCAGGTTTTTTGCATCATTTTGTATTGGCCAAATATGCCACCAGTAGCATAAGGGTTAAGGATTAGTTTAATTTGACTAAAAGGCATATCCACTTTTCTCAGCCATTTAATGAAATTCACCATTCACACATATTTAACCAGTCTGCATGTTGAGTGAACATGATGGGCTGACAACTTTTTAAGATATTAGGCATCAACGAGATTGATACTTTATTAACCCATTCACACTCAGAGCAGCCAAAACAGGCCTGACAATTTTGATAATATTTTTCTAACAAAAACATTTTTGGGAAAATCTTTGAAGGAAAAATGTTTATCAGAAGCCAAAAAACAACTCCCCTTCAAATGTGTTGTCAACTTTTACTTTATTCCAAAGTTATTTACAAAAGGATGAAAGTAGCAGACGATACGTTCTAGAGGAACTATATGGGTTAACAGCTTTCAGCCAATTGCCTTATTGAAAACATTACTTTAAGTTGTCAAGATATATCTATATGTGTCAAAACACATTTATTCTCTAGATGTGTAATGCATGAAGGGTAAATATAAGAACTTCATAATTGCTATGCTTCAAAATGCTAATGAATTCATTTAACCCTTTCAATGCTGAGGCTACTTTCATCCAAAGAATATGGACGCAGAGATTTTTGAAAACCATCTAAACCCTATCATGTTGGTATTCATTGGATAGCTCGTTTTTGAGTACTTTCAGATAAGTACCTATATGCCAGGGTTTCAGTCTTTTTCCAGATTTTTTGCATCATTTTCTATTGGCCAAATTAGCCACCAGCAGCAGAAGGGTTAAATAGGGCATACAATGAACTGTCCAAAGCTCATCACTTGGAGTAGTGGATAATTATCCTAATTTTGCCAACAAAGCTGTTCAAAAATGCTGTGATAAAATGTAGTTGCTGAGAGAAAACAGGGGTAATAATGTATTATTTTTTTTTACAAAATTCATAAAATGTTTGTAGGTATTTCAGGGTAATATATATGATAATAATATTAATTTGAAGCTTGGAACTTATTAACCCTATTAGGTGGCTAATTTGGCCAATATAGAATGATGCAAAAATTCCGAAAAATGATTGAAACCCTGGCACGTGTGTACTCATCAGAGAGTACTCAGCAAGAGCTATACAATGAATTTCCAACATGACAGGGTTTGAATGGTTTTGAAAAATCTTTGCGTTCTTGTGCTTTTGACAAAAGTAGCCTCAGCATTGGAAGGGTTAAAAAACAAGAAACATGCAGCATATGGCAATATTGTTAAAGATATTTTTAAGATAATGTGATGTGTAGTTGGGAAAATATTTGAGAGAGAAATGTTAAATAGAACATCACCAACAACTCTTATTCAAATATTTTGTGAAATCATTCTCATTTCCAAAGTTATCGCCAAAAATATCATTGATCCAGACGACAATTTGTGGAGCAGATGGGTCTGCCCATATATCAAACCATTCATGCACAGGCAGCCTGGAGGGGCTCCGACAAAACTTGGGGAATAGCTCGTAAATTGAGTCAATATTTCAAAAAATATTTGACAGAGCAACATTTCACAGAAGAGGAATCACAACTTTTGATCAAGTTTTAAAAAAAAATAAGAAATAAAAAAAAGTTTTTTTGAAAATTAGAAAAAAATGTTTTAAAAATTTGCCACAGTTTTTCGGAAGTTTTGGAGGCTTCTGGGTAAGAAATAGACCTGCCGTACAATTACATTATCTGCGGTAGCTACGGAGCAGCTAGGGACAGTTAAGGGTCTGTTCAATTCATAGGTGTTAAAGGACCAAAGATTGGTAATAAATTCATCTTTAGTCCTCTCAATTTGTGAACATTGAGCAATTTATATTAAGCGTGGGTTCGATTCAAACCTTAAAGATGTTAGATAAAATAAACAGGGGATGATATAATCCATGCATGCGTTCTAAAAGTTTATTAGAATGATTTTACATATTTGGAGGTTTTCCTCATGTAACCAGAAAAAATTTGTTCGTCATTTGAGAAAAGACTTTAAAATATATCACATCAAAATCACTTAAGTATATTATAATAGATCATATCAAAATTACTAAGAATATGTTCTACAAGCATTAGCCCTTCCAATGCTGAGACTACTTTTGTCCAAAGCACAAGGATGCAAAGAGTTTTGAAAACCATCTAAACCCTGTCATATTGGTATTCATTGGATAGCTCTCACTGAGTACTCTCAGATGAGTACCCATTTGCCTGGGTTTCAGTCATTTTTTTGCATCATTTTGTACTCTCAGATGAGTATCTATGTGCTAGGGTTTCAGTCATTTTCAGTTTTTTTGCCTCATTTTGTATAGCAGTTGCCAGTGAGCACTTTCAAGAAGCCAGCAGTCTGTCTTCATGCTGGACATCCTCTTATGTCATCCGAAACCAGCTGGGTTTCGTCTCCCGAGCTCTAAAAATCAATATTTATGTAAAAGTAATGAAATAAACATCGATTTTACATCTAGAATTTCTTGCTTTAACAGATAAATGCAGGATCTCATGATCGCAACTCGGTTGGAAATATGCCTTAGCATTAACCCATCCACACTCAGAGTTCCTCTACAATTATTGTCTGCTACTCTAATACTTATGAAAATGATTTGGGAATAAAGCGAAAGCTCATAAAATATTTGAAGAACAGTTGTTGTATGGCATCCGATCAACATTTCTCCCTCAAATGTGTTCCAGAAAATGCATTTGTAAGTAAGGCCAAGTAAAATAAATATCAAGATTCCGGGGACCCGACCGACTCTGTCAATTACCAGCCGAGCTTGAAAATTTTATGGCACTCATTGTTATGCTGCAGCATGACCATTGTCATGCGAGCGGCAGCATGACTTCACAGCAAGCCGACGAAGACCATTCAGCAGTAATAGCTGTCTGGAGCAAGCTACTTACGGTCCAGTGACTTTGTTTCTTCTCTAGCACCGAGGCCAGCTGCAAAGCACGTGTTTGTAACTTTTGTAAACAAAGAGGCCATTTTGACCAGTGCATTATGGGATTGGTTCCCTGACTCATTTCCTTGTCTTATTGAACATAGGAGCCATAATATGCCTCTTAAAACCTTGGTGCTATTGAGGGTGCCACGGTGTTTACTACATGGATTTAAGGCCTCGCACCGTCTCATAGCACCTTGACACCTTAGCACCCTGACACCCTATTTAGCATCAGGTATCATATATATATATATATATATATATATATATATATATATATATATATATATATATATATATATATATATATATATATATATATATATATATATATATATATATTTATATGGTCTCATAGCACCTTGACACCTATGATTTTCAAGGTTTTAATCTAATAACTTTTTCTTGCTGTTGCAGTTAGATACTCTAAAAGAAAACTCAATCTGTAGATAGATAAACTTGTTTTAAACAATATAAAACAAGAGTTTAGTTATAATTGTTACCAAAACTGGTTTTACTATGAAAAACATCACAGAAAGTCTTGTTAAGTTGTTATAGGGTCACAGTCACCAAATGTTACAGAGTCACATATTCATATTAATGCACAATACTCTATCAAATGTAGTTTTATTTGGCCCAATTATCATATAAAACTTTATTTTTAGGAAGATACACACACACACACACACACACACACACACACACACACATATATATATATATATATATATATATATATATATATATATAAAGGTAGATAAATAGATATAGGCAAAGCAGAACCACACGCTTTGTACGCTGGTGCCCCTTCCTTTTTAAAATGGAACAGCCCTCAGGAATAATAACTTTTGTTTATCATTAAATAAAGATTTATTCTAGAAAAGAAATTTGTTTTCATTGATGTATTTTAAAATTTGAAAAAGTTCCCCACAGACCTCTAAAAGCAGCTCTGTCAGGAAGAACCTACACTGCATGCAAACCTACACATATATTCTACAAACTAGACTGAAAACACACAAAGGTTTAGAGGTTTAGATGCACTACAAGCAAGGTTTAATAAAATCAGAAGGAAAGATGTGCAGGTTGCATAGTGGTTAGGTGCTCCCAGTCCGATCACGCCACGAGGAGGCGCTGCTATGTGACCATCTGACAACAATGCAAGCAGGGTACAACGCAACCGCAAGGCACAATTATGGAGTAGGGTACTACTTACAAAGAGAAGAAAAAAGACAGGTTAGAATAATACAAAAAGTGATACAGGTGCTGTGTTTTCAAAAAAAAGTGATACAGGTGCTGTGTTTTCAAAAAAAAAAAAGATCTGCCTACCTACCTACCCTCTTTTTTTTGGCCATGTCCCTTGAAGCGTACTTTTATTTTTATTTGGCCTAAGATACATCTAAAATACTTATGCCGCTTTTGGCTGCTGTGGGTATCGATGGGTTAATGTTCAAAGTTGCCCACATTCTGTAAGTGTAAAGTGACTGTCATACATTACTTGTACTAAGTATGTATTTTTATGAGTGTACTCTGACTTGCACTTTTGTGCTAGCAATCAGAATTTAGAGATGCAGAATATTGGAATCAGCTTAAACCTTCCAATGCTAACAATGCTAAGGCTACTTTCGACCAAAGCACAAGGACTCAAAGATTTTTTTTTAATATCAAAACCCTGTCATGTTGGTATTCATTGGAAAGATCTCGCTGAGTACTCTTAGATGAGTACCCATTTGCTAGGGTTTCAGTCATTTCTTAGGGTTTTCACATCATTTTGTATTGGCAAAATTAGCCACCAGCAGCATAAGGGGTTAACAAACCTGCTTGTCTTTTGGCAATTGTGTGTCTAAATGCCATCTATCGACAGGTTCTATTTCAATCCATTATTTGTTATGAAAGATAGATATTGTTGATAGCCAGTCACTGTCATGTGAGAATTTTGTATTTGGACCCCATATGCACCAGACAAAAGCAATGCTACCATTTTTGTCTGCTTACATGCATTTTATCTAATACTATGTATACTATATCTATTATATCAAATAATTTGTCTAATACCCATTCATTATACCTATTCCAATTAACAAAATTTCTCGAATATTTCTCGAATTGGTCTCTCTCGAATGTGATATTTGCATTCCTAACTGTTCATCCCATCCCCTCTGTGTATATATATAGAATATCTGCGAGGAAGGAATTTTCTGACCTTGGAACTATGTAATTACAGGAATGTATTTTATCTAAAACTATATATACTCTCTATAATATCTAATTATTTTGTCTAATACCCATTCAGTATACATATTCCAATTAACAAAATTTCTCAAATATTTCTCGAATTTATCTCTCTCGAATGTAATATCTGCATACCTATCAGCTCATTCCATCCTCTCTGTATGTGTATATAGAATATCTGTGAGGATGGAATTTCCTGGCCTTGGAAATCAGTAATTATAGGAATACATTTTATCTAATACTATATATTCTATCTATAATATCTAATAACTTTGTCTAATACCCATTCATTATACATATTCCAATTAACAAAATTTCTCAAATATTTCTCGAATTTCTCTCTCTCGAATGTAATATCTGCATACCTATCAGCTATATCCCATCCTCTCTGTATGTATATAGAATATCTGCGAGGATGGAATTTCCTGGCCTTGGAAATCAGTAATTACATGACCGGTCATCTTGACCATACTTGATCAGAAGGCAATTAAATAGTGTTATTGGTGAAATTTGACCAGTGATGGGTTGTGTGGCATTGCGGCGGTCAGTCTGACCACTAGATGACCTTCTGACCATGATTGCATGTACTACAGCGTCCAGGTATTCCTACTCCCCCCAGTGCATGCAGTGCAGTGCGTCACTGCAGGGTCAGTTAATTAATTTAACCCTTATGCTGCTGGTGGCTAATTTGATCGGTGCAAAATGATGCAAAAACCTGAAAAATGATTGAAACCCTGGCAAATGGGTACTCATCTGAGAGTACTCAGTGAGAGCTTTCCAATGAATACCAACATGACAGGGTTTAGATGCTTTTCAAAAATCTTTGCGTTCTTTAAGTGTGCTTTGGACGAAAGTACTCCAGGTAGTCTGAAGGGGCACAGCTGCAGGGATCTCTAATATGCAGGGGGTCCTTTTATTAGGAAGGAGGTTTGTTTTAACCCTTATGCTGCTGATGGCTAATTTGATCAGTACAAAATGATGCAAAATCCTGAAAAATGATTGAAACCCTGGCAAATGGGTACTCATCTGAGAGTACTCAGCGAGAGCTTTCCAATGAATACCAACATGACAGGGTTTGGATGGTTTTCAAAAATCTTTGCATCTTTGTACTTTGGACGAAAGTACCCTTAACATTAGGAGGGTTAACCCATCGGCACTCCAGGTATAGTCTGAAGGGGCGCAGCTGCAGGGATCTCTCTATGCAGGGGGTCCTTTTAGTAGGAAGGGGGTTTGTTTTAACCCTTATGGTGCTGGTGGCTAATTTGGCCATTACAAAATGATGCAAAAAACTTCGAAAATGACAGGAACTCTGGCATATGGGTACTCATCTGAGAGTGCTCAGCGAGAGCTTTCTAATGGATACCAACATGACAGGGTTTAGATGTTTTTCAAAAGTCTTTGCATCTTTGTGCTTTGGACGAAATTAATTATCTCTAAAGCTTGCTTTGTTCAAAGATGTGTCATTAATATACCAAACAATATGACTATTTCAAAGATTTTTCTGTAACAAAATCTTTTTTTTTTCTTAAAAAGAATTTCAAAGACAAACATTAATTAATGTTGCTTTTTACCTTCTTTTTTATAGGATATAATTGTCTCCAGGGCAGACACACTTGATATACCTGAAATTGGAAAAGAAACTTACTGTATACATATTTTAACCCTTATGCTGCTGGTGGCTACTTTGGCCATTACAAAATGATGCAAAATAGCTGAAAAATGATTGAAACCCTGGCACTTGGGTGCTCATCTGAGAGAACTATCCAATGAATTCCAACATGACATGGTTTAGATGCTTTTCGAAAATCTTTGCGTCCTTGTGCTTTAAACAAATTCAAAGTAACCCCAGCAGCATAAGGGTTAATATTTGATAAGTATTACTGTTGCTTTTTACAATGATCTTTCTTCTAGGATCTGTGTCGCCAGCGCATGTGCACTTGACATACCCTTAACCCTTATGCTGCTGGTGGCTACTTGCATCCAAAGCGCAAGGGCGCAAAGATATTTGAAAACCATCTAAACCCTGTCATGTTGGTATTCATTGGATAGCTCTCACTGAGTACTCTCAGATGAGTACCCATATGCCTGGGTTTCAGTAATTTCTGAGGTTTTTTGCATCATTTTGTAGTGGTCGAATTAGCCACCAGCAGCATAAGGGTTGAGTTTAAAAATAAACCTAACATACCCTTCTATTTAATAAGTATTAATGTATCTTTTTACCTTAATTCTTGTAGGATCTATGTCGGCAGCGCATGCAGAGTAAGCAGTCGGAGAAACCGGAACCGTTACATGTGACGCGAATCAGCAGCGTGGCCAGCGAGGGCGCTGTGCACAGCCCCTCCAGTCGCAGCAGCACCTCCTCCTGGTGAGTAAATACGGAACTACTTTTTTTCGGCAAACAAGGTTTTAAGAACCAATATATTTTAGCCACGTACACTTAGGGAATAATCATATGGTATTTTCTGTGTACGTCATGCATTTATACTGAAACTTTTGAGCGTGTGTTGTTTATTTTAACCCATTCACACTCAGAGTTCCTCTGGAAAGTGTCGTCTGCTACTCTGATACTTTTGAAAATAACTTGTGAATAATGCGCAAGTTTACAAAATATTTGTAGGGGGGTTGTTATTTGACTTCTCATCAATATTTCTCCTTCAAATGTTTTCAAGAAAATAACTTTGTAAGTGAAATATTTCCAAAATCGTCAGGCCTCTTTTGGCCGCTCTGAGTGTAAATGGGTTAATGGGGATTTCTTCATAGATCTCCTTGTCTTGTTTAATACCATTCTATGAAAAGCCCCCTTGCGTTAGTTTCCTTTTTAGTGACATTCTAGTACATAAAAACTCCCTCTAGTGTTCATTGAGCAAACTATTATAGTATGTATTTCCTTGATATGGTGTCTAGTGTATAAAATCCCCTAGACCTTGGTAATCAGTGTATTAGCTTTATCAAGTAAGTGTCTTGTATAGTGTCTCCCCCATTGTGAGTGTCCAGTGCATAAACTCCCCCTATTGGACGAGTAATGCATAAACTCCCTCTAGTGAGTGTCTTGTGCATTATTCTCAATCCCGTTAGTGCCCATTACAATAGACCCATCTTGTGGATGACAACTTTCCAAACTCCATCTAGTGAGCATTCAATGTACCACATCCCTCTAGTGAGCGTTTTGTATATAAACTCCCTCTAGTGAGTGCATAATTGCAATCTTGTGATTGTCCGTTACATAAGCCCCATCTTGTTGGTGTCAATTTTCCAAACGCCTCTGGTGTAAAAACTCCATCTCGTTAGCATTCAGTTTACCAACTCCCTCTAGTGAGCATTCAGTGTACCAACTCCATCTAGCGAGTGTTTTGTTTATTAACTCCCTCTGGTGAGTGTATATTATAGAAACTCCCTCTAGTGAGCGTTCAGAGGTTGAACTGCCTCTAGTGAGTGTTCTGTGTATGCACTCCCTCTAGTGAGTATTCAGTATATGAACTCCCTCTGGTGAGTGTTCAATGTATAAATTTCCTGTAATGAGTGTTAACTCTTCAAACTCCCTCTGGTGAGTGTTCAGTGTATTAACGCCCTCTGGTGAGCGTTGAGGTTATTAATTTTCTCTGGTGCTTGTTATTTACCCAGACAACAGATTGACAAGATAGGATGTTTACATTGATATTTGCCAAACATGGGAAATATTGATTATTATTTAGATATCATTTTTTTTTTCAACATAACCCAGACAACAGATTGACAAGATAGGATTTCTACATTAATAATTGCCAAACATGAAAATTATCGATTATTAGATATTTCATTTGAGTTTGAGATATCATCTTTTTGTCCAACATAACCTAGACAACAGATTGACAGGATAGGATTTTTGCATTAATATTTGCCAAACATGGAAATTATCGATTACCGTAATTTCGCGTGTATAAGACGCACTTTTTTACACTAATGTTTACACTCAAATCGGGGGTGCGTCTTATACACAAAGCTAGAAATCTAGGGTGTTTTACATCGAGTTACCAGGCCACTCGGAGATCACCAATTACAATTATAATGCGGCCAAGACAATGCCCATCGATGTCTGCCTCGCCATTGATGAATTGTAATAAGCGAACCACCCTCCGCTAGAATTTACTGATTACAATCCATGTGACATGCCTAGGACAATGGGAAGTGAGTACCGACACAGGGTGATACGCATTGATGTCACGGTGATGTCACATTTCACTCATCTCAATATGCGTTTTACTGCCTTTCTAGCGTTATTCATGAGGAGTTGATTTCCTATAATAATTCTGAAAAGGGGGTGCGCACTATACACAAAGCTAAGGTCTATACATCATCTTAAAGGCCTGGACAAGGGGTGCGTCTTATATACGGGTGCGTCTTATACACGCGAAATTACGGTATTAGATATTTCATTTGAGTTCCCTGTTTATCGACACACGGGATTGTTTCTGCAGATCGCCGGTGATCCTGATCTAGCCCGTATAGTAGCAGCCAGCACTTCAGAAGCATAATTAATTACTGATACACAAACACACCTCTTCCCCCTTATTGACCAAGCCATTCCACCTGCTGTTTCCATGGTGACGTTACCATGGTTACAACAAGAAAATGCAATAAAGATCTCAGAAGTTGGCAGGACGGTAACTAGGTGAGAGTGCGGTTATTTCTAGGCCACAAAGTGCATTATTAACCCATTTGTTCTTAAGGAATCACGGTCCTCTGACAAAAATGCTGAAATCTCAGAATCCATATGAAATCGAAAGGAATATTTGAATAAAAGTTGGCGTTTTTCGCCCGATAAACAATCCCTCTTCAAATATTTTCAATAAAATATCCTCTATTTAGGTGATTTTGCCTAGTTTGTAAGATTGCCTACAAGTTGTGGATGAGGCTGAGGACTATAATCTTGACTGTCACCCACAAAAAACAAGAATTTCTTTGTTCAACACGACCGGTCTTCGTAAATGCAATTTGGAAAGTAATTTGCAACTTACTCATGCTGTTGCCATGGCGACTAAATAGCAATTTCATATCAGTCACCTACACTTTGAAGCTGTAAATTAAAAGTACATCTAATAGTCAGGTGTAATGAAAGTCTGAGTGCCTTCGTCGTCATCCAATTTCTGATCTGCAGTGGAAGGCTGCAGCCTGGGGGTATGACGGAGATGGAATCCTATCAGGCTAGTCAACACAGGTAAATCCTAACCCTTTCAATGCTGAGACTACTTTCGTCTAATGCGCAAGAACGGAAAAAAATTTGAAAACTATCTGAACCCTGTCATGTTGGTATCCATTGGAAAGCTCTCGCTGAGCACTTTCATATGAGTACCCATTTGCCAGGGTTTCGGTCAATTTTAAGGTTTTTTGCATCATTTTGTATTGGCCAAATTAACCAGGAACGTCAGCATAAGGGTTAACTGTCATGCTGCTGGTGGCTAATTTTGCGATTACAAAAATGATGCCAAATCTTTAAAAATGACCAAAACCCTAGCAAATGGTACTCATCTGAGAGTACTCAGCGAGAGCTATATTATGAATACCAACATGACAGGGTTTAGATGGTTTTCAAAAGTCTTTGTGTCCTTGTGCTTTGGACGAAAGTTAAAGCTTCAGCATTGAAAGGGTTATTATATCAAAGATGTTGGCAGTTTGGATAGACAAGCTTAATCATACAGACATTGAGTTGCAGTTTACAGTGTTTCTGTGCTTCATCAAGGAGCCAAACTCTTTATGTTGATGGTCGTAATGTTGAAGATTTTTAATCAACCCTTATATCGGTTTGTGACTGGCTCTGGATCAAACCTAATTGATAAAACATGAAATGTTCATGTTTTTCATCAGTGCTTTCTATAAGACTGAAATTAAATACCAGAAGCTTAGGCAGCTGTTTGCATAAAAGGGCTTTAGGTTATTTGAACTCAAAACTTATTTCCAGCCACCACTATTCTCTGTCCTTTTGAAAGAAATCATAAAGATTAAAGCACAGAGTCCTTTTTTGACAGCTTTCCTAAAGAATTATTTCTTTGGGAAATGTTTGATGCAGAATTAAAAATCAGAACTGAAGCAACAGCTCATCTTGTTCTTCATTCTGATATTATTTATCATTATGTAATATAATGTATCATTATTATTTTTCAAGAAAAACTCTTAATTGTCTCTATCCATCCAAGAAATGTGAATTTGTATGTGATAAAAAATTTACTGAATAACCTTAAATGAACAAAAGAATGGATATGTAGCAAGAGACCAATTACTGTATGCGCTATAGTAAAGGCCTGGCTATACCTGTGGTCTAGAATCTGGCTTAAGTGTGACATCACTAGGAGACAAAGAACAATAAGGGCTCTCGTATCGTTTACATTACAGAGAAAGCTGCGCACCAATATGCACTGAACGTAACTTGTGGCCTATTCGCCGCAGCCTGGTTGTTCAGGTTGACCAGCTGGTTTCATATCCACTTTTTATTTATCTAAGCAATCACTTAGTCCGAGATTCCTGTATCTCTCTTTATTTAATTTTCATATGAATGTGTCACTGACTGATACAGTATTTTCCGTGATCCTCTGTTACCCTCGAGTGTATTTATTCATGTTTCTGGCCTGAAGTAGGCTGAATCTTGATTTATATTTTTGCTCCTATTAGGCGTCCATTTCCGCCGAGAATCTCTCTTTTCGTTGGCGTCTTCCTCGGATGATCCTGTAGTATTTATCCATTTCCTTCTTACACGAAATTCATTTCAATCACGCCAAGAAGAGTTTTTGTTACTGCGGTGCGGGAAGCACCAAGGTCACATCTTATCATCGCCTTGGCAACCGGTTGCCATGGCGACGAGAGCACTTAGTGCCTAGCAACCAAAGGTGTAAAGAGTTGGATGGAGCTGTAATTAGGGGGATGGAGAAATGAAGGATGATAGAAGACTGTGGCTGCACCTTAAGCCGACTTCGACTACCCTCGGTCTGCGACAAACAGCGAGGGACTCGGTGCCACGTCCAATATTCCGACCAATCAGACAGATCCTTAACAGGACGTGAACAGGAGGGCCTCGGCGATGTTGCCATGGCGACAGAAATGTAAAATCCTTGAAAATGCCATGTGCTGTCTTGAAAGTCTTCAGAGTGCGGGATTATGATATCTTATCAGTGACTCTGTGTACCTGCATCGGAAGCTGAATAAACTCCCCGGGAATGCCATCGCTAATTAGCATGGGCCGCAGCTGTGCATTTTGTGGTGCCACCTGCTGGATGAATACCTGAACTACTAATTAGCGATCTGGTTCTGTTTGAGAGTGCTACTACTCTAATGTGCACACTTTACATTTTAACCCTTTCGCTGCTGGTGTCTAATTTGGCCAATACAAAATGATGCAGAAAATCTGGAAAAATGACCAAAATCCTGGCCCATGGGTATACTCATCTGAGAGTAGTCAGTGAGAGCTATCCAATGAATACCCACATGACTGGGTTTAGATGGTTTTCAAAAATCTTTGTGTCCTTGTTCTTTGGACCAACGTAGCTTCAGCAGACTGTTTTGGCTGCTGTGAGCATTAATGGGTTAAGGTATGTTACTTTCAGTAGAAACACTTTCAGAACCTGTGCCTTTTAGTGAATTGGCTAACACATTCATTTTTGTAGTGACCAAAAAAGGACTGATTGATCTAGTGATAATGTTCTCACAAACGGCACTTAAGGAAAATAACTGAAGAGGGATGTGTTCCAGGGCCCAACTAATATTTCTCCTTCAAACATTTTCTGCATTTTTTTAAAAATATCATCTGATCCAAATGATACTTGTCTTAAGAACTCTTGGCACGAATGCAGGGTCTTAGCCGATATTTGGAAACAGGGTGTCCAAATAGAGGTTTCATAGACTTTTGCGTGTCCAAAGTGTGGTACAAAATACATACTACTAATAAGATAGACCCTATACCTTTACAGATTTTGCTTTTTTAGGCCAGATACTGCTTCTACATCTTCTATCTTCTAAGAAAAGTCATCTTCAGGAAATTCTGTCATAAAATGCTGTTGGTACCTTGAATTTTGCCAATGCAAAATGATGCAAAAATCTGAAAAATAGCTGAAATTGGAAGGGTTAATCTAATACCTTAGACAAAGGGAAGAACGGCGACATCATGTGTAGGCCCCCGCATTAGGAGATCCATCCTCCATCTTGCATTTCAATTTCCTCTCTTTGGGTCGTGCAGAAGTGGTCATTAATTTAATAGCGGGTGCGGGATTAGCTCGGCTTGTGGCTTATCTGTTTGTGACAGATACGGCAATGGGATTATTTGTCGTTTTCCATTTCTTAGCGTTAACCTCCTTTTCTTCGCTTTTTGTCGCCGTTACGATGCCATGCGATTAGTTAACTGCATTTCTTTGCTTGGAGAGACGAACAGACAAAATGGCGCGGTCATCAGGATACGGTGGGAAAAGTAAACATAAACAATTCTTATAAAGTGGACACTTTGACCCATTTACACAAATGAATTGTCTTTTGGATATATGACACTAATAAGAAAATAACCTGGGAATTTAAGAATTATTTGACAAAATAATTGAAGAAGAGTTGTTGGTAGTGTTCTGATGAACATTTCTCCTTGAAATGTTTCCCAACTATGCTAAATTTGCCTGACTGACTTGTCATGATTTAGCCACGATATGGCAGATAAATTAATAAACAATTCTTAATCCCAAATTCAAGAATTCTTATAGCAGCCAACATACCGTAGTCACCTCTCCATGGCAACATTGACCATAAAAAGGTTAAAATCAAATATATGGAACCTTATTGAGTTTACAAACCTGACAAAAAAGACTCGTACAAAATATGTAGCAAGTCCCATATATTGTAGATTTGAAAGAAATTGATGCTGCTTTTTTTAAACCACAAAATATTACGTCATGGAATATTTTAAAGTCTAAAATATGTAGCAAGTCCCGTATAGTGTAGATTTGATATAAATTGATGCTGCTTCTTGGAAACCACTAAATATGGCTGCATCATGGAATATTTATTTGACGGCAGTAGGAATTTCTGTTTTCACTGTTTCTTCAAAATCACAAAATATTAATCGTGTCATGGAATATTTATTTGACGGTAGTAGAAGGTGTTTCTGTTTCCGCTGTTTCGCGATCGAGCTTCAATCCCGAGCCTGGACAGTGGTTGGTCATTGGACACCTCGTTGGGCCTCACTTTATACTCTAAGGGTATTAGTTTTGATGCGTTGCCTTGGTAACCGGTTTATCAGCATGGCTCCACCGTGGTTACCCGGTGGAGAAAACTATTAATCGCGGCAAAGAGTTTGGTGACAAGTCTGCAAACTAATGTCTGCCGCACAGGAAGCAAGAGGATTGTGATGCATTCTGGGAGTTCTGCTTTAACCCTTTAATGCTCACCGCAGCAAAAAGACATCCAGACAATACTGGTTAACCCTTATGCTGCTGGGGGCTGATTTAGCCAATACGAAAAATTACTGAAACCTTGGCAATTGGGTACTCATATGAGAGTACTCAGCGAGAGCTATACAATGAATACCAGCAAGACAGGGTTTAGATGGTATTCAAAAATCTTTGCATCTTGGTGCATTGGACGAAAGTAGGCTCAGCATTGGAAGGGTTAAATCCTTCAGGTGAAAGCATTATCAGGAAAATATTTCAAGGAGAAATGCTAATCCGAACTCTTTCAACAAGACGCGATGCCTAAAATATTTTATGAAACCAAGAAAAAGTTGTCTATGAATTGGGTTTAGCGTTATGGGGGTGTTTTATTATTCATCTATTGTCTCCCTTTCCTGATAATATCATTATCATAACATGATAAGAGTAAGGGGGGAGTCACTGAATACCTCAGACAACCTCAGAATTTAGAGTTTTAGGATATCGATATCAGAGATAAAGGCTGAAAAAAAACGTGCAACCTTAAATGGCCTTTTCCATGGAATGCTACAAATGACTGAATCCCTCAAACAACCTCAGAATTTATCATGTTAGGATAGCGATATCAAGACTTACTGTAGAACACACATATATTACGCGTGTCCTAAATATAGCGAATTGGGGAGTTTTCGCATCATAGCGTATCTTTATGTTAGCGACGGCAGAGACGTAAATAGATGAACGTTCCTGGCGACAGTTAAGCCACCACTGACAGTGCCAGTACAGTAAGAAAAAAAGTACAGCATTTTTATATATATCAAAGCGGAACCACACGCTATGTACGCTATATATAAACAGACGCGTACATTGTGTGTTCTACAGTAGTTTAGGAAAATGTGAATTTCATTGCAGTTCACGAACCCTTTTCATTATCTCCTGCTTTTATGAGTATCAAATTCAGGCAGCGGGAGGTAAAAAGGCGCAGTAATTAACAGGTATAAGACCCCCCACGGAGTGACATTTCCGAACAACCCTACTCTCTGCATGACGACGATTTCATGGGAATTCTCGGGTCCACTGCGACCTATGTACGCGTGTAGCGCTCGTAATTTATTCCTCGAGCGGCTTTTTCCATTTTCCATTTCCATTTACCTGTGGATGGTCTCAAATCCGCCCTTTCCGGCGGAGCAGCCAATTTGACGGGCTGTCATAGGTGCTGGTGTGTAGCGTCTCCTACGTAGCCGCGCTTCCATTATACTCAATTAGGCACTCTGATGAGTCATGCCTCATCCTCCTCCTCCTCCTCCTCATCATCACAAAAGCTACTCGCATCCAGTTACCTGGACGTGTCACTCAGAGCCCTCCCATATGGTGCTGCCACCTTTTGGTAGAAGCCAGAATTAATATGTTGGCTTCCACTTGCACTGTTTTCAAAGCTGGTCTCATCATGGAAGTATTGTATGGGAAACGGCACATTTTTCATTTCCAAATCATTTTTATTCATTGCTCGACATGTCAACAACAAAAAGGCGACAAATAAGTCAAGGTGTAAGAAATACATTTTATATCAGAGGAAATAGTCATCAATATAATGACGTACTATAATCCTTGGAAAGGATGCATGGTTTCTGAATAGGAGGGGAGGTTGTGGGCTTTTAAAAAGGATTTTTTTGAAGGAGAAATGTTGATCAGAGGAAAAGTATCAACTCTCCTTCAAATATTTTGTGAACTTTCGCTTTATACCCAAGCTATTTTCAAAAGTATGAGAGTAGCAGAAGATACTTTACAAAGTACCTCCGAGTGTGAAGGAAAACTAACCCTATAACCCTACTGTGTAAGTCAAAAACAGCTGACTATTTTGGGGTATAGCTTTCAGATGAAAGCAACTTTGGAAAAGAATTTGAAGAGAAATGTTGATGACAACCTTAGATGAATAAAATAATGGATATGAAGCGAGAGACCAATTACTATATGCACTATACTAGTAGTTAAGGCATAGCTATGCTATGGGTCTCCAATCTGGCCTAAGTGACATTACACTACAGAGGAACTTGCACACCAACATGCGCAGAACATGACTTCTGGGGTATTCGCCGCAGGCAGCCTGTTCAGGTTGAACGGCTGGTTTCACATCCACTTGTTTTTATTCATCTAATGTAAAGCTATTATTATTATTCACAAATCACTTTCTTGTACTGTGGCCCTGGAATGAGGATGATTCATAGCCTCTCATGAAAAGGCCATGTAAGATTGCACAGCTTTTTTCTGCTCTTATCTCTGTGCCATTCTCTCTATCATATCAAGATCATCTCCACACAGTGCTGCCATCTATTAGCAAGATGTTGAACTTCTATCTGAGTAGGCTGTCAGTACCTGTGCAACGATGGAATTGTTTGAACACCTACCAAACATAGATAGTGTTGACCCTTATTATGTATCTATCTATTCATTGATTCAATTTTAGATTCATTTTCATGAATGACTGTTTTTTATCTTTTCATTATTCACATATCTATTCCTATAATTCAATTTCAATGAATTAGTTCAATTTTAGATTCATTCTTATGAATTACTTTTCATCTTTTCAATATTTACATATCTATTCATATATTTACAAATATATCTTTTCATGTATTCCTCTATTTTTGCATTCATCACATTTTTCATTCATCACATTTTTCATTCAAGTATCCATTGATTTACCAAATTAAATATCTATTCAAGTAAATATTCTTTTCCAAATATTCTTCTTTTCCAAAACATTATTATGTTTGTTCCAAGCATTGACTTTGTGTTATCGTGGTTTTCGCCGGGTACTCGGGTTTCCTCCAATATTTACAGCGGGCTAGTCAAGTCATAGCCACAATGTGGCAGAAAAGGTGATGAAAACGAAATTCCAAATCTGAGCATTGCTGAGGCATATGTAGGGCAGTAGTTACGAGATCCACCCACTCCTGTTGTTGGCCTTTATGGCAGCTCTAAAGGGAGCGTAGTTAACTCGTATTGGGTGTGTACACGTATCCCCGCCCCCACCTTGTTCTGCTCAATAACGGTCGCCGTCACCGACACTACATTACACATACAATACGGTGTAACAGCACCGCTGCTTGTCGCGAGGGAACGGGAGTCGTGGGCTGAATATCTAGGTATTGACTGCACCGCCATCATCGCAACCATCATCGTCATCATGGAGAGTGGTGGTCGAGTTAGGTAGTTAATTCACCACGCAAAGTGTGTTAGTGCGTGGGCGTAAGGAGCTGCTACTGCTATTGTTGTGATGCGTTGATGAAGTCAATGCTGCTGCCTGAGGCCCCTTAGCACATCGCTCAATCCATCTAGTCAGCCTGAGGCCCCTTAGCACATCCACAAACCATCTGGTGGACTGCTGGGTGGGTGGGGACATATCAGTAGTCACTGCATCTACGGTATATCAGTATATCCGTACATCGGCTCTGACTGAGGCCCCTTAGCACATCGCTCAATCCATCCGGTGGGCTGCTGGTGGCTGAGTAGGGGACATCAGCAGGCTCTCTACATCTACTGTATAGCCATCGGAGGCTCTGACTGTGCAAAGTGGGTCATCTCTCCGAGAGTAATATAGGCACCGGCTTGCCTGCTGGGAGGCTCAGAAGCCAAGGCTAGCGGTGTGTGTGTACAAACACAGTACTTAGTGAGAACACTGACCCGGTATAGCATATATAGGATACAACAACACAGTCATCATCAGCAGCATCAGCTCGAGGGGACTAATGATAATATAGTAATATATCACAATGGATCTACCTGTTCTATGAGACAACATGAATAACAATCCAAACTACCTACTGGAGGATAATTATGATGCTGTACGCTATTAGAAGGAAGGCGAGGAGGATTGTATCTACCCTAGCATATGGTCGGAGCGTGTAGTGTTATTGGAGCTAATCCAGTACTGGAGGATCATAACAATGATGGGAGATCATAGAAGGAAGAGATCTACCTGATAGCATCACCTGTAATTAACGATCAAGAAGGAAGGAATCTACCCCATAGTATTACCTGTACTGATATTTAGGATTTCAATGAGGATATGTACCATACAATGACTGGAGATCATAGCACCTATAATTAAAGATCAAGAAGGAAGGAATCTACCTCATAGTTTTACCTGTACCGTAATTCAGGATTTCAATGGGGATATGTGCAATACATACAGGGACAGCAGTAGATAGGTCACCAGAGGAACAGCTACTGGAGATACAGGAGAGGAAGGATAATGGTGAAATAATTGTCCTACACGAGAAAACATTTATTTGATGATATTTAATCCAGGGTAATGCAAGATTTCAAGGAGGAGGTGACCCAATATCATTAGAGTGTATACTCATACTCATACTCAACATAAGGTTTTTATTATAGGGGGGGGGGGGGGGGGGTTCATTGAACAAAATTAAGAATTTCAATTATATTATAAATTAATGGTTCAAGTTATTACATTTGTCTAATAGCGAGGTAGTACGATTTCAAGGAGGCGGTGGTCCAATATCATTTGGTTGTATACTCATACAAATACTCAACATAAGATTTTATTATGGGGAGGGGGGGGGGGGGGATTTTTCATTGAACAAAATTAAGAATTTCAATTATATTATAAATTAATGGTTCAAGTTACTACATTTGTCTAATAGCGAGGTAGTACGATTTCAAGGAGGCGGTGGTCCAATATCATTAGAGTGTATACTCATACTCATACTCAACAAAAGGTTTTATTATGGGGGGGGGGGCTGGGATTTTTCAATGAATAAAATTAAGAATTTCAATTATATTATAAATTAATGGTTCGAGATAAATTATTACATATGGTCTAATAGAGAGGTAGTACGTTTATTGCGCCTTTGAAGCCCTTGTATATTGCATCTGTGACGAAGGTTGGCATGGATACTATGAGATATTCTACAGGGGGGAGGGGCAAAATAGGGTATGCACCCATATAAAACAGCCCCACTGATTATCCCTGCGTTAAGTACAATATTCATTCATTAAGTTATTCTGGATTAATGATACTTTAAAGAATAACTGAGGTATTCATCTATATAATTAAAGGGTAGTTATTTGGTTGAAATGTCCTTATCGTCTATTTTTCTTTAGATGCCTCAAATTTCTTTTTCAACTATTTTTTATTTAGATGCCTCAAATTTGTTTTTCAACTATTTAGATGCCTCAGTCAGAAAAACATCACCAAAATAGTTTGACCTTTTTTTGCGCTGCAAGCATGCATGAGCAGTCAGCTTTGTTCAAACCTGCATCATACCTGCCATTGGCTTGGGAGATTTAACCCATTCACACTCAAGAGTTCCTCTCGAAATATCGTCTGCTACATTCATACTTTTGAAAATAACTTGGGAATAAAGCAAAAGTTCCCAAAATAGTTGAAGGAGAGTTGTTGTTTGGCATCTGGTCAACATTCCTCCTTCAAATATTTTCAAGAAAACGCTTTTGTAAGTAAAATATTTCCAAAATCGTCAGGCCTCTTTTGGCCGCTCTGAGTGTAAATGGGTTTAAGTGGGACCTAAAATAACCCATGAGTCAGGAGATAACATGGTCTACACAGGTTTATTCACCTGTGCATGACCCTTTGTACTAGTGTCAACGGTAATGACACCTGGGGATTTGCAATTAAAGAAGTTAAAAATAGCTCATCTGGCTAGTTTCAGAAATGACATCCCTTCCCAGCTGTTATGGATAGATGTCACTGTTGTACATGCTTAATCCTTATGCTGAATTGGTGGCTAATTTGGCCAACACAAAATGATATAAAAAACCTGTAAAATGACTCTAACCCTGGTACATGGGTACTCATCGGAAAGTACTCAATGAGAGCTATCCAATGAACACCAATATGACATGGTTTAGATGGTTTTCAAAGAACTATGCATCTTTGTGTATTGGAGGAAAATAGCCTCAGCGTTGGAAGGGTTAACAATTGGTCAGTGGCAATACTACATACTAAATTAGCAGAATAGTAGGCCTTTGTAATGTAGTACCTTACTCAGGTGTGGGCATCCACTTCCATACTGTTTCTGCATCCTAAGGATGACAGTCTGTATACAGTCAAGGTATAATGGCTATTAAGGCTTTTTTTAGACCTATGCTGTCCATGCAGTTAATTTCAAAGTGGCGCTTCTTGAAGATAATTTTAGTAAAAAAAACATAAAATAGAAATAAACTCAATATATTTTGATATCAGAAATGTCCTGTGAACCAGTAGGATCAGTATCATTTCTATAAGGTAATAATAATAAGATACAGTTCTAAGTGGACTCTACCTTAGCAACCAACATGGCATGAGTAGATGTTACTGATCCCATAGCAACGTGATGTTAGTAGATAGATTACTGAGGTGTGTGAACAAGATATTAATTAGAACATCTAAGAGAAGAATTACATAATAACTGCCCACTCCTCACACCTGTAATTAGAGGTCCCTTGTTAAGGGATAATTAGAGCCCACCTGCCAGGTAATTTGACCCATCAACAGGTGGTAGGTATTATATACTGTCAGGAATAATACACCTTGACTAATTATCTTACCTGGCATAGGTGTTTTACAACATATGTATATATATATATATATATATATATATATATATATATATATATATATATATATATATATATATATATATATATATATATATATATATATATATATATACACACATATATATATATATATATATATATATATATATATATATATATATATATATATATAGAGAGAGAGAGAGAGAGAGAGAGAGAGAGAGAGAGAGAGAGAGAGAGAGAGAGAGAGAGAGAGAGAGAGAGAGAGAGAGAGAGAGAGAGAGAGAGAGATGGGGGGGGGGGTGGATACCTTTAAGAGGTACCGATACCAGTATAGTTTCACAAGGTATTGTATTGTAAAGTTTCATACTAACTACTGTGAAAATATCATTTAAGTAGCGATTGTCCAGGATCCTAGGCATGACTATTCACAACAAATTTATAAGATAATAGTTACACAGATATAGATGAGCGTAGAAAGTAAATGTTTATCATTGTTTCTTTTTCTCCCATTATAGACTAAGTTAATTTTATCCACTAATTCATAATCCATGAGTCCCTGGAACTGGCAACTTTTTCACATACCCGGCCTAAGTACTCGATTTTGTACCCAGATTTGGGCAGTGGTTTATAGACGATGTTCAGCTTAGCATTGACTGTATTCTATACCACTCTGCCATTGAGGCAGGCCTTAGATAGAAGTATTTTCTGCACGTAGCAATGGAGGACCTCAGAAATCGATGGGTAGTGGATGTTATATTAGCACCGTGGGAAGGCCAGGCTTAATACTGTACTCAATAAATTGATTCCTGTGTCAGAGGCCCTCCATTAGATGATAGCTAGTAGAGGCCAGTTCTGATTTGACCTGTAGAGTCAGATTAGGCCTAAAAAAGTTGTTTGTTTCCTGTAACCCTACTCTAACAAGTTTTTATTCAAAAAAATCCCTACCCTTAAGTTTTTTCTGCCCTCCCAACTCCCAATCAATGTAAAACATGCATAAAACACACATTTTTGACCAAAAAAATAATGTAAAAAAAAATCTTCCACCGACCTACCTACCCTATTTGACCGTTACAGGAAACAAACAATTTCTTTTTTTAGGCCTTATATAGAACTCTGCCTTTAATGTGGTCAGGACAGCATTAAAACTTGCAGTCAAATATTACTTAGATCATTGCTTCATTTTAGATATATTTCCATATGTGTCAGACTTAGTGTATGCTCCAGGCGTGAACGGGTTAACCCATTCATGCCTGTAGCGCCTTAACCCATTAACACTTAAGAGTTTCCACTTGCAATTGTCGTCTTGATCAACGATACATTTGACAATTACTTTGGAGTTAAGAATGATTTTACAAAATATTTGAAGGAGAGTGGTTGGTATTGTTCTGAAAAATATTTTCCTTTAAATGTTTTCCTAAATATGCCTTTGCTCGGAAGATTTTATCAAATTTTGTGGCTGCTTTTGGCTGCTGTGAGCGTTAATGGGTTAGACAACTCAACTATTTTCGTGATATCTCTGAAAACGAAAGCGATTTCCTGAAAACATTTGAAGGAAAAATGTAAATCGGAAACGAACTAACAACTCCCCTTCAAATATTTTTTCCAATTAATACTTAGTTTAAAAAGTATTTTTGAAAGTATCACAGGTCCAGACGACAAAAGTCAAGGAATTCTCCAGGCATGGATCGGTTAACCCATTTGCACTCAGAGCGGTCAAAAGAGGCTGACGATTATAGGAAATATTTCAATTACAAAAGCATTTTCTTGAAAACATTTGAGAGAGAAATGTTGATCAGAAGCCAAAACCACAACTCTCCTTCAAATATTTCGTGAACTTTCGCTTTATTCACAAGTTTTTTTCAAAAGTATGAGAGTAGCAGATGATACTTTCTAGAGTGAATCTGAGTGTGAATGGGTTAAACAACTCAATTATTTTTGTGATATCTCTAAAACAAAAGTGATTTCCAGAAATATTCGAGAGAAAAATGTAAATCAGAAATAACTAACAACTCCCCTTCAAATATTTTTCCAAATTAATCTTTAATTTCAAAGTTATTTTCGAAAGTATCGCAGGTCCAGACGACAAAAGTCAAGGAATTCTCCAGGATGGGTTAATATGCTTGTGTCATTGGCATGGAGGAAGCGTGAGGGTGGCTGTAAAAAGCCTGTTAAGGGGCCATTTCTCTCACATGTGTTGCTTTACATCTCCTGGCTAATCGCTCAGGAAAGACTATCAGTCTCTGACATGATGAAACAGAGTCTGCTACAAGAAGCATAAACTACACTCACAAAAATACCGCTCTGGTAATATACCGCTCACAATACCACTCTGCTAATAATATATTCCCTGGAGCACTCAGTTAACCCATTCATGCCCAAAATCAACCGCCTGACTATTTCAATGAAATCTCTCTAACAAGATCAATTTTCAGGAAATATTTCAAGGAGAAATGTTGATCAGAAACTAACCAACACTTCTCCTTGAAATATGACTGAAACTCTGGCATGTGGGTACTCATCTGAGAGTGTACTCATCGAGAGCTATCCAATGAATACCAACATAACATGGTTTAGATGGGTTTTTTTCAAAAATCTTTGTGTCCCAGTGTGTTACAGACAAAAGTAGCCTGAGCATTGTAAGGGTTTAAAACCCTGTGGGAGAGTCTCCGCAGTTTATAAAGAGACCCTGTGAGAGGGTGGTTGCAGACCCTGTGATAGGGTGGTTGCAGACCCTGTGTGGTTGCAGACCCTTTGAGAGGGTGGTTGCAGACCCTGTGATAGGGTGGTTGCAGACCCTTTGAGAGGGTGGTTGCAGACCCTGTGAGAGGGTGGTTGTAGACCCAGTGATAGGGTGGTTGCAGACCCTGTGATAGGGTGGTTGCAGAGCTTGTGATAGGGTGGTTGCAGAGCCTGTGATAGGTTAGTTGTAGACCCTGTGAGAGGGTGTTGCAGACCCTGTGAGAGGGTGTTGCAGACCCTGTGATAGGGTGGTTGCAGACCCTTTGAGGGGGTGGTTGCAGACCCTGTGAGAGGGTGGTTGTAGACCCTTTGAGAGGGTGGTTGCAGACCCTGTGAGAGGGTGGTTGTAGATCCTGTCATGTTGAAGACCCTTAGAGAGGGTATCTGTGGTCAATAACAGTTGAGAGGGTGTGTATCACGTGGGTGTTAGTTTAAAAGCCTATGAAAGCCAAATATCTAATCTGTCGCCATGGTTATGCCTGCTTTGTCACCATGGTTACACATACTCCTGTAAGAATGCATCTTCAGTTGTTGCCGTATTAATGAATAGGCCTAGTTAGAAGAGGCCTCTTGTCCGCCCGCCGGCTCAGAAGTCGGCGAACAGCGGGTCAAAACGACCAACGCTCCAGTCGTAATTGCTATAATCAGTATTTGTTGGGCGTAAATCAGCTTTATATCTTTTTCGCTAGAGAGCCGGCACGATTGTGGATATGGATTGACAGTTAGAGTCGCTGGTAACGATCCTTAACCTTATTATGACCACAACTTCCAAGTGGTCTGATAAATATGGAAATATTTGAACAGAATGTAAAATCCAAAGAAATATTTGAGTGAGATGTGTTTTGGCCATCCAGGAAACTATCTTTCTTCAATTTCTTTTTCCAATTTCGCCTTTATTTTAGAATTATTTATAAAATCATCATTTATAATGCAGGGTTCCTTGGCAATTGATGGGTTAATTGAAGCCCTGTCTACTCTGTGAAACAATAGCAGTAACCCAGATAACTCAATGATACTGAGAGAGCTAAGCTTATTGTTTAAATCTCACACATCTGCACAGGGAGTACTCTAAAACAGAGTGATACGCGAGTTATTTTTGATTGAGAGTTGTAGTCTGTTTTAAGCCAGTGGAGACCTGGCTATCCACGGGGTCTCGAATCTGGCCTCAGTGTGACGTCAGTAGGAGAAAAAGACCAATGAGGGCTCTGATATTGTTAACATAACAGAGAAATTTGCGCACCAACATGTGCAGAAGGCAACTTTTTGGCTATTCGCCGCAACCAGCTTGTTCAGGTTGACCGGCTGGTTTCATATCCACTCGATTTTATTCATCTGAGGCCAAACACACAATTGTGTATCAGCTGAGGCAATTTAAAGAGCTGAGCATCATCAACTATCTGTGTCTAGGAACTGCAGTGAACCGTTTTACGGAGAAAAAGGAGAGAGATATCGGTTGTTGATTACAATTATCGTTCACCCCCAGTGAACTGTATAAACGGAGGAAATGAAAGAGAAATTGGTTGTTGATTATGCGTATCATTCACCCCCATCTGACAGAGGATGCATGGAGCAAAGAACTGATATCATGGAAACAATCAAGCTGCATTGAGTTTCCAGGATTGCCTTAGTAATAAGGGAAGAAAATGATCCGTGATTTTATTTTTATTCCACATGATTGCATGAAGGTTAATGGGTTGGTGTCTGGAGGGTTTTGATAGTGGACGAATATTCCGCTCA
>OZ012696.1:7949332-7978540 GCA_963942565.1 Maea johnstoni | reverse complement strand
CACCCATGTACAGCTGGTGATCCTGTGTGAAATACTTCGCACATCGGCAGTGAGAGATTGGCAAATAACAGGTATTGATCTAAAGCAAACAGGATATACCATCACAGGACCTATATACAAAAAGAGCAACTAGGACTGAATGGCATATAGCAAACAGGAACTACCATCACAGGACCTATATTAGACTTGCTACAATTAAGTCTGTGATATCTACCTGTCTCACTGATCTGACCTGAGTTGATTTCACTCCAGGTTTAGTTCTGAATAAATCCTCAAGGGGGACACACTTGAGCTCTAGTCTGTATCACATTTCAGAAGGACATCCTAGTATACCGCAGAGCCATCTATCCACAAGGGAGGACATTAAAATATGGCCTGGGAGGCAGGCTAGACCTATATACAAATAGAGCAACTAGGACTGACTGGATGGGGTTCAGGACTGGGCAGGGCCAGCTAGAGTATGCTCATTCTAGCCTCTGCCATTACCTATAATAGAGAAACTAGGGGTGACTGGGTGGGGTTCAGGACTTAGCTATGGGGCACTGTCAGTCAGGATGCCCATCCTACCCCTTGCCATTACCACAATTGATGTCTGAATGGTGCACCATTAAGGTCTGATGTAATGATAATATCTCGATAAAAAGTAATATCTGATTAGAAGTGTAGGACTGAAATGTGTTTCACTAGTGTTGGGTTTCCCTCTCCTTTGAAATCTTGTATTTGTCCTTGTTCTTGATCACAAGTTGAATTTGATATATCTATCTGAATACTAGTATCATCAATCCATACTGACACGTACATACATACATACATACATACATACATACATACATACATACATACATACATACATACATACATACATACATACATACATACATACATACATACATACATACATACATACATACATACATACATACATACATACATATATATATATATATATATATATATATATATATATATATATATATATATATATATATTTATATATATATATATATATATATATATATATATATATGTATATATATATATATATACATATATATATATATATATATATATATATATATATATATATATTTATGTGTGTATATATGTTATAGAAAGAAAATGGGAGATTCTACTCAGCATTATTAGTGCTAACTCTCTGCGTTGGAGAACGAAAAAGATTACAACCTCTGTGCTCGGATTAACAATATTTTCAAGCGTAATGGATTTCCCGGAACTTATGAACTCTAACCGAAGGAGTTTGACAAACGGACAGTTATCTATAGACAATGACAGCGGCGACGCAATGGTGAAAAATACAAAGGCGGGTCTGGTTCGCCAGAGCAGTAACTTGGACGAGGGTTTTGTTCATATTAATGAGTGGCACGAGTATTACGGTGGCTCCCCCTTTAGTAGAACTGAGACTATTATTTTGAATTCCTACAGGAGTGAGGAGCCAGTGACCTCCAATATGGACATCTCCACGGGCCACATCGTCTTGGTGAGTACAAACAAAACAACGCCCTTATATGGCAAGCTGACAAATCTGAAGATATCTTGGAATTAAATGCAAAAAATCCAAAGAAAATGTTTTGAGAAAATGTTTCATCTCTTAGGAGATGAAACAAATTTTATTGAATGATTTTCCTGAATTTTGAATAGTTTTCAAAAGAGTTTGAAAAATGATTATTTCTTAAGAGATGAAACTAATTTTATTGATAGATTTTCATAAACTTCAAATAGTTTTTAAAAGTGTTTGAAAAATGACTATTTCTTAGGAGATGAAACATCTTTTATTAAAATATTCTCATAAACTTCGAATAAATGCCAAAAGCCAAAAGTGTTTGAAAAATGACTTTTTGTTATGAGATGAAACAACTTTTATTGAAACTTTTTCATAAATTTTGAATATTTTTCAAGATAAATACATTTTGGTCAGATTGCTTGAAGGTTTTTTTATATATGTATATTTTTGTGTTTGTATTCCATGTAGTGTATTTGTTGTCTGACAACTTAGAGAATGTCAAAAAGATCAAAAATATACTCAAGATCTTGAAAGATCCCCTCAAAAAAAGATGAAACGATAACTTAGAGAATGTCATAAAAAACAGAAATACACTCAAAGTAATTTTGTGAAAGAACTTCTCAGAAAAGATGAAACAAGATAATCTCATTTTAATTAATCAGATTTCTCTCAGATATCTGGTTTCTCAGAGATGTGACAAGCAAATTTCAGGTATGGCTACAGCAGTGGTTTCCATAGCAACCTTCTGAGATACGGATGTTATTATACCTGAGTAGTCATCAACTTATCACTTAGTAAATTACTCAAGATATTTCTACTTGGCCACTTAAAATTAGACTACGCATTCACCCCATAGTTTCTTAACTTATATGTGACATATACTTAAGATAAGATTGACACATTCATTCATGCCCCAAAGCAGCTTAGCTTCCTGGCTGAATTTTTATAAATGAAGCATATTCAAAAATTATTTCAAGAAGACACTAATTAGACAGCTTGACGTTAAGCTCTATTTAACAAACCTTTCTTCATTTTTGGCTGATTTTAAAGTAGTTTCTCTCGAGGAAATATCTCAATACAAAAGTATTTATTGGACCCCAGCAAATAAATCTCAACCTTTTTTCAAATATTTTCCTAATATTTCCTTTTTAAATCATCATCATGAATGGTTTAAGGAATGTTTTTTTTTCGTAATTTACATTTCCTATTCTGATACCTTTGAGAAAAGGTGGAACTTGCAAAATATTTCAAGAATCTGTGGAATGGGTTCTAAAGAACATTTTCTATATGATACTTTCCTCAGAAGGAAACGTACAAAATGTTCATTCTCTTTCCGGTAGTGTTGGGATGAATTGGGTTGTTATATGTAATCAGTTCATAAATCTCCTTCAAATATTTTGCAAATCCATGTTTATTTATGAATTACGTTATAGCATGAACATTTTGCATTTTTGTGTTGTTTTTGTTTTGAATTGTCATTTTGTTTTGTCATAAATGAAGGACCTAACATGAATTCATGAGTGACTGAATATATATGAATCAATTTGTTGTTTTGTTATTATTCAGTTTTTTGTTGTTTAGTTGTACATGTAGAATATAGCATGGATATATAACTAAATAATGTATTATTTCCTAGTTTTGTTATTTTGTCGTTTTGTTGATAAAACAGATTGGGAATATAATATGAAATTTGTAATTGAAAAATTTTGTGTTTTTTTCTTGTTTAGTTGTACATGAAGGATGTTTAAACAAAATAAATATGGAATTAAGTAACATATTATTTCCTAGTTTTGTTATTTTGTAAACAGATAAGAAATATAACATTGAATTTGTAACTGAACAATTTTGTATTTTTTAGTCGTACATGGAGGTTATTTTGTTGTTTTGTTAATGAAACATAGATGGGGAATACAACATAACATTTTGTGTCGTTGTTTCATTGTTTAGTCGTACATCGAGGTAATTTTGTTGTTTAGTTAACGAAACAATAGATGTGGAATATAACATTTTATGTGTGTTTTTGTTGTGTCATTGTCATTGTTTTGTTGTTTAGTCGTACCTCCAGGTTATTTTGTTGATTAGTTAACGAAACATAGATGTGGAATATAACATTTTGTGTGTTATTTTCGTTGTCTAGTCGTACATGGAGGACCACATGAAGAACAAGGATCGTCTTGACCGCGAGTGGGAGGCCCTGGTCGCGTACGAGGCCGAGCCATGCAGCCTGGCCGTCGCCAGCGATCCCGCCCACACTCGCAAAAACAGATACAGCGACATTCTGCCTTGTGAGTACACGGTTTAGACCAAACACTTCTTTTCTTCATCCAAGGATGAAAGTAGTCTCAGCATTGGATGGGTTAAGTTATTCTTTTAAGCATAAGAGCATCTAAATTAAGTATTTTCTAGAACATTGATGGGTTTAATGTACTGTGCTTTACTGTACTGAACATATTCAATTTGGCACAATTTTGCTGAATCAAACATTCTGAAATAGTATCCATTCTACAGTATTCTTTGATTATTTTAACTTGAACACAGACATGGTGAACCGGTTACACTAAAATATGAATGTCGATCACCGGATACGCAACCAGCAGATCTCCTTCAACAGCTTAAATAGCATGGCTCCTAGTCCAGGTGTTGACTAGAACCACTCAAGAGGTGCGTTCTGCACATGTGCATGAGCAACTTACTCTATAATGTAAACAAATACAAGAGCCCTCATTGCATGGTCTTTGTTTCCTAGTGACGTCACACTGAGACTAGATTCGGAGAAACCTGGGCTTCATAAAAGGATCTATTGTAATTTGTCAGTGGCGACCGATCCATGGTTTATTCATCTAAGACTTAAATAATGCTATTTTTCTGACCTTTCAGATGACCATTCCCGTGTGATCCTCAATGACACTACAAATGTGTCCGGTTCTGACTATGTCAATGCAAGCACCATTGTAAGTAAAATTCTTTTCAATTAGGATGACCATTGGATAACTGTTAGGTTTATTTTCATAATTTTATTTAGGCTTTTACAAATTTTGAAGTCTGGGAATTTTCTAATGTGAAAATGTGCAGTCATACTTTGTAACTTCCAAAGATGTCAAAGGATGTAGACAAACATTTGAAACAAATGATTCAAAAATTATTTATGTATATTTCAAAAACTATTATAAAGTGTTTGTATGGGTGTTATATCCTGAGCTTATTTGATGAATTTTGCTGGCAACATTCTCACATTCTTTGACCCTCTTGCCGGTGGTTGCTAATTTTGTCAACATGAAATGATGAAAAAAGGCTGAGGATTGACTGAAACCATGGCATATGGGTACTCATCTGAGAGTACTCAACAAGAGCTATCTAATGAATACCAACATGATAGGGTTTAGATGGGTTTTTAAAAGATTTTGCGTCTTTGTGCTTGGGAAGAAAGTAGCCTCAGCATTGGAAGGGTTAAGTGGGAGTCAAATTCAAAGAATTGTGGAGGTGAGGCAAATTTGAATTCCACTTTTAATGTGGACACCCAGCATTTACTTACATAATCTTTCCATTGCTTCTTGGCAGAGGTAGATTTTTGGATGCATATTCTTTTAGGAGCCCTGCAGATCTCTTGAAATTAATTTTATTGGTATATGATTAAGAGAAATAGATGAGTGGGAAGTAATCCTATAGGAATGCTTTTTGCCTGGAACTAGTGTGTGCAGTATGCATTAGTGTTGGGACGATGATCGATTATAATCGATAATCAATCGTTTACCTCTCTGATTCTGATTAATCGATTACAAAACTGGCAATCGATAATAATCGGAAAAGGTGACACCTAGTGGCAAAATATAGAACTAAATGACAGACAAGTTGGCAGCTTTCTTCCTATGAAACTAAGCTCCCAAAACATTTCAAAACGAAGTTAAGGCAGGTGCTAATAGCAAGTAATTGTCATAGACTATCACTTATTATTAGGCTCTAGACCTCTAGTACCCAATTACTGCAAAAGTGCGATGAACTGATTATGATCGATAATCGATCCGTTGGCTGTAACTGAGTTTCGATCATGAAATTGCAACCAATTCCCAACCCTAGTATGCATGTTGGCTCAGCCATTGGGGTAGCCCTCTCACATATGTGAAGAGATGCTGTTATTTGTACATGTATTAATATAACCCTTATGCTGATGGTGGCTAATTTGGCCTATAGAGCGAGAGCTATCCAATGAATACCAATATGTTAGGGTTTAATTGTTTTTCAAAAAAACTTTGGACGAAAGTAGCCTCAGCATTGGAAGGGTTAAGAGGTATATAGTTTTGGTTTGTCTTGATAAGTTTGCCTTGGCAACATTTTTATGTGCCTTAAAGAGGGGTTTCATTGGTAAGACTAATACAGAGGTTAAACATTGCGCTGTACTATGAAGGCTCATTGCACTGTACTGTAAGGCTCAGTCGTGGGGGTAGCCCTCCTTACATGCATGAAGAGAAGTTGTTCCTCCAGGAAGTGCTGTCTGGTTCTAAACTATTTTTGACAATAACTTTAAAACCGAGAATTATTGTGCAAACTATTTGAAGGAAAGTTGTTGCTTTTGCTGTGGGTAACATTTCTTTATCAAATATTTTCCTAATTGTGCTTTTGCCTGCAAGATTTCATCAAAGTTGTCAGGCTGCCTTAATGGCCAATACGAGTATTAATGGGTTAAGATATAACTGTTGTTTTTGTTTTCAGACTGACCATGATCCACGTAACCCTGCTTACATCGCCACACAGGGACCTCTGCCGCATACAGTAGCCGACTTCTGGCAGGTCAGTATAACGCCGCAGCAAACAATTTAGCAAGCTTGTGATTGGATGAATATTTTTTTTATCGAAGAATTTTTTCATTAAATGATTTAAGCTTCCCAGTACTAGAAAACAAATACAGTGTGATAGATTGAAAGTATTGGTTTTAATTCATCTCATTTAGGTTAGTTATGTCTGAGTGTATTCAAGAAATAAAATGACCTAAAGAAAATGGTGTGTTTTCAGTATTATCATTATTGGATACAACAATGGATGCAGTACTAACAATCACCTGATATGGGTTCAACAATCAGCAATATCTATTTTTTTAACAAACTGAATAAATTTAAAACAATTTTATGATCAATTTAGCACATGTATGCTCAGTGCTCCTGGACAGTGCATTTGGAAACCCCTTTCCATCCTTGTAACTTAAACGAATAGAACATGAAATTGGTCGCCACAGACCAATTACCATATGACACCATTATAAAGCCTAATCTCGCCGAAGCTGGCCTCAGTCTGACGTCACCTAAGGAGACAAAGATCAATAAGGACTCTTATATTGTTTACATTATAGAGTAAGTGGGTGGTGGTTGTCAATTTCAATATCAATATGAGTTGTGCTGAGACTGTTTAGCGAGATCTGCTTGCTGCATATTCGGTGATCGCCATTTGTGCTTGGAATAATAAAGTTTTACATGTTTCTGCAAGATAATGGAAATTTATGGTTTGGAAGCAAGATTCAGTGATGATACTTATACTGCATCTATGAATGTGTGAGGAATTTCGGTGTTTATTTTGGGAGCAAGCTTCAATGAAGATCCTTATACTCTATGAGTGTTTAACGACTCTTTGTATTTATTTTTTCAGATGGTCTGGGAGCAAGGTTCGGTGGTTCTGGTCATGCTGTCTAAGTTAACGGAGGATGGGGTCGCCATGTGCCACCGCTACTGGCCAGAGGAGGGCAGCGATCTCTACCACATCTACGAGGTAAAGGACACTACATATTCTTAGCCAGCAGGGCATCTGGGCATTTGGACACCCGAACCCTCAAAAATCACCCTTCAGGACATCCAAAATGTTTTGCAATGAATTTCTTAAAACGTCAATTTCAAGCATATGAGTGTATACATTATATATATATGAATATACACACACTTACATACATACATACATACATATATACATACATACATACATACATACATACCTATATAACCCATGTAATTTTCATCTCTCCAGGTCCATCTTGTCTCGGAGCACATCTGGTGCGATGACTACATGGTGCGCAGCTTCTACCTGAAGAACCTTCAGACCAACGAGACGCGTACCGTCACTCAGTTCCACTTCCTCACCTGGCCCGACCTCGGCATCCCCGCCTCGGGCGCCAAGGCCCTGCTCGAGTTCCGCAGGTACGACAAATTCATATATACACACATATATATATATATATATATATATATATATATATATATATATATATATATATATATATATATATATATATATATATATATATGTAGATAGATATAGATATAGATATAGATATAGATATATATATATATATATATATATATATATATAGATAGATAGATGTCTTTCAATAATCTTTTTATCCTTTATGTGGTTTGGATGAAAGTAGCCCCAGCATTGGAAGGGTTAAGAAATAAGTTATGGTTATACAATAAGCGGTCTTCGATCATGTAAAATGTAAAACTTTTCATAAAATATGAATGTTGTATGGGAATATCATTAGAACTGTTGTGTAAAGTTGATTAAAAGGAGTATAGTTAGTGTGAGAAGTTGAGAAAAAATAATAGTTCAGATTTTCAAAATAATTCAGGTTATTCCAGAAGTAATGCAAAAATATTAAGTCTTCCATTAATCTAAAGATATTCAAAAGTTATGCCACAGATATCCATATATAGATAATTTCCAATTCACTTGAAAGAGAAATATGCTATTCCTAGTTCATTTATCGATATTTCAGAAGGAAAATAAGATATTACTTCATTTATTTGAATCTCTTTCCTCTCTATCTCTCTTGGAAAATAATATGCTCTCTTTAGATCAAAGCACCTGCTATAATCATATTGAAAATGCATAAAAATGTTGATAACACCAAACGCAAAAATGGGAGACCAAGATGTATATATCGGGTTTGAAAATCAGTATGAATGGGTAAAATTATTTGCACACTCACATTGAAGTATGATGCATGTTCGTTGAATGAAAGTTTTCTTAAGAAATGCCTCGGAGACTTAGAAGATACAAACAATATGTTCGTCTTCAACAATATTGTGCTAAATCAAGTAAGGCAACTGGCGAAAGTCGAGTACCAGGGGAGTTATTCTTGTTGCTGCATGAGGAGCATGATGCCACCGCTGAAAGACTAGCTTGCGCCGCCGTCACACTAATGAGATGCGAAGAACAAGGCTATTAGCGACCCTGTGGGCCCCTGCGTGTGCATGGAGTCACTCGGCAAAGTGACGGAATCTCTGGCTAGCTTGCCGCACCGTTAATTGGCCAAATCTGCTGTAGACACGCATCGGTACGGAGTTCTCGGCAATTAATGCTTCTTCTTCTTGCTTTGCTAACATCCTCCTCCTTCTCAGATGAGTGCTTCCGCTTGGAGCTAGAAAACTACCTCCCTCCGCTGTCGCTGCTACTACTGTGGTGGAAACACCTCTCACAGTCCCGGGGAGCTTTTGTGATTTAGCAATTGTGACTTAAACAAATTGCATAGTCACAAAAGTGATCAGGGCTGTGAAAATGGCTACTAACACTACTGACCTTGAACTTGACCTTGACCTCTACAACCTGGCGACCTTGCCAAGGTCACTAACAGATGGCGCTATTCACTTCATGGATTAAAACTGCTACATATGCTCATGTCTCCACTTGGTTTGAGGATGTTGGCTTGGTGTTTTAACAAAGAATCCTACCTATACTACTTCTACCACTACATCGGTCACTGAATCATTCCTCATCTTTAACAGGAATCTTGACTTCGGAAAATACTAATACTACTACTGATAATCCATATAATAGTTCCACAGATTCTCAGCAGAGGGAGCTGCTTTGGATGCTGCGCAACTTCGAGAGGCATTCGTTCAATGATTGCTTGCACTACACCTTTCTAGTTCCTCTGCTTGCCAAAAGAGGGAGCATCTTTGGATAAATGAATGCAGGAATACTTTACACAATTGAGGACCTCACATATGCTACAATGATAACATGAATAGGCGCTCATTTCGGATGAGAAGTTTCATTGAATGCTTGTTATTTTAAGAAGTGCTTGGTGTCTGAGGAATGCTTGTCTTGGAATGTGCAATCAGGCCTTTTTGCAAAGCAATTTGTATGGGAAGACATTGAAGAAATGTTGAAATAAATTTTTGCACCAAAAAATTATGTGTGTGTGTGTATATGAATATATTTATCTGTATATATATATATATATATATATATATATATATATATATATATATATATATATATATATATATATATATATATATATATATATATATATATTTATATATATATATATATTTATATATAAAGGTTTGCATTTCAAGTCTGTGTTAAACATTTTCTTTCGACTAACTAGCTCCATGATTCTATTTTCAGAAAGGTGAACAAGTCCTATCGAGGCCGCTCTTGTCCCATTGTGGTCCACTGCAGGTGAGTTTGAAAAAGATTGCAATTATGCTAACATCAATTCAGCAATTAAGCATATAGCACGCAACAGTTCTTTTCTTCATCCCCAGGATGTCCATATTGTAGAACCTACAAGAGGTAAAATGCTTATAAGAAATCATTATTAGTGGCGCCACCAGTGTCACTGTTCGGAACTAAATTGAACCCCCCCCCCCCCCCCCCCCCTCCTTCCCGAATCCTGGATCCGCCCCTGAGCAATAATCATAATAATTATTGAATATACTGTGTCACATGCACGTATACATACATGCATACATACATATATACAAATAATTACATACATACATACAAACATACATGTATACATACATGCATACAAATTGCATACTTACATATATACATACATACATACAGACATACATACAGACATGCATAAATACATACAGACATACACAAACACACACATATACATGCATTTTTTTGACTGGAAAACTGACCGGTGTATGGTGTGTGTTGTTGTTTCAGTGATGGTTGCGGCCGCAGTGGAACCTACATCCTTATCGATATGGTCCTCAACCGCATGAGCAAGGGAGCTAAGGAGATTGACATTGCCGCTACGCTGGAACATATACGCGACCAGCGCATGCATATGGCCAAGACTAAGGTAAGATCATTTTTATATCTCCTGCAAAATCAACATAATATTTTTAAACATTTTTTAACATTTTTTTTTTTTTTCTTTTTTTTTTTTTTAAAGAACTATGGATAATTCATGCTCATTTAATTCATGTAACTTATATAATTTATATATAAATACAATAGCTTCCCTCTCCTTATACAATTATATTATATATCAAACTCTCAGTAGTTAAAAGATATTTGCCACCTATATTCAACAGACAAAACAGAGTAGGACGTCTTACAAATACAATACTACCTACTTTGTTTACTCTGTAATCTTATTTTTATAAAATAAATTCTTTGTTTTGACAACCAAAACACCCTGATGACCTTTGAGGCATATTTTGATGAAAATCTATAAAAGAATGCAAGGTACTATGAGACAGTTACAACCACTGTGATGAGGTGGCGCCACTGTCAGTTTCAGCTTCCACCACTAGGTAGCACCACTATCAATACCAGTTATTGTCTCTAATTTCAATTGCGTTTCTTGATATTGGAAATATTTTCCTGAAAATATTTCCTCAAAATTTTTAGGGGTATTTCAGTTTAGAATAATCTTGATATGCATACATGCACGCAATTTTTTAAAATTCTAGTTTTGCAATTTTTTTTAAGGGGTTTCCAATTTTAGATTCAATAAAACTCAAAATATAATATGTAATCATACAAATATGTTATCCCTACTAATGCTGAGGCTACTTTCGTCCAAAGCACAAGGACGCAAAGATTTATGAAAACTATTTAAACCCTGTCAAATTGGTATTCATTGGAAAGCTCTCGCTGAGTTCTCTAAGATGCCTACCCATGTGCCAGGGTTTCAATCATTTTTCAGTGTTTTTTTTGCATCATTGTTTATTGGCCAAATTAGCCACCAAAAGCATAAGGGTTAATCTTATTCAGACCAAGGAGGTTTAGATTTGCATATATTGTTAAGGGGTTTCCAAATTTAGATTGCTAAGATGGTGCAGGTGTGAACGGCAAAACAAAACAATTATTTTTTCCGCTATTTTTCTGGGAAACTACTGAAAATATTTTTGAATTTTTTTCCACTATTTTTCCAAAAACAGAAAAAAAAATTTAAATTGTTTTTATGCCGTTCACACCTGCACCATCATAGATTACAATAAAACTCAAAATGTAGTATGTAATCATACACATATGTTAACCTTATCGATTTTCTTTGCAGGAGCAATTTGAGTTTGTACTGGCCGCTGTGGCGGAGGAGGTTCATGCAATCTTGAAAGCCCTGCCCCAGTGAGAGAGCCAATCAGAACACAGCTGACGAACACCACCACCACCACCACCAACGCCACCACCGCAGCCGCCGCCGCCACTTCCCTGAGTCATCGACCAATCAAATGACGGCTCAGCTGGATCAGTGAACCAACCCTAGTCATTAGGTTCCGACCTGTGTACACTCGTAACGACATGCCATTGTCCACAGAGTAGTCGCCGCATCAGCAAATCCTGCATTTACCCCTCATTACCCCAAACAGCCCCCCTTTCTGCCGAAATTCTTATTAAGTGGAGAAGAATATTTCTCCTCTTATTCGTAGGGTCATAGCAAATTTCTGTCTTGTACATGGATATTTTGGCTATTTGGATTGTGTGTCACCGGTTTTTGAAGAAATTGGCACATTTTTCGTTGAAAAGATTTCTGGATGTTTTTTTTTCTATTTTGACTCCCTAAATACTACTATTGCTCTTATTTCTTATCTTCTTCTGCCCTTTTCCAGTTATGCATTTGGAGATATTACCTAGATCTTCCTATGCTTATCAAGTATACTCTTTTAAGGAGAGAAAATTGCATTTTGATATTTTTTATATTTTACCCTTTTTTTCCCTTATCTCAACCCAATAATCTTTTTTCTCCTTATTCTATTTACCCCCTCTTTATACCCCTTCTCAGTCTATTCTCTCTCTTTGATGCAGTGCAGTATTGAAAGTCAGATGAAAAATATTCTTGCCTGGCCAATTCACAAACTAAATTCTGCCATTTCCAAATTTTTAAGAACGGCCTTTTTATTTTTTTGTTATTGCTTTTCATTAGATAATTCTCATTCTCTAAAATAAATCCTTTCTTCCAGTTGCTAGTTCAGGCTTCTTTTAGTAAAATGCTGTTTTTTTCTCATAAATCTATTTGCTCTCTCTCTATTTATTCATTTTAACCATTCTCTCTAAAATGACCTTTTTCACCTTTTTCTTGTGTACTACTCCCTTTTTTACCCCTCAAATTCAATCTAAGCCATTTCTCTCCCATTTACCCCCATTCTATCATTTGCTATGGTTTGAAAATGCAGGATTGGCCGCGAGCCCTCCCCCGAAAGATCGGTACGATCGGATGATGTTGGGGCGGGGCTAACAACGCCTACTCGTGGATACAATGTTGCATGTTTATGTGTCTTTGTCAACGTTTAGGTCGTCATGGCAACAGCAAGGTCATGATGATATCGTACAAGATTTGCAGTGGTCCAAGAAAATAGTATTCAGTTTGTTTGAACGATGTAAACCTGCCACTCGGTTTTGGAATAAAAAGAAAACTCTCCAGGTACGAAGGTCCTTTTTTTCGAAAAAAAAGAATTGAATTGATACGACAGATCATGAAGATTGTATCTTTGGTTGTATTTTTTCTTAATATTAAAGTATGTATAATTGAAATTGATGTTGAACAAAAATACATGGACACATAGAATCTGGCATTGACTGATCATGAAGACGGTATCTTTGGTTGTATTTTTTCTTAATAAATATGTACAATTGAAATTAATGTTGAACAAAAATACATGGACACTTAGAGTCTGGCATTGTGTTTACCATTGAGAAATTCACACTCAGAGAGAAAAGGTAGTCTGACACCTTCTAGGAAGAAAAATACATTTATATATTGCCACTTTTGCCATTGTAAATCCAAGAGTTCCCCACCAGTTGTTAATTATCGAGGTAACTATGGAGTATGGTAAATAACTGGGGAAACACCCATTTATCCCAATTCACTGTCCTATACTAGAAAACCTCCAGCTGGACTTCAATTCTTCAGAAAAGTTGAGATACAGAAAGCAGTCATTACAATATACATTAGATTGCTCAGCCAAAGGGGGAGTCCCTCTGATAACTGGGAGGAAAAATTGATTATGGAAACTGTATCCTAGAAATATTAGAAGCAAAATCATATCTTAACCAAATGAAGTTTGGAAAACCCAGAAAAATTCCTAGGGTAACACCAGAAATTGCAAGGATTTCCTGGACTCAACTACATTTGTAAGCGAAATCTGAAAAAGTGATTCCCAACTTTAATTCAAATATATTTCTAAGAACTTCTTATTGCTTAATTTTCAAAATAAATGTGTCAGACTACTAAAATGCTCTGAGAATTAATGAAAAGGTTATAGTCATTGTTAGAATAGGTATTCCTTCAGTGAAACTTTTGGATATTAACCCTTATGCTGCTGGTTGCTAATTTTGGCCAAAACAAAATGATGCAAAATACCTGAAAAATGACTGAAATCCTGGCATATGGGTACTCATCCGAGAGTACTCGGTGAGAGCTATCCAATGAATACCAACATGACAGGGTTTAGATGGTTTTCCAAAATCTTTGGGTACTTGTTCTTTGGACGAAAGTAGCCTCTGCACTTTAGGTAATACAGAAGGCAATGAAATCGACGAGATTCCATCTTGTTCATACAAACAGGCTGATTGTCTCGAGACATTCGTTTAGGGTAAAAGTGCAATTCCTAATACTTATTTCCTAGATACGAGCCCTGTACTCTGTCAAAATACTTTCTCTTATGTCAAAATACTATCTCTTATAGTTCAAGACCTTTTTATTGTCTTCAGTTGAGGAGGCCAAACATAAAATTTCTCACCAGTGGTCCTCATCACAGGATTTTAGAATTAAAGTTTAAGAAATCATGATTGAAGAAAAGAAGCCAGCCGAATGACTCTGTCTGGAAAAAAATCACCATGGTATATGATGAGAAACATTTTTTTGGCTTATGGATGTGATTTTTCCCATGTTTGACAATTTTTGAAGTACATACCTGATATGTAATGAAATAGAAGCCATTGTTATTCTACCAATGTATTTCAGCGGGTATTGTGACCAGTTAGTCAAAAAGTGTTTAAACACCATTTTCGCTAAGTCCTTATTAAGGATATGTGACTGAACTATACTGGATTTTCTTGAGTTTTCAACAATGGCATTAAAACAGGTTTCTCACCAAGTGTTCATAAATTGAAAGATTTCTCAATATTTTCAGTTGAAAACTCCTTTAATTGATTTAATTAATTTAATTTATGACCCAGTTAGAGAAATCTAATTTCAGTTACCACTATGATTTGAGAAGATGAATACTGCTGAGTTTGTTACCAAGGTTACAGTATCCACAGTAACAGTTACCATGGCAACAGTATTTTACTATATCACCTTCCCCTCTCTGGATTGATGTTGCATCTCAAATTGTCAACATAGCTATTCCTTATCAAATAATAGCCTGTTTTAAGCCACACCCCTTTTCAGAGGGAAATCTAGGGGCAAGTTGGCTTTAGGTGAAAGCTATCTCAATTATTTGGGATCTTTTAACTTCATGACAAACATATTTCATTTGGCTCTTGTATCACAAATCTACTTTTTATTGGAGGGAAAAATCGAGCTAAACAAGTGATGTTGATAAGTATCCATGACAACAGATAATGCATCCTCAGCACTGGTATGGTCAGATTCTGTCTCTTGCAGGAGTTAATCAAAGGCATTGTTTATGGCATATTTCATTTGGCTATGGACCAATTTATCAAAATCACTGAAACTCCTTGAGACAAAGTGTGACCATAGCAGTTTTTATATATTCATGTATTTATTGTTACGGTGTTTATAGATTTATGCAGATTAGCCTGAATTGTCTAGAACCCCTCTTGCACAGACTAAATCAAATGATACAATGGAATCTGTATAAGTTGACCTCATAGGTCCAGGAAAAAGGTTCATCCTACTAGATAGGTATTCAATATATCGAGATTCTGATTTTACCTAAAAAGTGAAAAATAAATTTGGGTGTGTACCTAAGGAGAACGTTCATCAATATTGGTTCATAAGCTCTCGAATAATGGAAATGTATTTCTACAAAAAGGGCATTTTCTGACATAGGTTAAATACTATTGAAACTATTCAAACAGTTGGGAGATGCATGTACTGTTACTATAATAGTACTGGGGAAAAGAATGACAGTGAGAGATTTCTATGGTCCCTATTGTGAATACTCCTGATTTTGGTAAATTCTCGAAAAAATTTAGACCAACCTACAAATTTGAGCCAGTAAATTACGATATTTGCAAAACGGGTATCGGTTCATCGTTTCTGGTGCACCCAGGGTGTTTTGAATGAGATCCTCTAGTATTCGTCCTTCCTTACTTGCTGAAAATTCTAAGTTTTCCCTCTTGCATATATATCCATATATAGATATAAATATATATATATATATATATTACTATATTACTTGTAGAAAGATGCCTTCCACCTCCAGACAACCCAGTAACCCACGCTCTTCCTGTGAATGTTGTTGCTTACCCCTCACGCGCATCTACAAGGCTGCATCTGATTGGCTGTCCAGTTCATGATCAAACATCAATATTTTACCAAATATGGTCAATAATACCATATTTAGTAAATAATACCATAGTTGGTAGAAAGTTGGCTATATTGTCCAAACCTTACCAAATATGGTATTATTGACCATATTTGGTGAAGAATTGGCTTGCAGTTGTCTTCTCTTGCCAGCCAATCAGGCGCACTCTGAAAATCAAAGAACAGGGCATATATTTTCAAAGATATCTCTATTTTTCCTCTTCTGACCATTCCGCTAGTAGGAACATTCCAGGAACTTTAGAACTTCCAAATATGGTAGTCTGTTTATTGTTGGTAGGAAGTAGAGCATGACTGATGAACTAATACGATTGGTTGAGATGGCTGGTGAGCGAAGGGCGATCATGTGACATGTATGATGTGTCGACTCTTGAGAATAAATTTGAAATAGTTTTATTTTGATATCTCAGTTCTCAACGTTAATGAAATCTACTTGTATATGGAAAATTACTTTATGAGAATACCTGTTACTAGATGGTGTTATTTTTCTTGAGACTGTATGAGTCTGCCCTCTCCCCCTACTCCACTGTGACAGTTCTCGATGTGAGCCTATATATTGTAGTATTGAGGCACTGCGTTCGGCTTAGAGGGGTGAAGGAAGGGTAGAAAAGGGTAACAAAAAACGTGCCAGTTTGCAGGTCTCAAAATAATCCAGATTTACCTTGATCCGTGATGGTCGCATTTAAACCAAAGGAGCACCAAAAACAATTTCTTAAACTTTTTGTGACAGGAGGAGGAAATAACTCCCTCTGGTGGTCAATTTGCTAACTATTCTTGTAATCTCGGTGTGGATGGTGAAAATGATAAACAAAAAGTTTTCCTCAATTATTCATTTTTTTGATGAAGTTACTTTTTGGTGCTCTCATTGTTTTAGAAATTTCAATATGCTCATTAAATATCAAAAGCAGAGAGAAAGATGAGTAGATGACTTTCTTCCTAATGCATTTTGGTTTCCCAAAATCTTTCTTCTACTCCTGGGTATTTTGCAACATAATATTGACTATTGTCATAACTAGTATGCTCTCCTTGACCGGTGTGGTAGAGCAACTGACCACCTCATCAGAGAATAGTTATGACAATATTCCTCTTTAACCCTCATGCTGCTGGTGGCTAAAATTTTGCCAATACAAAGTGATGCAAAAAACCTGAAAAATGACTGAAACCCTGTCACATGGGTACTCATATGAAAGTACTCTGCGAGAGCTTTCCAATGAATACCAACATGACAGGGTTTAGATGGTTTTCAAAATTTGTTGCGTCATTGTGCTTTGGACAGACAAAAGTAGCCTCGGCATAGTAAGGGTTAATTAATAGGCCTAATGACTGACACGTGCGTTGTTGCCTCAATTTTCCCTCCTTTGTTGAAGAGTGTATAAGTGCGGTGCATAGAGTGCTGCTCTTCAGGACTGGAAAGCAGACAAGTGTTATTCTATATGCTTGTTTATCTATGGAATATTTATTTATTTTGTTGTTGTGGACTGTCTGGACACGTCTCTCCCATGTGAAGGAAACTGTGCAGTAGTCGTGCACATATCTCTATTTTATGTGAATAAAAGACGGCTTAGAAAGTCCTGTGCAAAGGAAAACTCATGTGTCTTTTCTTTTTTAATGTATCACACTATATATACATATATATATATATATATATATATATATATATATATATATATATATATATATATATATTTATACTTAATCTTTCATAAGAAAGGCTCTCCTTAGATGAATAAAAACAAGTGGATATAAAACCAGCTGGACATGCCGGCTGTGGCAAACAGCCCAAAGGTAGCGTTCTGTGCATATTATTGCGCAAGTTTCTCTGTGATGTAAACGATACTAGAGCCCTCATTGGTCTTTCTCTTCTAGTGACGTCACGCTTAAACCAGATTTGAGACCCCTGGCATACTATGCCAGGCCTTCACTACAGAGCATATAGTAATTTGTCTCTCACTACTTATCAACTCTTTTTATTCATCTAAGGTCCATCATCAACTTTGGCAGCTTATGTGGTTAATTTTTGGCCCAGTTTTCCTAAACCCTACTTTTATTTTACTATTTAGCCTAATGCAGTATAACCCAGTATTTATTGCCTGAAACTTCTTATTATGGTGCATACTTAAGTATCGCATACGTACCCTCCCAACAGGGTTTAAGATGTGACAGGTAAAAACATAACCTCTGAAGTGTAGTAGTTCTTTAATTCACGTATAGGTGGCGTCAGATGGCTGTCTAGTCTGTAGGTTTGATACGTTTTACTGGCTATGAACCACAGTTGCCTGCACTCCACCAATCACAGGCTAGTATCGAAATCGCCGTTCGCAAAAAGGCCGATGCTTAAAAGGGCCCTATTTATTGGAAATCAATAAGGCTTAGTGTCCGTGTATACGAATGTGGAAAGTTTTGGATTGGTTTTAAGTGATGTCATTTATCATTAGACGGATTTTGGACTTAAAAAAGAATATTTCAAGAAGAAAAGTCGGCGTAGCTAGCCACTCTTACTTTATGATGTCTTGGCTTTGTGGCGTAATTATTAAACGAAAACATATATCGAAACACAGAATACTTAATAAGAATGTTTATGGCACTTGACATGTGGAGAATGTAAAGTTCAATTACTGAATTAGGGGGAAAAAGAGAAGAAAGAGAAAATTAGTATCAAATATATATATTTGATACTAATTTTCTCTTTTTCTTTGTTTTCCAGGCAATTCAAGCGTCAGTGCTCATTGATTTGGGCCAGGAAGGATCTCAAGACCAATCAAAAAAAAAATGAAAAAAATTGTAGGCCCATTTTCTGAGCTGGAGCAAGTTCCTGTGGCCTGTTTAGCGGCAGCAAGTGGCGGCAGCAAACTCGGAAGCCCAGTCACTTCGGGAGTCACTCGGCGTCAGAGCCGCGTATATTTCGTGGATTGTAAGGGGTTTTTCACTCCCCATACTTCGTACCTGGGTACAAAAAAGTACCGTTCTTTTACAAAATCGCGGGCATGTGGAGGTATTAAAAAAGACCCCTTCCGCGAAATAAGTAACACGGGTGCGGCCCCCCTCTGTACCTGAGTGCCCCCCCCCCCCCCCGGGTGCATACATCACAGCTTCCCGTCTCAGATGTCTATCTATCACTTGTTCACTAAGAACAATATATGCGCATTTGACCAACTGAGGTAATTGCTATATGGCGTACTCTTTTTTTGGACTGTACAGATAGAAAGATAAAGTAAAAAGTAATTGATCATCCCTCTAATTTATTTGTCACTTTAAATGTGTGTGAGCTATAACTTTTAAACAATTGTTTTATCCCACCTATGTACATGTTGCTAATTACCAAAAAGGTTTTTTTAAACCATTAATAATTCATTCTTTAATTGTTTTCAATTAATTGGACCAGTACGACCAGAGTTATTGAATAAGCGAAAGAGATACAAAAGAGTATTATAAAGTTGAAAACAATATGGTAAATAAGGTTCAGCATTATCTTGGATAAAGAAAAGAATGGATATGTAGCGAGAGATCAACTACTATACGCACTATAGTGAGATGCTGGACTCATGCCAGGAGTCACAGACTGACAGCAGCGTGAGGTCACGTGGGCACCAATTTAGGGCTATTAGGGGGCTATTAGTTGACGCTTGTTGAGGCTAGCATGTTCAGGTTGGCCGGCTTGTTTCGAATCCACTTGTGTCTGGTCATCTAAGTTGTTATGATGGTGTTGCCTCTAGTCACTGATCCTCTGCACCAACAGCAGGCAGGTCTTAACCCTTATGCTGCTGGTGGCTTATTTTGCCAATACAAAATGATGCAAAAGAAAATAGAAAATGACTGGCACCCTGGCACATGAGTACTCATCTGAGAGTACTCAGCGAGAGCTATCCAATTAATACCAAAATGACAGGGTTTAGATGGTTTTCAAAAATCCTTGCACCCTTGTGCTTTGGACGAAAGTATGGAAGCCCAAAGTGGACAAAAAGAGCATTTATTAATATCAATAAGTGATTTATTAATATTAGAAAATCATTTATTAATATTGATAAATGCTCAACATGTATTAACATTAATGAATCATTTGTTGATAATTATAAATCATTTATTAGTATTAATAAATCATTTATTAATATTAGTAAATCATGCCATACGAAAGTAGCCTGAGAAGGGTTAAGCTGTACTCACCCTAAGAAAGGCACAATCACAAACCCTATAAAGTGAGTCTCAGTCTTTCAAGCGCTGATTAGAAACTGAAGTACTCTTTTACTTACGAAAGTAGGTCAACATGTCTGTCCATTGTGACCTACTTTCTTAGGTAAAAGTTTCCACCAAAATCGCGTGCTGTAAGGTGTTCTCTTGCAGGTACTCTAAATTTGCCTTTCAGTTGGCCTAGCCTAGTATATTTAGCAGACATGTATGGTATTTATAAATCAAATGAACCTTTATTGATCAAGAAAACCTCATTTGAGGTAAAACACTATAAAATTGAAACTGTGTTAATATAGAGGTCAGCTCAAGCAGGCAAGTTAAAGAAAACTTATATTTGAAACACCAAGACCTCAGGGATTAGATAACTATTGTTAGAAAGGGTACAGGAGTGCTAAACTAGGAGTTGTCTTATTTTGAGTGTGTCACCAGCATCACAGCCTTAACCTATTAACACACATCGACTAAAAGCAGCCAGACTATTTTGATGAAGTCATGCAGGCAAAAGCATACTTAGGAAAATATCTGATGGGGAAATAGTAATAAGAACACCATCGAAATATTTGATACAAATATTTTGTAAAATTATTTTCTATTCCTAAGTTATTGTCATAGGTATTATAGATGCAGACGAAGATTTCGTGAGTAATTATTGAGCTTTTATGGGTTAAGCTGTCATGCACACTCATTATTGATGTCTGGGAGTTTTGTTGCGGAAATTGTCAAACTTGATGTGATTTTTTTCTGCAGCATTTGTGTATTTTAGTCTGATTGTGTACCTTTTCTAAACTGCTTTTCGCGTGTGTTTTTTCGTAGTTGAGATAGTAATGATTTCGCGAGATTGTATAGGGGGAACTAGGGCCAGAAAAAGTCAGCATACATGAACGTTGATGTATGATAGACCCTTAACTCACCAAAACCCAAGTTAGATACTAGTATAACAGAATGTAAGTTGCAGTGTTACAAAATTTATGGGAACCCACCTTTAAAACAAGGATGAGGAAATATAGTACTGAGAACCCACTATAACCAGTCCAGCCCTACAGACATTTAATTCCTGCACCTGTCGACCGGACGTCTGCCAGTGCCTGGTTGTACAAAAACCTGTGGATAACATGTCAAAAAGATATGCCAAGTACATCAATGACCCACGTAGCTTGTGAATCAAAGCTACGTTTAGCTGTAAGGTCAACAGAGGCATCCATACCCAGGAGAATGGTTTGCAATCAGGCGTGCGGTCGTGTATTATGCCTGGGCTGGCCGCACATTACGTGCAGGAATTAAATGTCGGCACTGCACACGAGGCAAAATGTGTGACTCGTCATGTTGGTGATACCTTTCTAATACATGTATACAGTCTCAAAGCAACAAATATGTTATATATCTAACCTTAACGAAAACACAACAGAAAAATTCCCATACGAATAAAATAATTAAAACGAAAGAAAAAGTTAAATGATAACCAAGTCCAAGCAACCACACGCTCCTTTCGACATGCTGATGTCATTGACAGCCTTCTTGTTATCACATTTTTGGAATCTTATGACCCATTAAATGTACTTCAAATTGAAAGGTACAGTTGCACCCTGGTATGTGCAGGTCAATAGATAGCATATAGTAAACAACAGCCATGATAGGCATGATGGTAGATAGTCCAATGAATTAGCCTCCTGCGCTGGTTGTTTTTATTACTGTTGGTCCTATGTCCAGCTTTCGGTGAAATATCAAATCTGGGCAGACATGTCGAGCCCCTAAAACGTTTATTTTAAATGAACTAGATGGTAGAGTATCGGAGTAGGAATTGCTCAAACTTGAGTCTAGTGAGTGTGTTGGCTGGTACTATCCTCTGCGGGTTCGATTCAGGCTAGCGGCATGAGAGAACGTGACCCGAGGTAAGAAACGCCTTTCGTTATACAATCACAACCATGAGTAGAAACCACTACATAGTGCTTGGTTAAGTAGTAGTAGTAGTAGTAGTAGTAGTAGTAGTAGTAGTAGTAGTAGTAGTAGTAGTAGTAGTAGTAATAGTAGTAGTAGTAGTAGTAGTAGTAGTAGGAGTAGGAGTAGAAGTAGTAGTAGTAGTAGTAGTAGTAGTAGTAGTAGTAGTAGTAGTAGTAGTAGTAATCGTAGTAGTAGTAGTAGTAGTAGTAGTAGTAGTAGTAGGAGTAGGAGTAGAAGTAGTAGTAGTAGTAGTAGTAGTAGTAGTAGTAGTAGTAGTAGTAGCAGCAGCAGCAGTAGTAGTAGTAGTAGTAATAGTCGTATCTTTATTTGCCATATTTCATAATCATCGACATGAAATCATACATATCTACTGTCAAACCACAAAATCATTTATGAAATCATACATATCTTGACGGCACCAAATATGTCCGTAAATATTGTATCCCAAATATCTTGGAAATAAGGGCATAGTAATGTGATAATATTGTGATTTACGTCCTCTTTAGCCCACAGATAATGTTTTTCACATATTGTAGAGAATAGGAGAGAATATGTGAAAGATTCTCAAGAATACTACTTTATAACAATGGACTTTCTAACCACAAGCAGAGAGAATATGTTTCTGCACACGCACTATTTGCAAAGTTTTATATTTAGGACCAAATACGGTACTGTGTCCTTTGCTCAGTTGTGTCTATCTCGAAATAGAAATTGGCACAATCCTATATTTCATTAGCACAACACTTCCGCGATCATTTGAAAATAGATTGTGTAGTTGTCCCTTTCTCCACCAGGTGTCATTGTAATATATAAGGATAACGGACATTTAATAGTTTAAACTGTTCTGGTTTTTCTTTTTCTGAATGGAGAAAAGGCACAGAATGTCTATGAATGATATTTTGTTATTAAATATATTATTCCGGATAGAACGTCGCTAAGCGAAGTTGTGTGTTCCTTGAGAATGTTGCCAAAGATTGTGAGACTTAAGACAATGCAGTCGACTGCATTTGAATTTTCAAGTGAAATGCAATAGAGTATATATCCAGTACACGGAGCAGGCAAGTCGTCCTGTATCATGTGTATGGTGGTTTTGCTATTGACATATTTTAATTTGCCCAACGTGCTGTATTGCTATGCTTTAGTTCCAGCACAGACAGATCTTATCATCAATCAAGAATTGGAAGAAAATGAAGAAGAAGGAGTAACTCTTACTCCTGTAGTTGTTCATTATATGATCTCTACTGGCCATAACCCCAGTTAGAGACACGAGCATATGAGAAACTGTATAACTGGTAAATTTGGCGTTGTTTTAAATTTGGCGGTTTTTGGCAAATGCCCATCAACGCCAAATCAAAGATCGCATAAAATACAGTTTTAGTTCCTTTCGGGGCCGCTGGGGGAGTACTGTATTCGAGATTCGCCAAGAATGCTCCTGGGAACCTATATTTCTAGGCTGATCTTTACCCTAAAACCGGTCGGATTCGTATCCTATTTTTTAAGCTATCTTGTGGGGTTAATTCTTTAGACTCAGTTATTGCCCTACCCTGCTTTTATTTGACTTAGGCCTATACAAAGTTTATACTGCCTAAAAGGTCTTATGATGAGGAATTATTCAGCATCACCAAATTATATATATAAAACGTGTATGTGTATATGTACAATACTGACTGTAATAGGAAGTTACACAAGATTCAAACAAAGGCATAAAATGGTAACAACACCACAGAGCATAACTCTGGAAACAGAAAGATAAGAGGGGTAAAAAGCCATGCAAACAAAACGTATGAGGTACAAAGAATGAATAGAATCAATAAAAAGACACTTCAAAAAAAATAAAACCTTTAAAAAGTCTACTTAAACATACGATGTAAAAAATAATACAAACAAATACGAAGTAAAAGAAGAAGTGAAAAGGAAACTGAAAAGTTATTCAAAAAAGAGAGAGCATTGCGAAATGAATATTCCAGAAGCATATCAAATATCACGTTTCGGATTAATGTAGCTTAGGTAAGTTGATTCAGTTTATTTTCTCTATCCTGCTTCAATTTGACAAATCAGCCTATGCAAACTATATAATCCCAAAGATCTTTTGATAAGGAATACATTAAGCATCACAAAATTACCCTCTAAAAAGGGTGAATGTTTTTGGGGATATATTTAATGCCTGTGTTTTCAGACAGACCTACTACTGTAAAATGGTACTGTGCTGCAGTGTAGTATAAGCCTAACTGGTATGAGTCTCACCCAACCAGTGCAGAATGAATGAAAGATTGCTTAAAGGCACATCGGCACACAAAGGCTATTTATTGCCATAAAATGTGTGTAATACAATGGTCCTTTGTAATTGTTGAAAACAATAACAAAGCAATAAATAAGTAAAAATATTCACAAAACAATGAACAGTTTTAGATTATAAGTAGTGCATACAAAGTTGTTTCAAAAGAAACTAAATTCTTAAAATATATTATAATCTGTAAAACCCAACCAGTGCAGACCATCTAATAGGAAATAGTATCTGTTGATATCAATTAGAAGATGTTATTCGTGCAAAAGCAGCAGAACATATAAAGTGGTTGTAACTTTAATTAAACTGTTGTCTTATCAAAGTATTACTAATTAGACTGTCTTGCAAAACACTTCCATCAGTAAATGATAACAGTGAGGACACTATATTCATCAATATAAAAAGACACCACCTAATCTGGATGAAAGGAAGGGAGTTGACATTTTAGTTGACATCCTAGTGCATAGCCACACATAGGCCCCAACTTCTTTTGCTATAAATAGAGATCTAGAAGGCACTTGTATCTGTAAATGATAACAGTGAGGCCAGTATCAAAATAAAAAGACCCCTCTAAGTCTGGAGATAAGAAAAGGAGTTGACATTTCAGTTGACACGCTGGCGCATGACTACATGTAGGCCCCACTTTGTACTACTTTTGTAATGAATAGAGGTCCAGAAGGCTGTAAGAGTGTAAGAGAGAGATAGGGACATGAAATGAGATGGAGAAAAGATTTAACAATATAGAGTTAATAATGATTCTAAGCAAGGAACAAGTTGTACCACTCATGGATTACATTGATGCCGTGACCAGACACTTTGGTCCTGATATTCAATATGACATACTATACCAAGTATTGATTACAATGGTGCCGTGACCAGCTGCTCTGAGCTTGATGCAAAATATTAACATTTTATGTTATGCAATCACATTGGAATGAATGAATGAGTGAGGGCTTAAATGCACCACTTTTTGTAAAGTGGTCCCCTGCAAATGTTGAAGAACAATGGTAAAGCATGTGAAAGAAGAAAGGGCGGAAGAGAAAGAGCAGAGCCTTCAAATCCAAAGATGACAAAGGGATCTTTTAGATGCATGGTATCCATACAAAGATCCACACATCCCCATTCTTTTATAAGGCGAGCAGGGGGCCATGCCAGCGTAGGGTTCCCCGGCAGGTGCCAGCTCCTATTGCACACCATGCATAGATCAAGCCAAGAGGGTGTGCCCCTTGCGAGGTCAATTATGTTTGAACTGCAATTGTACTGCAACCTCTGAATATAGGCCTGATGCATATTTCAAGACTTCAGCACCAAGATGATGATTCTAAAACTGTGACCAGAGAACACACAAGGAGGAACACTATGCCAAAACTGTAACAATTGCAATGAATCTACTGTTGTATGTTCTTCCAACAACTATGAAGAGATATAAAACAATTGATGCTTACAACCAATATTTTTCAAGACTACAGACTATAGCAGAGATATCAGATCAATATTGAAATTGTTTAATTTGAAAGCAGAATGTAAGGTTCCTCTGTGTTATCTGGATAGTTTTACCAGGGCAATGAATATTGACTTAACAAAGTCAAGAATATTACATTGTGATGAGTCTTAAGGATGTTAAGTTTCCCCATTGTTATCTGGATGTTTATACCCAGAAGAATACTGGCTGAACTAAGGCAAAGAACATGTATGTATATATGCAACAGGGAATCTGGATGTTATACCCTGACCGATACTGACTGAAGTAAGGCCATGACACGTATGTAAATATGCAACAGGGAAGTAAAGTTCCCTTGAGATACCTAGATGATCATGCCAGTATATGATAAATGAATCAAAAGGAAATCAAATATGATTTTACCTTGGTTACTGCTGCAAAATAGAAATGTTCACTATGTATTCTACAATGTAGATGTGCAGAAGGCAGGTATGGACAGATATAACAGCGGGGACTTGTAGTATTACGTCAATAAAGACTTTTTTATTATCAAGAAGCATGTTATACGACTTATCAACTTCACATTCAAGCTTTATATACTGGGAACTTTCAAATGTCATAGTTCTTAAGGAAAGATCAGTTTGGAGGGAACTGTATCGCTTTTCTTTCTTATTTTCATTCCGCTCAAATACTGTAACTATTTAATTTTTACTTTGTGTTGAAAATGAGAAAAGTGCACTTTTGATCTTTCGGATTCCATAACTTTTGAACAAAATTGGTTCATATGTATACCTATATCCTTAAAATTACTCTTAGCTATAAATTATGCATAATTTCAAGCAATTCTTTTAATATTCGATGCCCAGAATGCATGTTTGAAGCGACCATCTCTAAGCAAAATGCAACATAGAGAAAAGGGCCAAAACCTTCTCCAACGAATGTCGAAGCCTATGGGAGCATCTATAATATTTTGTCTCTCACTGCTCAGTGATGGCCTAGACAACCACAGTTGATCTTACAAGGAGGAAAGGTGTGTCAGTCTCGCGCAAATGGCTCCTGAGGGGATAATTCACCTTTAGAAAAAAGACGTGTGTATGTGATGGACATTTGAGTATACTGTAGAATGGCTAATTTTTCCGGGAGTTTTATTTTCCCGTTTTTTTTCGAATAATTTCAAACGGGAATAAACAACACAGGAAAAAACAATACAGTACATGTCCGGACTTAATAAACACGGAGAAATCCTTGTCCTTGCACATTGATACTTACCTTTTGGTATACAAAAGTTAAAAATCTGCATAAAACGGGAAAATTAGAAACGGAAAAACGTAAGTTCTCTCTTCGTCAATATTAGAAACGGAAACACCCAAAAATGAAAAAATAGGGGAAATTGTTACACAGAAAAATAGCCATTCTACATTAACGATAACTGTAATAAAGTATCGTAACGTTGACAATAAACGTTGCTTACTTCCAACAATGAAAAAGGTAGGTAGGAATACGTAGCACAAGAGAATGCTCAATTCTGCACTTGAAGTTTAATTTTGGAAATTCAATAAATTATGTACATGTATATACATGAAAAATTGAATCCATCCCATATGCTATGCAACTCTGGACTCAGATTTACGAAGAATTCCAAACTTTTCTGAATATTTCAAAATATTTTTTTGGATATTTGAAATTTGTTTTAAAGGGCAAATACCTCACTATGATAACTTGGGCTAAAGGTGTAGTGATATATAGTATGTGTTAATTGCCTTACTCATAAATCCATCCCCAGTACCTGTTCAAGAGATAACTGCATTTGCCAGTGAAGTCAGCGCCTACCTCCAAAATCCGCAGGGGCATCCATTTTATAATCACATGACCCCGATTCCTGACCCATATTTAGCACCTAAGTGGGATTGACTGCACACTTCTCCTGTTCATGTCGGGCAGTTCATGAAATATGATACTGTGTGCAGCATTTGGATGGGATAATAGTACTGATAGAAATATCACTGACAAAAGATCTTTTTATTCAATTCCTTATCTGAACATACATCCAGAAAAAGGAATTTTACTGAACAGTTGAGTTCTCTTTGTTTACACTGGAATCATAATTACTTAGTCTCAGGTTTTAACAGTAAGAAGGTATGATATCAATATAAATATGAATTATTAAACTTACACAGATGATTTAGTAGTAAACAGACGTTAGGTTAAATCGCACTCATATGCATGTAATCAAACATTCCCCATGCGCCTACCATGCCATTGAAATTAAGTCTTAACCCATTAATGCTCACCGCGGCCAAAACAGGCCTGACAATTTTGATAAGAAAATTCTAACAAAAGTATTTTTTGAAAAATATTTGAAGGAGAAATGTTAATCAGAAGCCAAACAACAACTCTCCTTCAAATATTTTGTGAACTTTTGCTTTATTCTCAAGTTATTTTCAAAAGTATGAGAGTAGCAGACGATACTGTGAATGGGTTAAAGTAATTGTAGGAGCTATCAGTATCAGCTGATAAATAGGTGGCCTGTCATTGTTTTGTAGCATTTGATTGACTAGATATTGCTGTTTTGTATGGTTAAAACTCTTGCACCTGATAGTAAGAGTGTATTATTACGCCCTAGATAAAACTAGGGCTTAGTCAAACCAAACCATTTTCAAAGGAGTTTGGCAGAAGCACGCCCCATAACAATTATCCTTTACAAGGTAAACAACAAATGGGTAACGTACAGCCATAACTCATAAGTTTAGGCCACCATTATTTGATGCATTTTAAGACTCTTAGTGACTATATTTATGACGGAAAGTAAAAAATACAAGTAGTAAGCCTTGTCTACTGTGTCTAGACCCCATTCCCAAGAGGGTCTGCTTACTGACTCACAGGTGTTGCAATGTCCTCTAAATGGTTAGCACAACTGGATGTCATAGCAAATAGGACTAAATGGTTTATACCCATCAACACAAATCAAAAGAAACGACTGGAAGTACCAGAGATTGCCTTAATCTGTCTAAATGTCTCGCCACCTATAAATGGTGGGAGGTACTACGACAGAGTTCAAAGATGTTACAAACGCGAATGGTCATGCCGTTTGT
>OZ012696.1:7939640-7944132 GCA_963942565.1 Maea johnstoni | reverse complement strand
TATATACTAGTATATATATATATATATATATATATGTATGTATATATATATATACATATATATATATATATATATATATATATATATATATATATATATATATATATATATATATATATATATATTTCAAATATACTTAGTATATATACATATATATATATATATATATATATATATATATATATATATATATATATATATATATATATATATATATATATATATATATATATATGTATATATATAAATACATACATACATACATACATATATATATATATATATATATATATATATATATATATATATATATATATATATATATATATATATATATATATATATATATATATGATAAGATACAATATTATATGCATATTGATAATGAGTAAATATGAGATAAAATACATTGAAATCGAATGCTTTCTAGATACAAGTATATCCCCATTATCTATCCAAAGATTTTTATCATCTTCGGATATTTCAAATGTTGATTGTATTGGTATCTAAACCACAGTTCTATACTTCTCCATAAACATTCCCTCATTCTAGAAAGGCATACGTAAGAGGATTTTGTGAGTTTTTCTGGTGATTTGTTCGTTTGCAGCAATGTATATTGAAGCGAAGGCAGAAAATGGGATGGCGGGGGCTTTCTCTCGACTCTATGAAAATTCTTGCCACTCATATTAAGCCGATCATTCATATACCCCTTTGGGTAAGACAGGAGTAGAATCGGAGCGGACAGGCAAATTAATTTGGCCCTTCTAGTTGGCAGCTTGGAAATTCCCCTCCTCTGTGAGAATGATTACCGAGTCCGCGGTATTATAAAGGAAATACGTTATCGCCATCTCCAGAGATGGCATATGAATGCATCTAAAACATGTTGGCAATAAAAACGTCTAGCGGAACTCAGATACTAAACCCTCTCTCCCGCTGGTCCTGACGCCATGTTGCATTCGTAAGCTGCGCAGAGAAACATAGGAGACTGAACAATGGAGCGGAACGGAATGGATTTTTTGAATTTCAAATTGCACACATGTGCAACAGGATTTTAATAGGTATATGAAGACAAAGCATAACACAACATAAAATTATATATATATATATACATATATATATATATATATATATATATATATATATATATATATATATATATATATATATATATATATATATATAAAAATATGTATATATATATATATATATATATATATATATATATATATATATATATATTTATACACATATATATATATATATATATATATATATATATATATATATATATATATATATATATATATATATATATATATATATATATACTATATATATATAACTATACATATATATATATATATATATATATATATATATATATATATATATATATATATATATATATATATAAGAATAATATCGCACGTAATAAATCTCATAAACAATATACGAGTATCAAAAAGTATTTTCTTTGTACATAACATTATGACCAATGGTGATATCATTCATTTTTATCCTCACCCTTTATATGGCAAAAAAATGTTTGCAGTACATCCACTTCATGTCAAGTGGCAATGGTTCATTCAATAAAGGTTGTATATTGTATACAAACTATGTTTTGAATCAGGGTCAATCCTGAGTCAATCAATGAAAAACTTCCATATCATCAAATGTTGACTTATTATTTTGCATTAATTCTTGAGATCTCATCATGTGTCGATTTTTTAAAATTGATCTTTTAACATCAGATAGGCACATTTGTTCACCATTTTTTCGCTTTTGATATATAACATATTTGGTACTGATGACAAAACCGTGTTTAATGTAATCATTATGTTTTTCGCCAAAGAGTTTCTCAGTATCTGAAATTAATTTTAAACTGAGGGTAATGCACTATTCTAACCCAATTTTCAATAGAACGGAATGTATTTAGTTAGTATTAACGTCGATTTTCTGTCACACTGGGCTTAAGTCTTGACTTAATTTTTTTGTTAGTATAATAATTAATATAGTATATTTTGACTGCATTACGTGATACAAAATGAACAAATACAATCAAAATGCAAAATAAGAAACAAAAATAGATACAGTATACGAAGTTAGAAAACTCACACATGCTTAACTAAATAATATACAGTTATATACAGTTACAAATGTGTGTTAATAAAGAAAAAGTAAAACTGATTGGGGAAATCAAACCAGAGTAGCCAGGGAATATCAACTAATACCAAGTCACTGACAACTTTAGCTTATCACAAAAGGTAGTGTCGAACCACGGTACTTATGCTAGAGTAATAGATAGAATATCTAGTGATCTTCGAATCAGAACATATTAATACAGGCACATATGCTCTTTACATACATGTAAACACGACTGACTAATTGTGAATGTGGTACATGGCATATGACGCTGTGTACTTGCGCTATAAACCTCCTTTAAACTAACACACTGTTTGGCCTAGAAATTAGTATCCAATACTTGCTGCGAATCAGAACATATTAATACAGGCACATGTGGTCTTTATATAAACACGATTAGCTAATTCTGAATGTGTTACATGGCGTATGACGTTGTTTACTTGTGCTATAAACCCCTGAGTGCGTGTGTTCCTATGTATCCGCCTAAACCTTTCCCACTCACAGTATTCGTTGGAGTGGTCTGATATCAATTAATATCTGTGTACTCATGGTCCGACACATATGTAGATATTTCTATAACAAAAGCAAAACTCAAATAAAGGTTGTTCTTGCTGGGTTAAACAATTCCTATTCAAATACTTTTCGATATTCTGCAATATTTTGAGAAACATTAGAATGAAAAGTGTTGTTTCTGACAAGTTCAACAATTAGTCTTTCAATGTTTATCTTTTGTTATTGAATATCAAAATTATATTTTCAAATGTTAATATTAGTCTACTTGACAAGTTCGACAGAGTTATCAGACTGTATGTTCACTATTAATGCAATGGGTCTATAATATCGTTCTGTTATTGAAAACCGTGTCTGTGTGACACAGAATCGTATCAAGCAATTGCTAGTTTTCTTCTTCTTTTTCATAAAATGCAATTTCTCATTACATGTAGGAAAGTGTGTGGTATTTCACAGTGCATGTGATGTGTAAGAATGTCAAATAGCTTCTGTTGGAATGAAAGGGTTAACCTTTATGCTGCTGGTGGCTAATTTGGCCATTGCAAGAGGATGCAAAATCCTGAAAATGACTGAAACCCTGGCACATGGGTACTCTTATGAGAGTACTCTGCGAGAGCAATCCAATGAATACCAAAACGACAGGGTTAAGATGGTTTTCAAAAACCTTTACATCCTTATGCTCTTGGGAGGGTTACAGGGCCTGTTTCCATCAGGAAAAAAAGCATGATGGATAGAAAAGATTTCCCCAGGCCTGACCTTTGACCTAAGCTATGTGGGAACCTCCTGGAATGTGCCATCTTATCAATGACACTTCAAAGCTAAATCCGCCACTGCCTTTAACCACTGTACGTAGTGTTTACGTCAACTACAGTGCCGACATTTAATTCCTGCAATAAATGCCTGGTCACCCCGGGCATGATACACGACCGCACGCCCAATTGCCACCCAGTTTCCTGGATATGGATGCATGTACGACCTCACAACTGACCGTAGCTTTGGTTCGTAAGCTACTCTGTGTTTGATTCATTTTTGACATGTTTGCCACAAGGTGTTTGTACGACCAGACACTGGCAGACGTCCGGTCAACTGGTGCAGGAATTAAGTGTCGGTACTGTATATATTGGCTGAATGTGTTGCTGTTATTTCTAAAAGAGCAAGATGTGTTCAAACTGTCAGGTGCTCTATATTCACCAAGTTTTTTTTTTAAATGCGGTAAATTTCACAAGCGTCTATTATAGGCCAAGAGCCCAACCACTGGGCGTATACAAAGATGACAACCTGTGTATATTTAGTTCCACTTTTTTCTATGGGTCGGTTGATTACCATTGGTACGATGGTGCAGGTGTGAACGGCAGAAAAAGAATTCCGCTGTTTTTTTCTGGAAAATGACAGAAAAATGTTGTTTTTTTAAAAAACCACCGTTTTCCAAAATCAGCAGAAAAACGATTCCTGCTGTTTTTCGAAAACGGTGGAACATTTTTCTTCTGTCCTTTTCCGGAAAAACAGCGGATATTTTTTTTGCCGTTCACACCTGCACCATCGTACGTTTGTTAGTACACCATCTCCATTCATTTCTACATCGAAACTTGGATTAAGAAAAGAATGGATATGTAACGAGAGACCAATTACTATATGCCCTATAGTTACATGCTAGCCTCATGCCAGGACTAGCAGATAAGGCAGCAGCACGAGGTCACGTGGGAACAAGGACCAATCAGGGCTCCCGCATCGATTACATTACAGAGAAACCTTATCTCCACCACCTGCTGGGGGTGCCCAGAGCACCTATTAGCGACTATTAATTGACACTGGTTGAGGCTAGCATGTTCAGGTTGACCGG
>OZ012696.1:7929640-7934640 GCA_963942565.1 Maea johnstoni | reverse complement strand
GGGGTTAATTACGATTGGCAGGTACAGGGTATTTTGGGTTGACCTAAAGTCACCCCTACCCCACAAACCCTTGATGAGAAGGTTGGGGTTCAGTTGGAAGCAATCCTACAGTAGTTACAACGTGGGAATAGCCACCTGAGTAAACGCCCAGCATCTTTGTGGCATTCGCACCAGTTTCTATGAAAACAAAGATGCCCCACTTACAACAAGCCCGGTAGGAGCTATTTGCATTCCTATTACCGCTCATCAGCATCGAATTGTGTTTCGCCGCAGAGAAAACAACTGGAACTTCCTCCTTTAATGCCTCAAGGGATCTCTGATAGATCATCTCTCTCTCTCTCTCTCTCTCTCTCTCTCTCTCTCTCTCTCTCTCTCTCAAACACACACTCTCTCTCAAACACACACACTCTCTCTCTCTCTCTCTCTCTCTCTCTCATACTCTCCTCTCTCTCTCTCTCTCTCTCTCTCTCTCTCTCTCAAAACACACACTCTCTCTCAAACACTCTCTCTCTCTCTCTCTCTCGCTCTTTCTCTCACCCTCTCTCTCATTCTCTCTCTCTCTCTCTCTCTCTCTCTCTCTCTCTCTCTCTCTCTCTCTCTCTCTCTCTCTCTCTCTCTCTCTCTCTCTCTCTCTAAGCCCAGTAGGAGTTGGTAATTGGCTTCAATTTAACATATTTCTGCAATCATGCTCCAAAAGATGCCTTCGTATAGGACTGATATAAACAATTTAGTCCGGCCTACAGAGATGGATGCATTGAATCGAATGGGGAAATAAAACACTCATTCATCAGCAGCCTAGAAACGTCTTGATTCAACCATGAAATTGAGTGGAATACTAGTAGATCTTTAATACCTCGGGTCGAAATCTTATTCATGGAATAAGGTAGAATGATGTTTTGTTTATTACGTCATTTCAGGCCAGATTGTGACTAGCCAGTGGATGTACGGGAGAGTATACGGAAACCACACGTATTACTACGAGTTGCTGGCAACATTCGTACATTTCCAACGAAAACTGTATTTTCTAGCATATGTGACATATTGTCCTTTAGTTTCAACTTCTTTTCGCATAGTCTCAATATTGGGGTATACGAATTATTGCAAAACATTTCGAGACTGGACAAAATTTGTAAAAACTGTTACTTGCACAGACGGGGAACTGGATTCATTAGTCCTACACCCCCCCCCCCCCCCCCCCCATATACTGTAGGTTGGTCAATGGGACGGTGTACAACGAGAATCTGCACGGTCACTGGCAATTCTCGTACATTTATCTCGATGTGCGATGCAGCTAGCACCAAGAGCGGAATGTGCTATACCGTTCGGCTACCTCGTGAATATGCCAAGAGTCATTTACGAAAGAGGATGAAGATAGTCTTCCACAGTAACAGTATCGGCGAATGTATTAGATCCTTAATTGAGTGTAGGCAGGCTACAAACAGTATATATATATATAATAACATGGTAATGAACAAACATAAGTACAAATAATGAGTAATTATTATACAAAGAAACACGCAAAAAGTGATATAGATATGAAACAAGGAAACAAGAAACACAAAACGGAAGTACCTTAGAACTTGAGGACAAGTCGCGCTTTGCTTTGCTACGAACCTAGCCTAGTCCTAGGCCAAGAAATTTATTTCACGTCTTTAATAACTTACCTTATGTTTTTATAACATTCTAAGATGTCTACCCATATTTAGTTCTATATTGGCTCACCAGGCGGCCAGCATGGGTTCATTTGGATTTCTTGTGATTCTGACTGACCGATGTGCCCACCCATGGTGCCATCTATCAAAAGCAACAGGAACTAACACCTAGACATAAAGCAAATGATAGAGATCAGACAGAGAAAAGCATGATCTAATGAAATCATAGACTAGGAGCTAGTCTACTACGACCCTTGAGCCTAGATTACTAGGCTGCCACATTAGTTTTCCTGTCCTGTTTTTTTAGAAGGCACCAATTGATCTAGGTGGCCAGAGTGGTTTATTGAGTTAACACTTATCTCACCAGGGGAATAGAGGATTCAATTTTAGTACAGTACAGACATTTAATTCCTACACAGTCGAACGGACGTCTGCACTTGCCTGGCTGTACAAACACCCATGTATGACTTGTCAAATATATAGGCCAAGCACATCAATGACTCACGTAGCTTCCGGATCAAAAGCTACGTTTAGTTTTAAGGTAATCTATGCATCCATACCCAGAAAACTTGATGGCAATCGAGTGTGTGGTCGTTTATCATGCCTGGGCTACCCACGCATTTAGTGCAGGAATTAAATGTCGGCACTGTATGACAAACCTATATATGCAGTCAAACTTGCCTCATCGACCACTTCTCTTAAGCGACCACTTGCCTTGAACGACCGTTCAAATCCCCCCAAGGCTATTCCCTGTATATTTTACCTTGATTAAGCGACCACTTGCTTGACGCGACCAACGACCATGAAATCTTATCCCTAAGAGTAAATGGTCCTTTATTTAACGGCCACTTGAATGCCTAGACGCCTTGTATATTGAAAAGGTCACACTAAAATAATGAAATAATCGGTAAAAAAAATGAAATTTATATCATTTCTGAGGGTCCTCGATTAATGATTTAGTTCAACTTTTATTTTCTGAATTGTTTATTCTTGAAATATTAATGAAGTAATTCAACAAACTTAGCTAAACATAACAACCTCAATAATTCCAGGTCATTGTTGGAAATTATTTGTTTTTTCATAACTTCGCTCAGACCCTCAAACCCTTCTTAAGAGACCACCTCTTTAAAAGACCACTTTTGACATTTCCCTTGAGCGGTCGCTTAATAGAGGTTTGACTGTATATATATATATATATATATATATATATATATATATATATATATATATAATATATATATATATATATATATAATATATATATATATATATATAATATATATATATATATATATATATATATATTATATATATATATATATATATATATATATATATATTATATATATATATATATATTAGCTTGAAGCATGGGTGGATTTTTATTTGTGGGAATACCGTCAGTTTCAACAGGCCGGGCCACATTACCACGAGAAACCCGGAACAGGAAAGATGTAGCCCCTCTTAGAAAAAAGTACTAAGGAGACTAGATTGCAAATAGAACATTGACAGCACTTCCTAACAGCGAGTGTTTATATAGCGACTAGGACAACCTGCTACTGAGGATCCTGAGATCGCACGTTTGAGAGCCTTACGTCTCTGCCATTAAGGCACGACGGACTCCCACCTCCACGTCTATGGGTCTGATGCTTAGATGAATAAAAGAATGGATATGTAGCGAGAGACCAATTACTATAATATAGTAATTGGTCTCTCGCATATATGCGCTTCAGTGAAGGGCTGGCTATGCAGAGGTCTAGAATCTGGCCGATGTGTGAAGTCATTGGAAGGCAAAAAACAATGAGGGCTCTCGAATTGTTTACATCACAGAGAAATGTGCACGCTATCATGCGCGGTACGCGACTTCTGGGCTATTTGCCGCAGCCCAGCCTGTTCAGGTTGCCGGCTGGCTTCATATCCACTTGTTTTTAACTTATCTATGGTCCGATGGTGATACTGCACACAGTGCTAAATAGGTGTTACCAATGATGGCGTTACACGGCCGGTGGACATGGATACGTGCCAGACTTCTACCATGGCAGGATGTGAGAGAAGTGACCAGTACAGCCACCCAATGCCCGCAGCTATAGTCTATAGTATCATACTGACCGCACCATAGAGTTCTGGCCAACGCTCTCACCATCCGTGTTGAGGGCATGGCCTCTCCCTGACCGCTATATGACACACACATACTAGCAAACTATAGGCCAAGGAGTTCAATTCATAGTTTCATAATAAGTGTTTGTTAAGTATCATCCGACATAACGTTGCTTATATTTGAAGCAACTGCTTCGCATATTTTCCATTTTTTGCGGATAAAAGACTTTTTATGACATTTGTTTTATTTGTCAATATTTAATCTTAGATGAATAAAAACAAGTGGATATGAAACCAGCCAGTCAATTTGAACGCGAATAGCCTAAAAGTCGCGTTCTGCATATGTTGGTGTGTACGTTTCTCTGTAATGTAAACGATACGAGAGCCCTAAGTGATATGTGACTGCTAGTGACGTCACGATAAGACCAGATTCAAGACCACTGGAAAAGCCAGGTCTTCATTTTAGTACGTATTGTAACTGGTCTCCCGTTACATATCCATTCTTTTATTCATCTAAGATTCCATCAATGGGGATTCAGAATCTAACTTTTCAAAAGCGATACCGTTATCTAAGTCATATATATGTATTACAAGTCAACGCCATGGGTTTAGACCAAAAACAATCTGTATATGGATAGCATTAATTAACACATATGTTTTAGAATATGAGATACGCTATACAAATTTCTTGGGAGGGCCTACGTCTGGTATAAGCTTGAGATTAGGTGCTATCAATTGATCCGAATTCAGATCTCAAAAGAACTTGAACCGTTGGTCGTTTTTTTTCAAAATGATTTTTTCAAGGCAAAGCAATTATCATTTTGACTATTACTATAATTATTATTATTACCCATCATTACTAGTATTATCATTAATTATACTCATAATGCTCATTGGTAGTAGTAGTAGTAGTTAAGTAGTAGTAGTAGTAGTAGTAGTAGTAGTAGTAGTAGTAGTAGTAGTAGTAGTAGTAGTAGTCATTCGGAAAACCATCGGTCTCACACATGTCTCAGCGCGGTTCTATGGTGTAATGGTTAGCACTCAGGACTCTGAATCCTGCGATCGAGTTCAAATCTCGGTAGAACCTTCAAAATTTTGTCTTTGGATTTTCATATTCACAAATGAAGTTGATATTCGGCCAAGCATGCAAAAATGAAACGTCAAATTGTATATTAGTAGTAGTGGTATTGGTAGTTAGCAAGTCGTATCGGTAATCTTTTTTTAGATTTTTGACGATTTTACTGCTTCAAG
>OZ012696.1:7889640-7924640 GCA_963942565.1 Maea johnstoni | reverse complement strand
TTTGAAAACCACTTAGAAATGAGTTGCAACTTATGTGCTGTTGAATCACATCCAAATGCTGTTGAACACTTCTGTAGAAACACTGCCTGGGTTCGAATCCCGACCGGGGCTAGAGAGAAAGTTACCAGTGACTTGGTGTTAGGCGGTGGTTTTCCGCCGGGGAGTCTGGTTTCCTCCACCGGTTACAACTGGCTAGTCACGACTAGTCCGCAATATGGCTGAAGAAGTGACGAAAATCAAAATTCCAAATTCTATACATATGTGTTTTCCGAAAATTGCACCAAGAACAACAAAGTCAACCCGTAAATGTTCTCCACATATGTCAACGTCCTAATTGATTAAGTGTAACTCCGAACAGTAGCCTTGATGTTAGAGTATCAGAGACGAGAAAGTCAGTTGCCCTCGTTCTGGAGAGTAATTCAATTAAAGATCCTGCGTTGGGCTACTGATCTGGCAAAAAGAAGCCCGGATAGATTAATCTAGAACAGATACCTTATTCACTTAATTACTCCTCAATGCAAAGCAATACATTTTTTATCATACACATATCTATCTCGTCAGTAATTTATGATGGAGTAAACTACAGTAATCAGTGGAACCATCCATTTACATCAAGGCGTTTGTAAATTATTCTTACATACCTCAAAGGGTAGTCAAACCACGGGCCTTGTCCATTGATATTAATCGCAGCTAAAAGCAGCCTGGCAATTACAGTGGAATCTTTGCAGGCTAAAGCATGATTTGGAAAAGTATTCAAAGAAAGATGTTCATTAGAATCGTTATCATCATTTTTATCAGTAGTAGTAGTAATAGTAGTAGTAGTAGTAATTCGAGAAAACCATTGTCCTAAGTGTTCTTTAGAACGGTTCTATGGTGTAATGGTTAGCACTCAGGACTCTGAATCCTGCGATCCGAGTTCAAATCTCGGTAGAACCTGATTCTTTTATTTTTCTTTGGATTTCATTCTCACAAATGAAGTTGATATTCTCCAAAGCATATAAAATATAAAGTCATATTTTACCATGGAATCTTTGCATGCTAAAGCATTATTTTGAAAATCTCTAAAGGAAACTGTAAATGAGAACATTTCCTGCAACTCTCCCTTTAATTATTTTGTAAAATTATTTTTCATGTCCAAGATGTTGCATAAGTATCAAACCGTAAATGATCTCAACATATTTCAACGTCCTAATTGATTAAGTGTAACTCCGTACAGTAGCCTTGATGTTAGAGTATCAGAGACTAGAAAGTCAGATGCCCTCGTTCTGGACAGTAATTCAATTACAGATCCTGCTTTGGGCTTCTGATCTGGCGAAAAGAAGCCAAGCTCTTGCAGGCAGGCGGCCAGTTCCTGCACTTCTAAAGAGGCACATGTACAGTACCGAGAGTTAATTCCTGTACTAAATGCCTGGGCAGTCAGGGATTGTCACTCAGTGTGTTGGGCATGATGCATGGATGACCTCACAACTGAACGTAGCTTTGATTTGCAAAACATGGGTCATTGATGTGCTTGACCTATTTTTTGACATGTTATCCATAGGCGTGAATACAACCAGGCACTGGCAGACGTCCGGTCGACTAGTTCCGGAACTAAATGCCTATACTGTAGGATGCTGGTGGTCTTACTGGGGAAATAGAACTAGCTGCAATTCTTTAAATATTTGTACCCGCCAGCTATTAATTTCCATAGTCCCTGCACTTCTAGAGAGATAGACGTACACGTAGGATGCTAGGATAGGCGTAGGATGACGAAATCAAGCAAGCTGCAATTCTTAAGATATTTGTACACGCTTGTTAGTAGTTTCCATCGCAAAAATAATGACATTCACTTCAACAAATATGTGGCACGCTTGCAATGAATGCCTGATATGCTATTTCCATAGCAAAACATATGACTTTCACTTCAACAAATATGTGGCACTCTTGCAATAAATGCCTGCTATGCTATTTCCATAGCAAAAATTAAGACATTCACCTCGAGAAATATGTGGCATTCTTGCAATAAATGCCTGATATGCTATTTCCATAACAAAAAGTATGACGTTCACTTCAATAAATGTGTGGCACTCTTGCAATAAATGACTGATATGCTATTTTTGAGAGCCTGCATTCTAGGCCGCCGTATCATAATAACAGGAAAATAAAACTCAGATTTTTTTTGCTATTCTAGAGTAGATAATTCTTCTGAATTCATTACTCCTTGATGCAATGCACTGCATATGATATTTTATTTATCATATATATTTCTGTCTTTTTTCGCTAATCTGTGACTAGTGATTTCAGTGATTTAGGAAGGAGTAAACTACAGTAACCCATGGAACCATCAACTTACCTCAAGGTGTTGGTAAATAATTCTAAATACTTCAAAGGGGACTCAAATCCCAGTCCTAGTGCAGGGGTGAGACACATTTAACCCAGAAATGTTCATCCTGGCCAAAAGCAGCCTGTTAATTACAGTGGAATCTTTGCTGGCTAAAGCATAATTTGGAAAAATATTCAAAGGAAGATGTTCATTAGAATCATTATCATTATTTTTATCAGTAGTAGTAGTAGTAGTAGTAGTAGTAGTAGTAGTAGTAGTAGTAGTAGTAGTAATTCGAGAAAACCATTGTCCGAAGTGTTCTTTAGAACGGTTCTATGGTGTAATGGTTAGCACTCAGGACTCTGTATCCTGCGATCCGAGTTAAAATCTCGGTAGAACCTGATTTTTTTTTTTTTTGATTTCATTCTCACAAATGAACTTGATATTCTCCAAAGCATATAAAATATAAAGTCATATTTCACCATGTAATCTTTGCAGGCTAAAGCATAATTTGGAAAATATCTAAAGGAAACTGTTAATGATAACATTTCCAGCAACTCTCCCTTTAACTATTTTGTAAAATTATTTTGCATAAGTATCAAAGATCCAGACGGCAATTCTAAGTGTAATTCTTGTGCATTAGTAAATGACTACATTTGGAATTCAATACATTAATCGTCCATAGATGAAACACCCATAAGATTGCTGCATCCATGCACTCTATGATTTGCAGATACCAATAAACCACTTACTAACAGACAACGTTAACCCGATGTATAGAATTCTCTCATAAAGGAAATCGTATGGATGGCCCAGTACCTTTGAAATCTACTTGTAAGCAATAGCCACAACTTTGAACACTACTTAGAAATGAGTTGTAACTTATGTTCTGTTAAATTACATCCAAAAGCTGTTGAACACTTCTGTACACACACTGCCTGGGCTGGAATCCCGGTCGGAGCAAGAGAGAAAGTTACCAGTGACTTGGTGTTAGGCAGTGGTTTTTGCTGGGTAGTCTGGTTTCCTCGGCTGGGTACAACTGGCTAGTCACGACTTGGCCGCAATATGGCAGAAAATGTGAGGAAAATCACAATTCTAAATTATATACAAATGTGTTTTCCAAAAATTGCACCAAGAACACCAAAGTCAACCCGTAAATGCTCTCAACATATGTCAACGTCCTAATTGATTAAGTGTAACTCCGTACAGTAGCCTTGATGTTAGAGTATCAGAGACTAGAAAGTCAGATACCCTCGTTCTGGAGAGTAATTCAATTACAGATACTGCGTTGGGCTTCTGATCTGGCGAAAAGAAGCCAAATTCTTGCAGGCATACGGCCAGTTCCTGCACTTCGACAGAGACACACGCACAGTGCCGACAGTTAATTCCTGTGTTAAATGCCTGGGCAGTCCGAGATTGCCACCCTGTTTACTGGGCATGATGCATGGATGACCTTACAACTGAACGTATAGCTTTGATTTGCAAAACGCGGGTCATTGATGTGCTTGACCTATTTTTTGACATGTTATCCATAGGCGTTCATACAACCAGGCACTGACAGACGTTCGGTAGACTAGTTCTGGAACTAAATGCCTATACTGTAGGATGCTGATGGTCTTACTGGAGAAATGAAACAAGCTGCGATTGTTCAGATATTTGTACCAGCTAGCTAGTAATTTCCAGAGTTTCTGCGCTTCTAGAGAGATAGACGTACACGGAGGATGCTAGGATAGGCGTAGGATGAGGAAATCAAGCAAGCTGCAATTCTGTACCCGCCAGCTAGTAATTTCCATCGCCAAAATTATATTTTTCACTTCAACAAATATGTGACACTCTTGCAATAAATGCTTGCTATGCCACTTCCATAGCAAAAAATATGACATCTATTTCAACAAATATTGTATTGTATTGTATTGTAGATTTATTGACCGTAATATCAAAATTACAAAAATCATTCATACAAAAATATAAGCGGCTACATAAGATCCGCAGAAACGGTTTTACAAAAATATTCACATATAAATATAAACTTTAACAGGATACAAAAAGTTTTTATCAAACAAAAATAAATATAAATATAAGAAACATTATAGTATTAACGTATAGGGTGACTTTGCATTTAACTAGAAAATATTAGAGTGCAGGCAAAAGACGCATTAAATAAATTGTCTACTGTACAGAAGAAACAGAGACCACATGAAAACAACCTTGGTATAGTGCGCCGCCTATTGTGCAGAAACCGAACTTAACAGAAAACATAGCTTATTATTAGAATACTGAGATAAATAAAAGATAAGTCGCCCTATATACCAGCTCTTCAGACTTACTGGCTAAGTCAAATGCATAGAAAGCGATTCGTTACAGGGTGAACCTAGGTTAATTAAGTGCTTTACTTAAAATACACTACTGGGAATCATCATTATGTGAATCAGTGTGTAGCACATACTCAACCAACTCCTGCTCTGTTCTTGATGCATTGGTGGCACACTTTCACTAAATGCCTGCTATGCCATTCCCATTGCAAAATATATGACACCTATTTCAACAAATATGTGCAATAAATGCCGTATATGCTATTTATAAGAGCCTGCATTCTAGGCCGCCGTATCACAATAACGCTCCGTTCACTTCTATAAGATAAGCACGGTGAAATGGATAACCACCCTATGGCCCACGAGGGGATGGTTTACTGTAGCGAGCACATGTCTCACGCTGTGGTACCATAATTACACTCACTTCCACATCTAGGGGGCATACCCTGAGGGCCGTGTGGTCTAAGGCGTTGCCACTGACTGCTAGCTATCTCTCACCACTGTCCAGGTTGAAATCCTGAACGGGGCAAGTAAGCAAATTACCAGTGACTTAAGGTTAGGCGGTGTTTTTCGCCGGGTACACCAGTTTTCTCCACTACTTACAACACTAGTCACGACCTGGTCGCAATATGGCAGAAAATCTGACGAAAACTGACATTCCAGAAGTACGCATCTAGGTAGGTGATGGTACAATTGTTTTCCAATGTTTTTGTTAGTTCAGTATCTTCTAGTCTATTGAATTCGGAATGATCTTTATCAGCATGATTTCTTTCGAATGTGCACGGCGTACTTGTGACTATCATTAGAAGTTGATTGTGGAAAATAGGCTAACCCGGAATTTGGTTGAGTCTGAGTTCAGATCTCAGACGAACTTGAATAGTTGGTTGTTTTTCATTATGCTTTTCTCGTGGTAAGTATGTATGTATGTTTTTTTTACTATAACTTCGCAATTGCAAAAGCATACTTCATAGAAATCGGTTTTACAAAGAAACATAATATTCTTCTCCTGGAAGAGAAGTTTGAAATTACTATACACACAAAAAAAGGATTTGATTTACAAGCTATGTAACAATGCTGTGTTCTATACAAGTCAGGTGCGGAGTAAACTGTCGCTTCACAAGAACCTATAGCTGAGGCTGTATTCTAGACTTAATACTAGAATAGGATTGATAGGATAACATAAGATCTCCCAGAAAACAAAACATTGGAGATGTTTAAAAAGTCTGACAAAAGGTATGTTTTGATATTAGGCCACTCCAATTTATTTACTTGTCTTACGTGCTCAGGAGGTAGGAAATGAGCCATTTTGGAATAAAAAAAAAGTTGAAAAATGCGACTTTTTTTATTATTTTTTTTATTTTTAGAGTCTGACGACTAGGACTGGTAGCGATATGTTTCTACCAGCCTATTATCAACTAAATAGAATCAATCAATCTATTAATTCCTGTAACCTGAAGGGTGGGAGGTATACCTCCTCATGTCTGAGGCTCTACTACAGCAATGATAGCTTCCTGTAGTTGATTGAATCACACTTACAAAGAATATTCTTAAAACTTGCACTTTTTTTTTTTTGGAGTCTGACAGAAAATTTCAAAACCACTTTCGTCCGTAAGACACCAAAGATGACTTTTTTTTCTTTTTTTTTTGGAGTCTGACAGGATTTTTTTTCCAAAAAAAGCTCGTAAGACAAGTAATTAAATTGGAGTGGCCTTAGGAGATAACTAGAAATACAGTTTCACCTATAGACATATGGCGCGGAGTGAAATTAAAAAGTCAATGCAACTTAAAGCTGACCCACTCCTTTTAAAGGGGATTTCGTCTAGCTCGTTTATCTGGTGTGAATTGCGGGCACATTTCTTAAGAAAGGGTATATTGTCTCATAAGATTACAAAAATGAGCCTGGGAATCCTGCTCAAGTGTATACTCCTAGTGGTGGATATCCACTCCAATTTGATTCTGGTTTCATGTGTATACCGCGAGCATAACATCTGTATATCATACTATTAGAAACTGAGTGCACCGGTATGACTATTGCTGTGGGTTTTTCCACTATATGGGTTAAGTGGTAGAACATAGAAAATTTTGATACGTGGATAATGGTAAATTTAACCATATTATGCTGTTGCTATCAACGTATTGATCAATATTTACACGCCACGAATTCCCACTCCTTTTCTATCACCATAAGCAATCATCCTTTTGACTATTACTACAAATAATATCCATTATCATAATGTTTATCAGTAGGAGAAGTAGTAGTAGTAGTAGTAGTAGTAGTAGTAGTAGTAGTAGTAGTAGTAGTAGTAGTAGTAGTAATAGTAGTAGTAGTATTAGTAGTCGTTCGAGAAAATGTTGGCCCATGGCTTTGCCAGCGCGGTTCTATGGTGTAATGGTTAGCACTCAGGACTCTGAATCCTGCGATCCGAGTTCAAATCTCGGTAGAACTAGAACCTAGATCAATCTTTTATTTTCTTTAGATTTTCATTTTCATAAATGAAGGGGATATTCTACAAAGCATGTACAAAGTAAAAGTCATATTTTATATTAGTAGTAGTGGTATTTGTATCAGTTATACTATCATCATCATTATCAGCATCTGCAGCTGATAGGTTGCAGTTCAACAATGGCCTCCAGATATCGTCGTTGTTAGGTTGGGAGTTCTTAGATCGGCTCTCCTTCTTTTCATCAAGCATGCTCCAAGTGCCCGGATGGATTGTCAAGAATACTGTAGAATGGCTAATTTTTCTGTGTAACAATTTTCCCTAATTTTTCATTTTTGTGCGTTTCCGTTTCTAATAATTTCCGAGAAGAGGACATATTTTTTTTCCATTTCTAATTTTCCCGTTTTATACAGATTTATAGATTTCAGTATACCGACGAGTAAATATTAATGGGTACAGAAAAGGATTTCTCTGTGTTTATTAAGTCCGGACATGTACTGTATTGTTTTTCCTGTGTTGTTTATTCCCGGAAAAAAAATTGCCATTCTACAGTAGATACTTCGTCTCAATTCATTACTCCTTGATGCAATGCATATGCATATGATATTTTGTTTATCATACATATTTTTTTTTCTTAGCTAATCTGTCTGTGACTAGTGATTTAGGAGGGAGTAAATTACAGTAACCATGGAACCATCAACTTACCTCAAGGCGTTGGTAAATCGTTCTAAATACTTCAAAGGGGACTCAAATCCCAGGCATTGTGCAGGGGTGAGACACATTTAACCCAGAAATGTTTATCCTGGCCAAAAGCAGGCTGTTAATTACAGTGGAATCTTTGCTGGCTAAAGCATTATTTGGAAAAATATTCTAAGGAAGATGTTCATTAGAATCATTATCATCATTTCTATCAGTAGTAGTAGTAGTAGTAGTAGTAGTAGTAGTAGTAGTAGTAGTAGTAGTAATTCGAGAAAACCTTGGTTCCATTTTCCTACCAGATCGGTTCTATGGTGTAATGGTTAGCACTCAGGACTCTGAATCCTGCGATCCGAGTTCAAATCTCGGTAGAACCTGATTTTCTTCTTTTTCTTTGGATTTCATTCTCATAAATGAAGATGATATTCTCCAAAGCGTGTAAAATGTAAAGTCATATTTTTACAGTGAAAAGCATAATTTGGAAAATATCTAAAGGAAATTATTAATGAGAACATTTCCAGCAACTCTCGCTTTAACAATTTTGTAAAATTATTTTTCATGTCCAAGATGTTGCATAAGTATCAAAGATCCAGACGGCAATTTTAAGTGTAATTCTTAGGCATTAGTAAGTGACTACATGTGGAGTGCAATACATTAATCGGCCATATATGAAACACCCATAAGATTGCTGCATCCACTCTATGATTTGCAGATATCAATAAACCACTCACTAATAGACAACGTTAACCCGATGTATAGAATTCTCTCATATTAAGAGGATATCATATGGATGGCCCAGTACCTTTGAAATCTACTTGTAAGAAATAGCCATAACTTTGAACACTACTTAGAAATGAGTTGTAACTTATGTTCTGTTAAATCACATCCAAATGCTGCACTTCTGTACACACACTGCCTGTGTTCGAATCCTGGCCGGAGCAAGAGTGAAAGTTACCAGTGACTTGATGTTAGGCGGTGGTTTTCGCCGGGTATTCCGGTTTCCTCAACCAGTTACAAATGGCTAGTCACGACTAAGCCGCAATATGCCAGAAAAAGTGACGAAAATCAAAATTCCAAATTCTATACAAATGTGTTTTCCAAAAATTGCACCAAGAACACCAAAGTCAACCCGTAAATGCTCCCAACATATGTCAACGTCCTAATTGATTTCGTTTAACCCCGTACAGTAGCCTTGATGTTAGAGTATCAGAGACTTGAAAGTCAGATGCCCTCGTTCTGGACAGTAATTCAATTAAAGATCCTGCGTTGGGCTTCTGATCTGGAGAAAAGAAGCCAAACTCTTGCAGGCATGCGGCCAGTTCCTGCACTTCTAAAGAGACACACGTACAGTGCCGACAGTTAATTCCTGTGTTAAATGCCTGGGCAGCCCGCGCATAATACACGCCCGCACACCCAATTGCCACCCAGTTTTCTAGGCATGTATGACCTCACAACTGAACGTAGCCTTGATTCGCCTTGGGTCACTGTGTTTGGCTTATTTTGTGGCATGTTATCCATGGGTATTTGTACAACCAGGCAGTGGCAGACAACCGGTCGACTGGTGCAGGAATTAAATGTATGCACTGTACAGTGCCGACAGTTAGTTCCTGTGTTAAATGCCCGGGCTGTCCGGGATTGCCACCAATTTGGCATGATGAATGGATGACCTCACAACTGAACGTAGCTTTGATTTGCAAAACGTGGGTCATTGATGTCCTTGACCTATTTCCGGTAGTTGACATGTCATCCATGGGCGTTTGTACAACTAGGCACTGGTAGAGGTTCGGTCGACTAGTGCAGGACTCAAATGTCTGTACTGTAGGATGCTGGTGGTCTTACCGAGGAAATAAAACTAGCTGCAATTATTTAGATAGTTGTACCCGCTAACTAGTAATTTCCATCGCAAAAAAATATGACTTTCACATCAACAAATATGTTGCTCTCTTGCAATAAATGCCTGATATGCTATTTCCATAGCAAAAATTATGACTTTCACTTTAACAAATATGTGGCACTCTTGCAATAAATGCCTGCTACGGCATTCCCATTGCAAAAAATATGACACCTATTTCAACAAATATGTGGCACTCTTGCAATAAATATCTGCTATGCTATTTATATAACAGCCTGCATTCTAGGCCGCCATATCACAATAACGCTTCACTCGCTCACATAAGATAAGCACAGGGAAATGGATAACCACCCTATGGCCCAAGAGGGGATGGTTTACTGTAGCGAGCACATGTCTGACGCTGTGATACCATAATTATACCGACTTCCGCATCCAGAAGGACTCAATTCTAGAAAGGAAATTTTGTATTGAGCATGTAATAATTTGATGAAAACGCGAAGTTATGCGGAGACAAGGCGCCCGCGACCGCATGTCAATGGCTGTTATAGTTCTTTATCACTATACTTTATTGAGAACTGGTACAATTCAGCTGTTGTTGTAGTTGAATATGATCCCATGTTTTGTACCCATGTTATGTTGTGTGCAGCACCGAATTCCACATCTAGGGAGGCGATGGTCCAACTTTTGTCCATTTTTGGGGGTAGCTGTGCATCTTCTAGTTTATGAAATTCGGAATGTTGCTTATCATCAGGATTTCGGCCAAACTGTACGGCATACTTGTGACTATTACTAGTAGTTGACTGTGGAAAAGCCGAGAACCCGAAATATGGATTTTGAAGTTCGTGTATAATCACTTTTCTGCCATATTTAGGGTGAATAGCCAGTAGAAAACCAAGAAAAATCACCCAATTCACTGTAAACTTCCTCGGCAAGGACTCGGAATCCTGATCGTGTGTGGGGTTGAGAGACAACGAGCACATAGCGGCTAGTACGTTAGACTGGTCGGCCATGAAGGTAGTTACTCTCGTCAATGGATACGTTAGCCAAAGCTTAGATGAATAAAACAATGGATAAGTAACGAGAGACCAATTGCCATATGCGCTAAAGTAAAGACATGGCTATCCCTGTTTTCTCGAGCCTCGTCTTAGTGTGACGTCACTAGAAGACAAAGACATACGAGGGCTCTCGTATCGTTTACATTACAGAGAAAGTTGCGCACTAACATGCGCAGAATCCAAATTTTTGGCTATTCGCCGCAGTCGGGTATTTCAGGGAGACCTGCCAGTTGCGTAATCGGTGGACCGACATTCGTGGCCAATGTAGGCGGTGAAGGTCAGCGACGTGACGCTATTGGAGGTCGGGGGAAGTTTCATTTCCAATATTTTTTTTGCTAATCTAGTCTTCTGTAATAAACATTTAATAATAACATTATCTGATCCCTTCTTTTGTTGGTTTACTGGGTCTGAGATCAGCTGAGGTATGACCCTATCCGCTAAAGGTCGCAATAAAGCCCAAAACAAACACATTAATCTTCAGGGTCGAAGCTAATCTCTTTCTCCACATATCTGTTGGCCAAGAAAAAGAGTTTCCCCGCTAGAATAGCCATAAAGACTAAAAGCTTTTAACAAAAATGCTCTCCGTAACCTGGTTGTAACTAGCAGTGGCAGGCTGGCCACTCCTCCCCATAGTAAAGAGCTACTAAATCAGATATAAGGAAGCAGATGGAAACTTAACCCTTCCAATGCTGAGGCCACTTTCGTCAAAAGCGCACGGAGGAAAAGATTTTTGAAAACCATCTAAACCCTGTCATGTTGGTATTTATTGGATAGCTCTCACTGAGTACTTTTAGATGAGTACCCATGTGATAGGGTTTCAGTATTTTTTCAGGTTTTTGGCATCATTTTTGTTTTGGCCAAATTAGCCACCAGCAGCATAAGAGTAAACAGTAAGATTACGTCCCTCCTTCTTTCCAGAACTATCAACTGAAGAATTTCCTCAATGAGATCAGGAATCCTGTACATTCAGCTTATCCAACAATCGCAATCGAAACTCAGATGCCAGCATTTCATCGGATGCGCATCTTCTCTGTTTCTCTTTTAAAGGTATAGTATAGAGTAGAACCTAAAACTTAAAAAATCATTAAAAATACCCTTTTTTGTGAGAATGGTTATCTAAAGCAAAAAAGGTTTTAGGTTCTACCGAGATTTGAACTCGGATCGCAGGATTCAGAGTCCTGAGTGCTAACCATTACACCATAGAACCGTGATATGGATATTTTCAGCCATCTCTTTATTCAAAACAAGCCCTGCGGGGAGTCTGCTGGCAGTTAAATTGCACTCAGAGAATGGAGTTATATTCAAAGGAAAATATGAAATATTAATATCACTGATTCTTCACGGGCAGGACAACCCTAGAAAAACGATGCGAAACCAATTATCTTAATCATTGGTTAATGCAGGTGGTTAATGTGGGATAACAATCAAACATGATGCCCTGGACATGTCAAAGCTTTCACAGTAGTCACAAAAAGGCCCTACCATCCAGGTGCATGTAATATCTGCGTATGCCACGATATAAAAACACATTTGAAGTTAGTTAGTGGTATACTATTTTTATCTATCTATTAAAGGGTTGATGACTGTTGTAATGTAATACTTTTGTTGGGAAATGTTAAGAGCTGGTTCTTCATCTCATTTCAAGCTTAACTAAAATGACTGGAGAAGAGTCAGCAGGAACCAGTGACTTCTCCTGAAAATGTGTTTTTAATATAGAGGGTAAACAGCGTCTACTACTACTACTACTTATAATGATAATAAAATGATAGTATGACATTAATAATAATAATGATAACAGTCACTTCATATCAAACTGATTTAGCAGGAAGCTACAATAAATCAGATTTCGATTTGTACCGCCATTATATATTCTTGAGAATGGTGCTGTTCGATGAAAAGATGGCTGTGACACAATATACGTCGGTTCTATGGTGCAATGGTAACTTAGCACTCAGAACTCAGAATCTTTCGATTCGAGTTCAAATCTCGGAAGAACTTTTTTTTTTTGCTTTAGATGATAATTATCACAAATGCAGGTGATATTCTACAAAGTGATCCAAATTCAGATCTTGATAGAAACTTTTCTTTTTTTTGTTTGAAATCATCATTCTCAAAAATTATGGTGATAATCTAAAAACAAACAAACACTAAAGTTAGAAGTTCATTAAACCTTCTATAGGTTTTCATTGTCAGATCCCCTTTGAAAATCCAAAATAAAAAAGGGGAGTCACCAATCATTCCGTCCATGTAGGTGGCGCCAAAGTTGCACTAAGTTTACAAATTTCACACCTAAAATTGAAAGTCCATTTAAAAAATACCACACAGATACAATTTCATCAAACCTTCGATAGGCTTTCATTATTTTATCCCCTTTGAAATTACAAAATAAAAAGGGGGGTTACTAGTCATACCGTTCATATAGGTGGACCTCTAACGGCAACCTCTAGGTGCAACTTTGGCGCCACCTTTATGGCATGATTGCTGACCCCCTTCTTCATTTTGTATATCCAAAGGGGACCAGACAACTCCGATCGAAAGATTCAGTCATGAGTGCTATAGCTAACCATTACACCATAGAACCGCGGTGCATCGTAGAAACGCCATCTTTTCATCGAACAAGCCCTGCGGGGAGTCTGCTGGCAGTTAAATTGCACTCAGAGAATGGAGTTATATTCAAAGGAAAATATGAAATATTTATATCACTGATTCTTCAGTGGCAGGACAACCCTAGAAAAACGCTGCGAAACCAATTATCTTAATCATTGGTTAATGCAGGTGGTTAATGTGGGTTAGCAATCAAACATGATGCCCTGGACATGTCAAAGCTTTCACAGTAGTCACAAAAAGGCCCTACCATCCAGGTGCATGTAATATCTGCCTAATACTTAACTGGAAAGTACCCGCCCTGCAGATAGTAACCATGAAATATTTCAAATTGACAAAAAAGATCAGAGCACCTAGATATCTGATTGCAACATCACTCATGATTAATTCTAGTTCTATCTTGGGCGTCTTCGCATCGGTTGAGTTTAGATCCCAGTCAGATTTGAGCGTTCCCGGCATGCTTTGCAGTCTAGTGACGTCACTGTCAATATGGGTGGTCGTCATGTCCTCGGTGTAGTTCTACCTAGTACTTTCAGATAAATTTCGCGATTAAATGGCTATCGTTCACAAACTCAAATATTATCTTTGGCAGCGATATATTCGCATATATTGTTCACAGAAGTTTGGAAAATATTCCTTTCGTTTTTATTGAAATCTTTCACCACAAACGTGCTCGACAATCCACGTCGTAGCAGTCGCGGTAGACCAAGGCGGTGTAACGCAGATGCTAAAACTATGTGACTTGTTTTTCAAAAATTGGATTAAAAAGACCATTTCAAAATGAATAATATGGCCAAACATATAAAGAAAATTTGTTTGTTTGTCAATATTGTCTTTTATATGCCATTATGAAACTAAGTGTAACTTTATATGAGCTTTGACCTTCCCGCGGATATCTAATAGCGCAAAGCATGCCGGGAACGCTCAAATCTGACTGGGATCTAAACTCAACCCTATCTTGTTCGTAATTTCATAACGCTACGAGTATTCTCAAGGGTAGGGTAGTGAAGGTACCGCATTCTACACGAACTACGATCTTGCAGTTGGTAGACCCTGCCTGTGCTGCCGCTCAGGAACACGTTGATACCAGAATTTGGAATTTTCATTTTTTGTCAGTTTTTTCTGCCAAATTGCGGCTAGGGCGTATTTCGGCAGTTGTAACAAGTGGAGGAATTAGAGAAATCCTTTTTTTTTCATTTGGCAAATCTTTTAATGAAACTACGAGTATTCTCGAGGGTAGGGTAGTGAAGGTACCGCATTCTACACGAACTGCGATCTTGCAGTTGGTAGACCCTGCCTGTGCTGCCGCTCAGGAACACGTTGAGACCAGAATTTGGAATTTTCATTTTTTGTTTTTTCTGCCAAATCTCGGCTAGGGCGTATTTTGGCAGTTGTAATAGGTGGAGGAACTAGAGAAGTCCTTTTTTTCGTTTGGCAATTCTTTTAATAAAATATATATTAGAGCACACAGATATCCCTGCGACCACACACTTAGGGCTACCTAACTTATCTACCAAAAGTTCAAAAAGCTCGGTTAACAGGTATGAAATTGATAAATGAGATGTTAAACCGGCTGAAGCTCATGTCATTTGCAGTCGTCCTAGTTATTATTCTCCACGAACTTTGGTCATTCACTTAAATTTACATATTTGTTCGTAATTTCTTAATGCTACGAGTATTCTCGGGGTTAGGGTAGTGAAGGTATCGCATGCTAATGCGATCTTGCAGTTGGTAGACCCTGCTTACGCTGCCACGCAGGAACACGCTAAAACTTAAATTTGGAATTTTCATTTTTGGTCAGTTTTTCTGCCGAGTTGCTGCTAGGGCACATGTAAGTAGGTGTGGATGATAGGGAAACCAATCCGCCGCTTGGTTTCAAGTCTAAGGCATCAATCTTTCATGCCCCAGCAGGGACTCAAATTCAGACAGGGTCGAGAGACAGCTAGCAGTCATTGACAACGCCGTGGTCCACACGGCAGGCCACGGTACAGATATCCCTGCGACCACACAGTTAGGGCTACTTAACTTATGTACCAAAAGTTCAAAAAGCTCGGCTAACAGATATGAAATTGATAAATGAGATGTTAAACCCACTGAAGCTCATGTCATTTGCAGTCCATTTAAGTAGGTGTGGATGGTGGGGGAACCAATCTGTCGCTTGGTTTCAAGTCTAAGGCATCAATCTTTCATGCCCTAGCAGGGACTCAAATTCAGACAGGGTCGAGAGACAGCTAGCAGTCATTGGCAACGCCGTGGTCCACGAGGCAGGCCACGGCCACGGCCAAGGTCAGTGGAGGGTATCGGGGCGAACCACTGACACACCCTCACCCAAAATTAGCATTCCCCTCGCGCTCCCGATCTGATGACAAATCGGGAGGGAGACCGGGAAGGCGCAACAACCATCGATTGTGCTTACCCTAACAAGGTCAATGATGCTACTTATATAGGTAGATTGGAGTACAGTAATGTGCTTAGAGTAGTTGACCAAATTAACTTTTGCAAGTTATTTGATTAAATAAATCTGTTCAACTTTAACTTTATCGAAATTGTAAATAGTTTAGAATATTTCTATTGAAAGAAATCAATTATGTCACATTACCGAATTAGGTACCTTTTACACCTCTGTGGGTGTATTTGCATTTTGTTTTATCGCCGCTCATGGCTATTAATAGAGCACAGTCCCGCATTTGTCATTTGTCGACCGTGATTGGGTCACATTTTCGAAAATTATTTACTTTGCGTATGCCACGATATAAAAACACATTTGAAATTAGTTAGTGGTATACTATTTTTACCTATCTATTAAAGTGTTGATAACTGTTATAATGTAATGCTTTTGTTGGGAAATGTTAAGAGCTGGTTCTTCATCTCATTTTAAGCATAACTAAAATGACTGGAGAAGAGTCAGCAGGAACCAGTGACTTCTCCTGAAAATGTGTTTTTAATATAGAGGGTAACAACACCATTCTCAAGAATGCTAGTGCAAATCTGGAAAAAAACAAAGGATACCAATAGCCACAAATATAAATCTGATTAATCGTAGCTTCTTGCTTAATCTGTTTGATATGAAGTGATTGTTATCATTATTATGAAAACCTAACTGTGGTCTATTTTTAAAATTGACTTAAAGTTTTAATGTTACTGTCACCTTGTCGAATACCCTACTATGCCTATAGAAGCGCCAACCACTCAAGGGTTTTTTGATTGGTCTAAAAGCATTAGGGACTTTCATAATACATGTACATAATTGTGAACTTCCAATTCTTGCTACTCTAGTGTTGTTGTTAGCGCTGCTGAAGGCAAATACATTAGGCGTATTGGTATGCGTTTAATCAAACTAACTTGAAATAATATGACGGAAAAAGAGTATACGTAAATAAGAGATCATCCTAGCCCTGTGGAGCAAAAGTTAGCCCCAATCAGGAATCCGCTATCACTTGATCTGAGTCCTGTTTTTTGAGAATCTTTGGTTGTTTTATCATATTTTTTTCAAAGGAAAGAAAGTATCATTAAGACTACTAATTTCACTATTATTATTATCATTATTATTATTATCATCATCATCATTATTATTATCATTATTATTATTCCTGGTAGTATGTAACAGGAAACAAATGACGATCTTGTATATTACGAGGCGGTATGATGTGTGCAACAAGCTTTTACGATCATTGCATAACAGGCTTGTAGAAAATGTTGCATATAAGCTCATGGAAAATGCTTGCACAGGCATCGCAGGAAAAACATGACCGTACGGCACCAATAATAGTTGCAGGCTTGTATGGGCATCCAAAATAATTTGGCTAAAATAACTTTCTGATATACTATCAGAGAGATTTGTTTGGTTTATTCGTCTAAGATGCTACGAGCCTGATTCGATTCCGGAACTTATGCAGTTGTGAGAGGCTTAGAAGTTTCATATGATGTGTCATTGAAAACGCCATTCCTTTTTAATCCATCAGTTGCAGTTGTCCTTCTGTATCACATTCCCTGTCTCTCAACACTGCCCCAGTTCCAATCGCCACACGTGATTTTGTGATTTGCCAGTGGTTTGTGGTAAGGCAGTGTTTTCCCCGGGTACTCCAATATCGTCCTCTACTTACAACTGGCTAGTCTCAACATAGCCACAATATGTCAGACAAAGTTACGATGAACGAAATTTCTATGCCGTGGCCATATCAGAGTTACGTAACGGTTCTATGGTGTAATGGTTAGCACTCAGGACTCTGAATCCTGCGATCCGAGTTCAAATCTCGGTAGAACCTATGTCACTTCTTTTTGCTTTCGATAACCATTCTCACAAATGAAAATGATATTCTACAAATCTTGTTGAAATCTATACCTTTTAGGTTTTTAATCACCATTCTCAAGAATGCTGGTGAAAGTCTAAAAGAAGACAAAGGACAGCAATAGCCACAACTATGAATCTGATTTATCCTAGCTCCCTGCTTAATCAGATTTGATGTTTTAGTAACTGTTATCATAATAACTATTATTATTGCTTTTATTATTATCATTTTTGTTATCATTGTTATTATTGTTATTATTATTATTATCATTATTGTTATTATTATTATTATTATATTTTACTTTCTATTATTATTGCAAGTAGTAGTAGTAATAGTATATGTTATTGTGCAATGAAAAGGATGTCACTCGGTTCTATGGTGTAATGGTTTGCCCTCAGGACTTTGAATCCTGCGATCCGATTTCAAATCTCGGTAGAACCTATATGTCATATATTTGCTTTTGATAACTTTTCTCACAAATGAAGGAGATATTCTATAAAATGATCTAAATTCTGATCTAGGTAGAATCTGTACTTCTTTGTTTGAAATGTTATTATTAACATAATGATAAAGTTATTATTATAATTATTATTGTATCATTCATATTATCATTATAAGTAGTAGTAATAGTAGACCTTGCTGTTCAATGAAAACATGATGCATGTATCTTGGTTCTATGGTGTAATGGTTAGCACTACAGACTCTGAATCTTGCTATCTGAGTTCAAAGATAGAACCTATATCACTTTTTTTGATTTAGATAACCATTCTCACAAATGAAGGTGATATTATACAAAGTGATCCAAATTCAGATCTTGATTGAATCTTTCCTTTTTTGTTAGAAATCACCATTCTCGAACATGCTGGTGATACTCTAGAAAAAAACTAAGGATAGCAATAACCAAAACTATAAATCTAATATTCTAATTTATCGTAGTTTCTTCTTCCTTAATCAGTTATGATGTGCTAGTGACTGTTATCATTATTACTATAATTATCATTATTAGCATCAGTATCATAATTATCATTAGTATTATCATTATTATTATTATTTAACTATAATTTCTATTATTATTGTAAGTAGTAGCATTGGGGACAAAGTAGCTCAGTTGGTTAGGTGTCGGATTGGTAATCAGAGGGTCGCTGGTTCGAATCCCGGCCGCCTCGGGCACTTTGGTCTGTTCTTGGGCAACATAGTTTATCCCATATTGCTTCAGTCTACCCAGCTGTATAATGGGTACCTAGCATAAATAAGGCAGTGCTTAGAGTGTGTGCGCTATATGCTGCCAGTTGCTCTGGAATATCCCCTGGGGGATTGAAATGGTTTCCGTGTGTACAGTGCCTGCTAGGGGAGGAAGGTCGTGTGAGCACTTCGGTGGATACAAGACTCTAAACCGAATACCTTTATTAGTAATCATAGACGTGTTTGTTTGTTGAAATGGTGAATGACCGAGCATGTACCCCGGTTCTATGGTGTAATGGTTAGCACTCAGGACTCTGAATCCTGCGATCCGAGTTCAAATCTCTGTAGAACCTATAACCCTTCTTTTTTGCTTTAAATAACCATTCTCATGGATAAAAATGATATTCTACAAAGTGACCCGAAATCGGATCTCAGTAAAATCATTAATTTTTTTCTTTGAAATAACCATTCTTAAGAAAGTTGGTGATAATCTAGAAAAAAAATCTGATGTGTTAGCATTTGTTATTAACATTATTATTAGTAGAAGTAGTAGTAGTGGTCATGTTTATGGCCGGTGTTGTAAAGACATGTTTGATTTAGAATGTTTCAGTCATATTACGAGTTGCCAATAGGTCACTGGTAAAATTTCTTACATGCCCCGATCAGTGGGGAGAGAGCGAGTAGCCCGGCGAGTAGTCATGCACAACGCATTAGACCACTCGGCTCTCAGGGCAGGCCCTTTCTGAAAAGGACAATTGTCGTTATTTAGCCTATGGATTGAGCAATCAGCCAGGACACGCTAGGTTTCCTCTCCATGAGCTCGTCATCCTGGTGGTCCTATCAACTATTGAGGGTGTTGTGGAATATATGGGCAGGTCGGTACAGTACAGACATTTAATTCCTACACCAGCCGACCGAACGTCTGCACTTGCCTGGCTGTACAAACACCCATGTATGACTTGTCAAATATATAGGCCAAGCACATCAATGACTCACGTAGCTTCCGGATCAAAGCTACGTTTAGTTTTAAGGTAATATATGCATCCATACCCAGGAAACTTGATGGCAATCGAGTGTGCGGTCGTTTATCATGCCTGGGCTACCCACGCATTTAGTGTAGGTATTAAATATAGGCACTGTAACTTGCCAAAAACTCATTATTCCACAATAATCCAGAAAGCTCGTTTCTCCACTGAATAGCCTACATCTAGACCGGAATGACAGAAAATGGCAATAATGAAAAGCAAAGTTTATTCCACTTTATCGTTGCCCGTGTCTATGCAATATATACACGGAGTCAAATAGAACTGATGCATTCCTTGATCAGTTTAATCATGTTTTTAAAGATAAATACAAACAATAAAAATGTAAGTGGTATTGCAAAAACATCTCATAGGAACTGCTTCCATGGCAACCCCATTGAGATGATTAGCACTTAAGAAAGATGTTATGGTTTTATCACCTAAGGGATGTTCTATGCCCGGCTTGTGTGGCCAGGAATATAGTGGCAACAGCATTCTATACGGATGACGTCAAGTGGGCCTCGTGTTGGGATAGGTTAACTGCCAAAAATGATGGAGTAGGTTTTCTCATACTCTAGTTTTAACAATTTCATCACAGGATCCCCCCCACCCCCACAAACATATTGGCTGACTTTGTAGGGATTTCATAAAAGCATAGTTTTGTAATCAATTCAAGGAAACACTTTAATCGCAACACTAAGATACTAATACGTTTATCTTCATTTCAAACCATTATTGCTCAAAGTGACTAAAACAGTCAGACAATTGTTTGTGGTACTTGCAGGGTAAGGCGACATTTGGGGTATATTCAAAGCAGTAATTACCATATATAAGTAGAAATGCGCGTAAAAGACATGAAAATCATCTTCAAAATAATTCTCCTCGCAAGGTATCTGTCTTAGATCAGAATATTAATCTACTCGAAATAAGCATATAGCAGGCATTATAAATGGTCAGTCCAGCTGGGTCATATTGGCTTCTACAGCATCATTGGCCATAACAATAACCTTGAAACATGGGTCCGCGCACCAGCCTCCCTATTTTGGCGCGCGGATCCACCCTCTACCATACTATTATTTACCTTTGCACTGTATTGTGCCCAGTGCCACACTCTTAAAATTACTTTCCACTCCTTTTATCACTCCTACATCTAGCCTTTTCTTTGTTTCATATGGGCTTGAAAGGGTTAATTATTGCATGCTTTTTTCGTGCAAGCACTCAATGCTCTCTCTAGAGCTAGGACCAATTGTTGATAAGTACAGCCATAGCGGGACCTCAATATACCGTCTAGAGGCTCACTTGTCAAGACCGCTACAGTTCAATTTGCGGCCAATTTTGTTGGCACTCGGTTTGATCAGAAGCATTGAGTTCCGCGATACCATTATAGTCAGCCCCATTCAAAGTCATTCTGTCATCTTGTCAGACATAATTCGCCCAGTCCTGTAGCTTGAGTAGCCCGCCGACTTATTACTTGCAACACTGTTCCATTTCGGCATCGCGAAATGGAAGCATTTGCTGCGGGCCTGTGATCACGTGTTATCCACTTCCGCTTGGTCGGAGGCGAGTTTGTTGGTTTGATTGGACGACGCGCCATGGTCAGACAAGTACGGTTGTAGATGCAAAGCATCAATAGTCAAAAGGCGGGGCCAAGTTATTTATGAACTTGTGAGGGAACCGGATGTATAAATAACATTAACATTATAGAGGAAAATAATTTATAATGACTAGATTTGTATCATTTTTGTAGAAATAAAACAAATATCGGAATTCTAGGCGCAAGCTGGAGACTTCGAAATCTCTTGGGTGCGAAGCTACTAGGGTACGCATCAGTTTGGTTACGAACCAGTTTGGTTACGAAGTCTCCTGATTTCATTCCATCCACATAGTAGACTAGTGGCAGTCCTATAAGCCGCTTCACGCCAACAATAGATGGTGGGCGATACCAGTCCCTAATCCGTGACGTGATTGTGAGACTGGCGCTAGTCTATACACAGAGTACTTTTTTTCTTAGTAATTCTCCTTCCTATACTGAAAAATATACTTTATGTCCGCTTAAAATATTTTATATATTTGAAAACTTCATGCTAAATTAAAATAAGGAAGGCAGGATTTTCCGCGGCAAAGGCAACATTTATATTATAACCAATCAGAATAGAGAATTATATTCAGTCCGGCCTCAGGATTTAGACCACGTGACGTCTGCCCATGTACATCTCAAAACACCTTCCCAGATAAGGCGGGCCTGATGGCCCCGCCAATAACCAGCTCACAGATGAGTACTGAGCAGCATAACTCAAAACACACCGCGTCAAAGGAAATACTGTTATACCACAATGTCTGATCGATACCACACCATCAGTTTCCATTCTCCAAGGTGTGGGTGGGAAATATGTTTGTATATATATATATATATATATATATATATATATATATATATATATATATATATATATGACAGCCATTCTCCCTTAAGGGTCCACATAACGAGATTTGCGTGACCCTCGACCCCCTAGGGAAAAATACTGCATGAATACTGGCTTATTTGGTATCAGCCAGTAGCTAGGATCAATGTGCATCAGAGTCATGCATAACTAGTGTCCTAACTGTAGTAGAAATTTTTTTTCTGAGGCCGGAAGAGCAACAAGGCGAAACGGACTAACGTGTCCTCAGCAAAGGTTAAAATATGATTTTGTGTGAAAAGATTAAAAAACCGGATTGTTTTAGGAAAACCTCATCTATATTTATTGGAAATACTTTGAATTTTGATATTTCTGACGCAAGAACAGAATATTTCATTTTGAAATATACTTTAGGTAGGTCTGTACACGTGTCTTCAATTTTTGTTTGTACATTTCGCATCAAGCTATTTTAGGCGGGACATGTACCATATTAAATAGTATTCAATGATTTTTTGGTCTCTACATCTGCGGAAACATCTCAACTTTTCGATAAAATAACAAAAAGTCTGAGACCAAGTTTTAAGAAAGGCCCACAGACCTCGAAATGGGGTAAGGTTGGTGCGTATCGATAACTAGCGCAACTTACGATCGCATTAAACCTCCCTATACATGTACTCGTGGAAGATCTTCTTTTTGCATCTAAAAGACCTTCAGGCATAGTACAAATAACGATTGTAACAAATCCAGAAAGAATTATTTCTAAGCCTGCAGGGAAGCATAAGTTCGAAAAACCGTCACGTACAAACGTTGTGTAAGTTTCTAGGCAATCCGACATTGCCATCTATCGACAAGCCTACAGACTAAAATAATGAGGTTATGGCCTCGTTTTCATTTCTGACGTCAAGAAGGGATGTTAGGCCATGCTGCCAGACTCGTCAGAATCAGCGGTGAGTGTTTTTTTCATAAAATTTTTCGATTTCTAATCATGGGATCTTCGAAAAATCGGTGTCATTTTAGGGGTAGGCTAGCATAGAAGCTCCGCTAACAGAAATTTTAAGATGTCTGTGCGTAATTTGCCGTAAGTTTAGACAACTTTGAAATGTTTTGCTCGTAAATGAATCAAAACAACATGGCGGGGGGGTATTTACATCTCGATTTGAGTTGAGGACATTTTCGTTACGTGTTGTTTCATTTGTGCGTTACGTTTTTGAGGACACATGGCTTATTTTGACACTTTTCTTTACTTTTTCAGCCGGATAATGTATTCTACCCGGGCAAGACCCCTTCCCCTAAGCAATGCTGAGTGGCAACCAAGATATTGGGCGGAGAAACTTGCTGATCTGGGTGCTACCTTCATGAAAAGGGAAATTGAAAAGGTGAAAGGTGATCAAAAGAATGTAGCAGACATGAGAGAAGAAGAGAAGGCAAATAACAGGAGGTTAACCAAAAGCAGGGTCAGGAGACACCGTAAGAAGAGACTGGAAGAGAAACTGGCTGCTCAGGCTGATGTGGCGGAAGATGAGGACTGGTCAACTGTCAATGGATCTACCAGTGATGATGCTGATGATGAGACGGATGATGGTACTGGTCTAAAGTCTACTACTCAAAAGAGAAAACGTGTCGAAAAAGCTGTTTCAAAATTGAACCAACAGGTTAAAAAACATGAGGAACAGATTAAGAATCTCAAATCAGAAACGGAAATACCAAAGGAGCTGCAAGAAGATGGAGAAGAAAGGATCAAGTGACATTACTGTAAGGACAAGTAGTAGTACTGTCACATCTCCAAGCCAGGGGACTACAGTACAGATTAATAGACCGTGGTCTCCAGTGCTTCCTCCAGTTCCAGTGGTAGTGCCACTCGAAGCTATGCAAGCTGAGCAAGGCATCACTGCTCAGACACCACGCAGCAAGCCTATCAAGCTCATTCGAGACAGTAGCCTTACTTCAATGAAAGTCCCAGCTGGCATCAAGAAGAAACTGATCTATGCGAATGTGGTGGAGGATGAACTACAAACTGCAGCAAAGAAAAGTGACCAACACAAGGAGGTACTCACAGAACCCCTCACTCCAAGTCCTGATGTCTTTGTGAAATCTTACCAGACGGAAGAGGCAGTTAAGGGGTTGGTGGATAAAGTCACAGCCACTGAGGTTACTGTCCAGCAGAAAGTTCTAGATGCGAGAGATGACAAACGCAGAGTCAAGGTTGTCAGTACTCAGTACACACAGCTAACCCAGCTGAAAGAAAACCTGCCAGCTAACCGCATCATAATCAAAATGGATTTTGCAGAAAACTTCACGTGTGCATATACTGATGCTGTCCAGAGTGCATATTTGAACCAGGCTACTGTTACATTACACCCCTGTGTAGTGTACTACAAAGTGGGAGAACAGTTGAAACATACAAGCTATGTTTATGTATCTCCTTTGAATTATCACAACTCCAGTATGGTGATCACTATTCTGAAAGCACTCATGAAGAAGGACCTTCAAGCTCTGATCAGTGAAAAGGGAATCCAAATGGTCCATTATATTACAGATAGACCCTTCTCACAATATCACAATAGGTTGATGTCCGATGCTGTTGCTAATCACAAAGAATTTTTTGGCATCGAGGCAAGGTGGAAATACTTTGAGTCAGGTCACGGGAAGGGCCCCTGTGATGGCATTGTGGGCAGTGTCAAAAGGATGGCTGAGCAAGCAGGCAAACATGGAACTCCTATGGCTGATGCAGATGACTTCTTCAAATGGGCATCTGAAACTGGTGGAGCTGTAAACTACACTTGGATTGGCCAAGAGGAGTATGATTTATCCCAGAAAGAGGTGAACATGCTTCAAGCCCAGATTGCAGCTGTGAAGGGCACTGGCATGCTCCATGCAGTGATGAGTGGATCTGATGCACCCCATGGTTTATGGAGGGCTACTTAGACTTGCAAAATTTTGCATCCCAGGGTGTGGCAGTGACTTCATGCAAGTGGGAGGAATGTAGTCTCCTTCCTCCTAAGGCAAAAGGGAAACTCAACAAATTCACCCCATGTCTTCAGTGTGATTGGCTCTGCTTCTGTCCCAATGGTCCAGTTGTATATATATGAGCCTGAAGCTGCTAGAAGGTTCTTCACTCTCAATGCTACCTCTCTGGATAAATTTCTGGCAATCCAGCAGACCGATGGGAAGTGAATAACTGGTTAGGCCACGTACAAACTAAGTGTATTCACACTTCATTTCCTAAGTTATTTCAAATGTTCTGTTGCATGTTTAAATGTTAAGGTTTCATAACTTCTATGCATAATCATTACATCTGTTAAAAGTATAAGGATGCTGGTTTAAAGAACTTCTATGCATAATCATTACATCTGTTAAAAGTAAAAGGGATGCTGGTTTAAAGAACTTCTATGCATTATAATCATTACATCCGTTAAAAGTATAAGGGATGCTGGTTTAAAGTGTTTAAACCATTTTTATATTGTATATTTCTCAAAATGAGTCACAAATGACATTGTGAAGATGTTTTATCTCCAATAACATTCCATATATGTGATTTACTCAATGTTACAGTTTTGTTCGATTTTAGTTTGCAAGTATTACTCCAATCTAGTCATAACTTACTGCCTTTAATGATGTTCAAAGGTCCAATCATTTTGGAGAAGATCTGCGCAACTTACTTAACTTACTCAAACACTCCATTTTGAAGTTCAGTAGTAGTGTAAAAGTGCTGGGAAACTTGCATTATTTATTTTGTTTGTCTCATTCTGTTTTTATGAGTGGACTTTTAAGTATTTAAGGGTGCAGTTGTGCCGTTATGTGATCATAAATGTGATAATTCCATATCTGTGTCATGAAAAAACCAGATATTTTGTGCTGATCAATGCTGTGCCAAAGCGATAATTTTGATGTGATTTCAATAGCACAATGTATAACTTTCCTATATATATGGTAAGAATGGACATTAGATGCTTACCTACCTAGTTTCAAAGCTTCATATTGAGATACAACTTAAGGTAGCAGACCTGAAACCTACAAACTATTTTAGTCAAAACTTCAATGCAGGTCAGTGTGAAGAGATGTTGTCCAAACTAGCTTCATGCAGTTGGAAATTGTTTCCATCATTATGAAAAGGTCAAATAACTATGAGTAGTACAATATAATTCACCATTATAGCCTTTGAAAGGTGTTGCCAAGCGAGAAGATATACCTCATTTTAATTCATTTTATACTTTTATACTTTGAAGTGCCTTCTGGGTGAAATTTAACATACCAAAGTGGCTCAGCCTTGCCAACGATTGTTTGGATAGGTGCATGTGATATCTATGTATATTTTAATTTCGTATTTGACAGGTTTCTTCAATAAACCTTTTGATTTTTAGACTGTATTCATGTGTTTTCCATTTTACCATTTTCTGCAACCTACAAACGAAAAAAATCCTAGCCTCATCGCCAACTGCAATGAAGTCCAAATTAACAAATTAAGTTAATTAGGTGTCTTTAGGCCTATTAAGATGATTTCTGAACATAAATATTAATTTTGAAAAATTACAAATTTCTACATAAAAATATCGCAACTTACGAAACGTTTATCAATGCGCTATTACCAGCGATGCTTTCACCTATGCTCTACATCTTTTGGGCCAGTCCCAGAGCACTAATTTGTCATTTCCCTGAGATAGGTTAGACTATTTTTCAGAAAGATCTCTCACTTTTACAGCTAAAGTTATACAATACTTTCAGGACTTCATTGCAGTTTTGAAACTATACTTCACAAAACAGTGGCAAAATGATGAAAAAACAAGTGAAATATATGCAAAAGCTGTATTTATTTGAACCATCATACAGTTTACTTCATAAAAATAGCATACAATGGGGTATTAGCCTTTTCAATACATTTTTACAAGCCTGAAATCAAATAAAGGTCATATTTTGAGTGGTCCTCTGAAATTTGGATAGCCTCAACTTCAAACTGCTGTAAAAAATTTGTCTGAAGACTTTGTAGGCAGATTTTTTGGGCTTTTGCCCTTGAGATATACTAGTTTCAGAAAAAATTAGTCTCAGAAAGATCTGTGACACAAACCCTCGTGACCAACTACCAGCCCCAATGTGGACCCATAAGGGAGAATGGCTGATATATATATATATATATATATATATATATATATATATATATATATATATATATATGTTTATGTATACATATATATATATATATATATATATATATATATATATATACATATATATATATGATTATATATATATATATATATATATATATATATATATATATATATATATATATATATATATATATATATGTATATGTGTGTATATATATATATACATATATATATATATATACATACATATATATATATATATATATATATATATATATATATATATATATATATATATATATATATATATATATATATATATATATATATATATATATATAATAAACAAAAGTTGCGTAAGTAGCTTGTCGATTTACGGGTATGAACCAAATAAAAAGATATTATTTCTACTCCTGAGAGGGTTTTAATAATGACGAACACCCAACAATGCAAAGCAACAATGTGCGTTTTGATGTGTATTTCCTGTTCACAAGAATGCAAGTATAGGGAGGGTCAAATGAGACTACCTGGCCAATGTCAACATCATTTATCGTTTCATCGAATCAACGAAGAATTGTTGGTTGGGTTCTGCTGAATGGGTTGATGATATCTTCCACAAAATATGCTTTCATTTATACAAATAATCGCTTAAATATCCAGCCAATTTTGGCGATATACACACGAATAGGTTAAAAAAGACATTACAAAGAACTTGAAAGAAGTACGCCCAGTTATTGAAATCACAGTGAATGACTTAGCCAGAAATAGAGTGCCTGACCTCCGGGCCTGATCCTCACAATCTACAATATCCATCCCGTACGCAAATAACTCTTCTTGAAGAGTATCATATCAGACTTGTGTCGAGCTTCTGAGATTGCCAATACCAAACTGGAGTGCAGATATCGGTACAGAGTAGCCGAGCAAGAGTGTAATCGTAATGTTTAACCTTTCCAATGCCGAGGCTACTTTCGCCCAATGCACAAAAACGTAAAGATTTTTGAACACCATCTAAACCTTGTCTTGTTGGTATTCATTGGATAGCTCTCGCTGAGTACTCTCGGATGAGTACCCACATGCCAGGGTTTCAGTGATTTTTCAATGATTTTTCGTCATTTTGTATTGGTCAATTGCAACGTAGCAACCAGCAGCATAAGTGTTAAGGCAAGAGATGCACTAATTATCTCCTAATATCCCAGATATTCTTGGCGATCCTATCCCAATGACATTCAGATAAACCACTACTCGTAAAAATGCTATTAAACCAATCCATTTACATTCGTCCAATTGAGCCGTAATTTGTTTTATAACGCCCTCTTCTGTTTTACAAACCATGGCTTTTCTTTGCCAGAGATAAAAAGACTTCCATATATCAAACAATGCAATCATTCTTTAATCTTTCTAGACAAAACATCACTTTTCACTTCTTATCTATCAGATTCAACATGGCAATTACGAGGAAGTTACGAGGCCAGCCAAAAATGAACGATAATAAATCGTCCTTAAATTGCATAATACTGACAAAAACCCATCAGAGGAAATTAGATCGATTTCTTGATTTGCGTAGTCTGTCAGCCTTCAGGAGTGGAAGGATGATTTGGAGAATTGGTGATATTGTCAAAGGCTTGCTGAAAGTCGATCGATACGTGCAGGTTTGAGTACTCTACTCAATGCACTTCCTCTCTTATTCAAGAAAATGGAAGACGTTAGATTTTTCTTTACCACTACTCCTGTCACTGCCAGGAAAAGGGAAGTATATATATATATATATATATATATATATATATATATATATATATATATATATATATATATATATATATATATATATATATATATATATATATATATATATATATATATATATATATATATATATATATATATATATATATATATATATGTATTCTTCCCTTTTCCTGGCAGTGAAATGAATAGTTGTAAATATGATATATATATATATATATATATATATATATATATATATATATATATATATATATATATATATATATATATATATATATATATACATATATATATATATATATATATATATATATATATATATATATATATATATATATATATATATATATATATATATATATATATATATATATATATATATATATATATCATGTCTATTTATAGCTTATCTGACCTGTTGGTACACGTATGGCATTAGCAGAGCTACCTTACTCCTCCACCACTTACAAGTTACAACTAGTAACGAATTAGCCGCAATGTGGTAGAAAAAGTGAAGTTATTTGAAATTCCAAATTCCATTCCAATAGTCCATCAGATGAAAATGCAGAACATCTCCTTTGTTAATTAAGACCATCTTTTCAAAATGACTACTTTTGAGTTCCCCTAAGCCAGCCTCCCAGGCCATGTTTAAATGTCCTCCCTTGTGAACAGATGGCACTGCGGTAAACTGAGTAGGAGGTCAGTTGGAAATATCTACTTCCACTACTATCCCTCGTGTGGCAATTGTGTGAACTAGATAGCCAACAGTAGGCCACAAGTCCCTATGTAGTATAAGTGCAGGCATTTATATATAATAAAGTAAAAACAGAGTAGAGCCTTGTAGCTAGGCTAAGTTCTACTAAGTCAGCAGTCCTTTTCAAGGGAGACCACAATATACTCAGATTACAGCCATAAACATGTTTTTACTCAACGATATAAAGCATAGTGTCCATTTACAATGCCATAGGAATTACATTAAGGTGAAAAATATTGAATTTTATACTCAAAATTGACATTTTTATAAATTCATTCCAAAATATTTTTGCTGGCTTTGAAGGGTGATTTTTGAGGGTTTGGGTGTCCAAATAATTCCCAGACGCCCTGCTGACTAAGATTATATTATTGGGGTTTCCAATGTTACGGGCAGACCTACAGTACCGACATTTGATTCCTGCACTAAATATGCGGCCGCACGCCCGATTGCAACCCATTCTCCTGAGTATTGATGCCTCTGTTGACCTCACGACTGAACTTAGCTTTGATTCACAAGCTACGTGGGTCATTGATGTACTTGGCATATCTTTTTGACATGTTATCCACGGGATTTTGTACAACCAGGCACTGGCAGACGTCCGGTTGACTGGTGCATGAATTAAATGTCTGTACTGTAGGCATGAGATTACCCTATCACGCACAGGAAGGTATACTTACTGTCGGTGCAGTTATCTCTACCACTCTGTTTGTTTGTTCGTTTATTTGCTGCGTTTGGTGTATTTTAGTTTGTTAAGTACGCATCACGGGTAAATTGATTGCAAGAGACAGATAAGTCAATCAGAATAACAATCGATGAAATCTATCCTCACAACACGACCTTCATCCTCACGGTTGGTTGCACTATCGATCGCATCGACGTCTGATTCAGTTCGGATGTAGATATGTCTTACTTAGCCCATTTACACTCAGAGCGGCCAAAAGAGGCCTGACAATTTTGGAAATATTTTACTTACAAAGTCATTTCTTGAAAACATTTGAAGGAGAAGTGTTTATCAGAAGTCAAACAACAACTTCCCTTCAAATATTTTGTGAACTTTCGCTTTATTCACAAGTTATTTTCAAAAGTATAAGAGTAGCATACGACACTTTCTAGAGAAACTCTGAGTGTGAATGGGTTAGAGACTTGCGTACAGAATGCTTATTCAACTCATCACACATAAACGAACTCATAACAAATAATGGCAAAAATCTGACATATAGGCTATGGGTGACAGTCTAACTTATTATTTTAAGGTGCTGACAAAAAAATGTTGAATACGAAATTATCATATATGACAAACAGGTAAATTGAAAATGGACATCGCAAATATGTTCGCTTTCTTTTTAATTCTATAAAAAGTAATGTTTTTAAAGCAAAAAAAAATGGAATTTTATTCTAACACGTTTTGATAACACATTCATTCTCGGGAGGGGGTACCTCTACGGCCAAGCGGAATTGTCCCGTGACTGTTTTGTTTGCCGTAGGATTCTATACTATAACGACTGATTTGGAATTGTGGTATCGAAGTTAGAATCGAAGTTACTGTCGAGAACATGCACATTTGACTCGGCTGAACCTCATTGGATGAGGAGAGACGTTTGTTCTTTTATTTACAAAGCACATTGGGCATACAGTAGGACTGTCCGTTGGCCAAACAATTCATATTTGCAACGTTCACAGTTCTGCTGGATTTGGCCTTGTATATCCATAGTAATATAATAACTTTGTGCATCAAGGCAAAACTGTGTAATCTTATTTTATCCAATTCAAGATGTCTCGATATTGCTTGTTATGTGATGCCTACGGGACAGGTTCATTTGCATTCACTGGCGAACATCTTGACACATTGAGGAAAGTTGACATAGGGGATTGCTCTGAAAGCCAATTAGTCTGCGTGTCGGCTGCCCCTTGTCTCACCCCAGCACAAAGCCTGAACGCAACTCCCACCTGAGGCGGGGCTTCCCCGATAGCCAAGCGGTCTGACAAGCTAAGTCAAATATTGTCAAATTCAAATAATTTTCTTCTGAAATTAAGTCGGAAAAAACATGTGACAAAAAACATCCCAAATAGGTCGCAGTGGTTCTTCTAGGTTGTACAACTACCTGTCTAGAGAACAGTCTGGTAGTGAATGCGTTAACATTGGGTGTGTGGGTTGAAAGGGCCTGGTTCAATTACTGCTGCACCAAACACATCAGTGGTGTTATTAACTGGACAAGTGCCCTCTTTGTCTGGTGCCATCCTTCTATGAGATAGCGTGAGGAATCTTCATTCAATCGCAAGTCTCGCGCTGACGAGATTTCGATTAATCTAAGAATCCAAGATTGGAATTCTTTTCAAGTGAATAGGTTCCTCATTTACATTTTCGTGATGTGTCTTTTCAAACGCACGAGCAATTTGCCGCTGCCTCAATTCAATACCCGCGTGCGAAGTTTTCAGCTAACTGCGCAATCGAATCAGCCCAATTTCAGCTCTTCTTCCTTGGAGGGCGAAATATACGATGCTAGACTTTTCCTTCCGGTCACACTATCTGAGTGTCACGTTTCTAGACATCAACATTAATCACCAGACGCGTGTGTAAGAGATCGTCTGCCAAATTAATACGTCACAAAGGAGTTGCTGTGGAGTTCTCGAAGAAGGAATGGATATGTTTACAAGAGCCCGCAGGCTAGTTGCCGAACTACTACTGCTGACGACCTAAACAATATCGCCAGAGAGATGGAACCCGGAGAGTTGAAGCAAGACTATCTACCAGGGCGCAATGAAAATATACCCTTTCCTTAAATGTGATATTCCATTCATAGAAATCCTTCTCCCAAATTCATTCTAAATTATGACTAGCCAGTTTCCAAAGGAAGAGAGAGAGTGAGAGGCGTCACGTGTCTTAAGCGTAAAGTGCGGTTTTACGCCTCATACTTTCTCGGAAACTAAATGCCACTTTCACGCCATTCCATTTCACTGTCACAGCTGTTGCCTTCTACCCATTGTTTATTACACAAATCATCTTTAACCTTTGCATTACTGCTGGAAATTTAGAAAAGATTAACGAAACAATTATGCTTATAACCGTGCTCAATCATAAAAGGTCGTAAATGAGATGAAAATATAAATGATTTGATCCCCAGTACATGTTGATTGGCATTGATGAATGCTGTTAAATTCCATTTCCCGTATTTGACATGGCCTTTAAGCATTGTATGGGTAGTTTTACATATGATATTTGCAGTAAGATATTGTCTTTCACAAACTCGAGCACCTGCAACGTATGGGGCAGCATACACTACCGACATTTAATTCCTGCACTAAATGCCTTGGCAGCCCGGGCATAATACACGACTGCACGTATGATTGCCACCCAGTTTCCTGGTCACGGATACCTGGATGACCTCACAACTAAAAGTAGCTTTGGTCCACAAGCAGCTACGTGGGCCATCGATGTGTTTGGCTTATCTTTTTGACATGCTACCCATGGGTGATTATACAACCAGGCACTGGCAGACGCCCGTCGACTGGTGCAGGAATTAAATGTCTGTATTGTAGTAGTCGAGAAAAGTTTGAAGCTCAAATAACACGATCGGTATTCACTCTACCAACAATAAACAAGTAACAAAACATGACAACAATAGTACTTTTACATTGTTGGCGACGAGAATACGGCCAATAGGTCAACTGATTGTGATTGTCTAATACAAAATTCAAAATCTTTAAGAGACTTTTGGTTTATAGTACAATTGAAATGAATTATGCTGTTTAAAAAAAAAGAGCAGGTGGCAGCGACCAGAAATACGATGGTGCAGGTGTGAACGGCTGAAAAAAATGTATGCCATTTTTCTGGAAAACGACATAGAAAAAGTGTCCACTATATTGCCAGAAACAGCTGAAAAAATCAATCATTATTTATTCTGCCATTCACACATGCACCATCGTAGAAATGATCATAACCGTTCTGGTTAATTCGTCACAGCGCCCCCTGGAAAGTATGTGACGCACTTTCCCTATTGATACATTAGTAATTACCAAGAGTGTTTACCTTTGATATTACAAATCATTGATCAGCCATAATAAACTGGCCTTGAAGAGGGGGGGGGGGGATACCCCCAAAGCTAAGAAACCTAGCAGAGCTCGACATTAAGGCTAGCCCCATAGCCCCGGGCTAGTTATTGAAAGTTAAGGCTAGTATTTTCTACCTGTGAGTAGCCCTAAAGGGCTAGGTAGGATCAGAATATCAGCGCTTAAAAAGTATGAAGTCCTCCTCTGGGTCTGCATACTTGGATGATAATAAAATCCAATTCAACACAGTATACTGCCCTCCTTTTCATGATATCAACAGAGGCTAGGGGTAGATCACAATTTGATTAATTTTGTAATTGATATTGAAACAAAAATTGCTGGTATATCTTGCTTATTTTATGTCATCAATTTTTCGGGCTAGTAAAAATATTTCAGGGCTTGTAAAAGTTACGGTAACTAGCCCGGCTGGGCTTGTGAAGTTTTTTCTTAATGTTGAGCCCTGCCTAGTGAATTGCCAAACCACTGCGTACATTGTCTCACAGCTGAACAAGAAGCAGGGTTTGAGTTCCGCTTGGGGCATGTGAAAATGTTACCAGTGACTGAGGAATGGTGTGTGCTCTGGTCCTAATCTAAACACTCTATTATCTGCGTTAAATCGATGGTCTCGTTTCATCTCGCCATACACTAGGACAACTGATTTCAAGCGTTAAATGTAAACCACTGATTGCCATACTCATACTCAATGACATGCAAACGGTCTGTTTTGTTTGTAGATGCAGTAGCAGCTGTAGCCTGCCTCCCAGGCCCTATTTAAATGTCATCCCTTGTGGATAGATGGCACTGCAGTATACTAGGAACTCAGATGAAAACAGGTCACTAATCTCCCTCGTGTGGCAGTTGTGTGAACTAAATGGCCAACAGTAGGCCACAAGTCCCTATCTAGTATAGGTGCAGGCTTCTATATATAATAAAGTAAAATCATAATAGAGCCTTTTAGCTAGGCTATAGCAGCTGCTAAATCTTCTGCAAAACCAGAACAGCACAAGTTTATGTGTATCAATCATTACATATGCAACATTATCAAAATAACTCGTATTCTATCTCAAATTGCTATTGAGTAAAATCACGTTTATGAGGGGTAGCCATTTCGCTTTTTATGTTTCAACATATTGTGAAAGGTGTATAATGAACTGCTACAAACATTAAACTCCTTTTATTATTTGGCAACACCTT
>OZ012696.1:7702140-7887140 GCA_963942565.1 Maea johnstoni | reverse complement strand
TATATATATATATATATATATATATATATATATATATATATATATATATATATATATATATATATTTATATATATATATATATCTATATATATATATATATATATATATATATATATATATATATATATATATATATATATATATATATGTATATATATTTATATTTATATATATATATACATGTATATATATATATATATATATATATATATATATATATATATATATATATATATATATATATATATATATATTATTGACTGTATTGTTCATACAAAAACAAGATATTAAACAAAAGAAACAGGGGTATGATAAAATGAAGTAGATACTATGTACAGAGTATAAAAGGGAACCGGGTACGTACGTATACGTCATTGTTACTGGATGATTTCAGTTTCATTAATCACGAGAGAAAACAGGTTGGTCCACCTTAAGGTCAGTCAGGAGAAGACTAGTATATACTAGCCGATGCCTAATTTACTTTTTGGCTAAAGTGATTTTCATGACAATTTAACATATTTCCAGAAAATATGACCATCCATTAATTAGGGGTTCTCTTGCTGAAGAGTATCTTGTATAAAACTGGGTTTATACGGTACATTTGGTAATAGATCTAGTAATTATTATGTACCATTTGCACTAAATTCAACCAAAAAAGTTCCATCTCATAGGCTTTATAATTAACCAGCTGTGGTTCAGAAAATAACCCCATAACTTGTCCATTATATGTCACCTCGTTAAGAACATTGTGCGGATGGTTAAGAGAAAATGTGATAAAAAGTTGAAATCTGCAATTCTGATTAGAACATCCACGCATCCATGTCCAGGAAACTGGGTGGCAATCGGGCGCGCGGTCGTGTATTATGCCCAGGCTGCCCACGCATTTAGTGCAGAATTAAATGTCGGCACTGTATATACCAGTAAAATGCTTTTTATGCAGTGGCAGTATCTCTGAAGGTATAGAATGGACAAGGAAAGAGACCGATACTGGAGTATTAGTTACTTGATACTGATATAAAATGCATTTATTTTTATGTCAAAAAATCTATGAAAAAACAAATCCGATGATGGGTGCAAGCGTTAAGTTACAAAACTATTGTTGTCGGTTATGTTAAGTGATTGTAAAAGTACAAAGCTAGAAGATTATTCATAAACCCCAAATATTTGTGAAAAAAATCTTTAAAATGTTTTGAAACGTTATGCTGTTCGTCAGGCAATCTATATATACCTCATAAGCTCTCAAATGCTCAAGCAACGGAAAAGCCTGTTATATCAAACATGTAATACACTAAGGGGAAAGGGAGTGGAGAAACTTGGATTCTTGCTTCACGAAATAGTGTGCTGCCATCTATCGGGGTTTTACAACATTACTTATGCAGAACGGGAACGCATGTTTCTAAGTTGTGTTTTTTCCATGTCTGTACTGTCCTGTTATTCTTTGTTTTGTATTTATTAGATGATGTACCTTTCGTATGTTTTTCATATGGTCAATAAAGATATATACATACATACATACATATGTCCAAGGTGAGGCGTGTGCGTGCTCTTTGCACGAACTATTACTTTTAGCTTGGATGAAGAAACGAATGGATATGTAGCGAGAGACCAATTACTATATGCCCTATAGTAAAGTGCTGGACTCATGCCAGGAGTACCAGATAAGGCATCAGCGCGAGGTCACGTGGGAATAAGGACCAATCAGGGCTCTCGCATCGTTTACATTACTGAGAAACCTTATCTCCACCACCAGCTGGGGGTGCCCAGAGCACAAATTCTGGCCTATTAGAGGCTATTAGTTGACACTGGTTGAGGCTAGCATGTTCAGGTTGACCGGCTGGTTTCGAATCCACTTGTGTTTGGTCATCTAAGCTTTTAGTGACTGTGGAAATCATGCGTTTTCCAGCTTTCATTTTATTCGATTTGAAAGAAGTTCGTGCTGGTTGCACATATACATGTAGTGTATACGGTAAGGGATGTCGTCTTTCCATATCCTTCAAGTTTACAGACTTCCGCCAACGTACAAGAGACGTGTCACTTAAATGTCCTTAACGCTGCGAAATATCTAGAAATGTTCTGTTCATAATTAGTATTCATCACTCCCTCAACTAATGCTCTTTATCGAATTTATATACAGTAAATGGCCCTTCATTCAACGGCCACTTGAATGCCTAGATACCTTGACTATTGGGAAGGGCACAATGAAATGATGAGATAGTCGGCAAAATTACAGGAAAATACAGTTTCTGAGGGTCCTCAAATAAGGTTGGAGTTTAAATTTTGTTTTTCTGAATTGTTTAATCTTAAAATGTTAATGAAGATATTTCAACAAACGCAGCTAAACATAACAACCTCAAAATATCTGGTCAACGCCAGAAATGTTTTGTTTTTTCATTACTTCACTCAGACCCCCAACCCCTTCTGAAGAGACCACCTCTTTCAAAGACCACTTTTGACATTTCCCTTGAGCGGTCGCTTAATAGAGGTTTGACTGTACATGTACAATCAGCCCATCCATTCAATAAGTTATCGCCATGTATTTGAGTTCCTTCAAGATATTTACCTGCTCTCATTTTATTATACAAAATCATATTTCGCATGACAGGCATTCATTATATTTTCATCCTAAAGTTACGATGATATAGTATAATAGTTTGTCTTTCTCAAACCATCACCTAAGATTTTATTCGAATGGTGCAAAAGCCTCTGCGGAAGCTCTCGATGCTATATGTATCTTATACTTAAAATACACTGATTTTTCTATCTGTTCATTCTATATCAACTTATCTTGCTATATAGAGTTAAATTGAATAATGAAGTTCACAAGTGAAGTCACCTTTACCAATTAACACTAGCAGCCAAAACGGGCCAGACTATCTTATAAATATTTTTCTAACAATTCTTTTTTTTTTTGAAAATATTTGAATGAAAGGTTAATTATAAGCCCGACAACAACTCCCTTTCAAATATTTTGTGAACTTTAACTTTATTCCCAAGTTATTTTCGAAAGCATTAGAGTAGCAGACGGCTTTATCTAGAGGAGCTCTGAGTGTGAATGGGTTAAACCATATTCCAAGTAGTTGAGTTCGAAAGCCTGTCGGTGTTCTATGTCTTGCTGTTACCTTTTAAGTACTGGAAACGTTCGATAGATGGCGCTCCTATACTCTATGAGAGGTGCTGTGTGAGCGCGCCAATGGATGAAACTGGGATAATCAGCCAACTGGTAGACTCTAAATCCCCACAGGCCTCAGGCAATCGACGCCATGGAAACTTGTGATCTTGGCATACCCTACCCAGATAGGGCCCCGTTGAAAGAGGTACTGGGAGGACAGTATAATTACAGAGAAGGGGGAAGGCAAGTGTTGCGGCAAGGCGCTAAAGGCCGCAGGAGGAATAGAAAGTGGCAGTGTAGTAAGGATCCGTGCGCCCAAAAAGTGAGTGGCGGGCGCACGGATCCAAGCCCAAAGTACAGGTGGAAGGTGCATGGATAGGGCACTGATGATCACGTGGGGACGTGTGAAAGGGCAGATAGAAGGTAGATGGGTGGGAGTTGCATAAAGTAATGCCTTATAGTTAAGTGCTGGACTCATGTCAGGAGTACCACATAAGCCATCAGCACGGGCTCACGTGGGAACAAGGACCAATCAGGGCTCTCGCATCGATTACATTACTGAGACACCTTATCTCCACCACCAGCTGGGGGTGCCCAAAGCACCAATTTCTGGCCTATTAGCGGCTATTAGTTGACATTAGTTGAGGCTTGCATGTTCATGTTGACCGGCTGGTTTCGAATCCACTTGTGTTTGGTGATCTAAGGTAAAGTCATGTGCAGCAAGTGTGCATGCAAGTGTCCTTCATCAACAGATATAAATTAATACTTACACCCATTAAACTTCACAGATCTCAATTTTTATATGAAGGCTAGGCATTACTTGCATCCATTAAACTATATATTTTCTCGAAGAAATTCCTAACTTCACAACTGTGGAAATGTTTATTATAATAAATCAAAGATAAAAGATTGTTTTTAGTCTAAGCCCAACATAAAGTCATCGGCCCTTATAGCGAACGGCAATTCAGGCAGACGTCTTTTCTGGGATCAACGGTTTTGACCAACAATTCATTTTAGCAAAGTTAAGTAAAAAAAATAATAGAAATAAAGCCACCGTTATTTTGAGTATGAAATATTTCTAAGTACCACACGAAGCACTGGGCGGGTGGAAAAAAAATTGCACGATCGAGAGATGGAATCGAACCCGCGACCCTAGGATCGGGAGTCGGACTGGGCTATCAATCAAGCTATTCCTTCTATTGTGTGAGACGGAGTGAAAAGAGAACCATATTGATGAAATCCCGTAACTCTATTTGGGATCGTTCCTAGTATTCCGAGTCATTCTTGTCATTTACGTGTCTGACAACCGTAGTAGATCTTTGTTAGGTACATGTACCACTAAGCCACTTTTATCAATGACCCCACACATTTACATACGGCCCGAAACTGATTATGACCTACCTTCGTCACCTTTGGTAAATAACCAAATCAAATATGGCGCCTGTTGTCTAACTACTGCCAGACGGCTCGCCATCACCCGAATGTCGTTAGAACCCAATAAGGAGCGCCAAAATAGCTGAAAAATTGTATTTGATCTTTTAATCTAATGCCTTTTCAAATAAATAAACAATAATAACTATATCAATACGCCTTTACATGTCGTTAACTTTGTGGCATCGCCAGTTTCGCAATCAAATTTTCCTAGTGTTATGAACTTGCTATTCTGAGGTTCAATTAGTTACATCTGCTGCCGTTTCACTTTTGGGGGCGCTTTGCGCTGCATGAACATCTGCGTCTAGATTTAGGGTATGGAATCCGGTCCAGTGTTAGGGTTAGGGCTAGGGTTATGGTTAGTGGTAACATGTTTCCATGGCGTCGATTCCAGAGGTCTGAGCGGATGTAGAGAGTCGGTACCCAAGCCAACTCACTTACCCGCTAATTCTAACAGCCACCAGGAATAATTGCCAGAATACCAAGGCAGCTAACCTTTCCACCCGAAGTAACACATTTATATATTTATTTGCAGAAGTTGGCATTTTCTTTATTTCATCATTCATGTTTTGCATAAATCATATTTGATATTCAGATTTAACTACGAACAAAATATAGCAGAGAGCAATGAACCAGTACAATTGTTCAATATAAAGGGTGCGCACTGTGTGCATGGGCCGCAAGATGGTAATGAAGTTTCCAGTGACTCAGGGTTAGGCAGTGGTTTTCTCCGGGTACTTGGATTTCTTCTACTTCTGATAACTAGTTATCTACAACTTATGACACATTATGGCAGAAAAAGTGACGATAAAAGAAATTACTATACTTGATCAGTGGTGTTACCAGTGGTTCTATGGTGTAATGGTTAGCACTCAGGACTCTGAATCCTGCGATCCGAGTTCAAATCTCGGTAGAACCTGCGAATTATTTTTTTTGTTTGTGAATCACCTTTCTTATTTGCAAAAGCAAGTGACATTGCAGGAAGACCTCGCAAGAGAACCTCGTCAAATTCTAAGAATTAATAAATTATTTTGAGGTTATGAAATTTAGAATCAATTTAGTCCGTAGTTTCATAGCAAGCTTACATTGGCGAAGTCTAGACTGAGGACAAACACATCTACACACGAGGCTCACAAACAGGGATTGTAAATGATGTCGTGTAGGTTCATGAGCGCTTGTATATGACAGGGGATTTGTCAAAAATGGCCCAGCTAGTTTTTTGAGCAATATATAAACGTAGGGTACTGTTAGGGACAGAGAGCAATACACCAGCACAATTGCTCAATATAAAGGATAAAGTCGAATGACATGAAAAAGATAGCGGTACAGTATCTATTTTTGTTATCCCTCAACTTTTTCCATGCTTATATATATATATATATATATATATATATATATATATATATATATATATATATATATATATATATATATATATATATATATATATATATATATATATAGAGAGAGAGAGAGAGAGAGAGAGAGAGAGAGAGAGAGAGAGAGAGAGAGAGAGAGAGAGAGAGAGAGAGAGAGAGAAAATTACAAATTGTGGATTTATGTTTGAACATCCGGAAAATCTATGGTATTTCCTGGTATAAAGATAGCGATACCATATCCTCAGTTATGAAGAACACAATGTACAGCATTAGTAATACATGGGTGATGAAGTCAAGATTATTTGAGTAATAACTGGTTTTACGATAGCAAAAACATATCCTAAGTAATGAAGAACGCAGTGTGAAGCAATAGTAATACATTGATAATGAATTCAGGGACGTGCGCTTTCTGATCAGTCAAGCGATAACAGAAATATCCGCTGAAAAATTAAACACAAAAGCATGAATTATTTCAGTGTAGTAATACATGAAGGACATGGCCCACAATCGTTTGCTTTTAATATTTCATTGAGTCATTTGTTCCCATTATGATATGAGTCAACGCATTGGTGCTCACTCCGTCTCCCGCGGGACTTCGTTATTCCTGTTAGAACAGTCGCTGATTGGCCGAATTGATAGCTCTGAGACGCGCAATCTCATCACTGACCCGCGAAGCTGATGATCGTCTGCACGCTTTAATCCGGGAGCATTTTTTCGCCAATAAAACCCCCCTTTGTAGATTTTTTGACTGAGAGTAGTTCATTGATGACGGAGTAAGAATATCTCTTCAAATATTTCTCAGTTCAGTTTGAATTGGCGGAAATTCGTCATTTCTAAAGTTCGCAGCAGACGATCTGAGAGTGAGCGGGTTAATATGCTGTACGGGAGGCGAGGCCGGCTCTGTGACTCACCCCCGGGATTCCCGTGTACGTTTCACTCCGAACTATAGGCATCGCAGCTGATGTTCAATAACAGAGAGTTCGTCTGCCGCACGCAACAAAATCACCCGCCCTCGATCGGTCCGGTACGGTCGACGGACGAAAAGTGCACATTCACGATTACGAGCAGACCAGTGGATCGTAGGATTGAATGAACGCGAATCCGAGACACCATAGTTGAGGTCAAGTGGAGGAATTTGCCGGTATTTCGGTCACGGCCGCGTCATTCAAGATTTGGCAATATTTCTTCTTCGTCTGTCGCGACGGATTCAGTTCCCGCCTCCTGACGACAGCTAGAGTTCAGGTGCACGAAACATGAGTTGAAGACCCCTTGAAATACGGCACTCCGATTTCTCAACGCAGACGAACAAAAAACGCGGATTATTCTCATTTCGCATGAATGGAGCGGTTGACATCACGTTTTCTAAGCCTGTGATTTCCTGAATAATGCGAACATTGGATGAGCATGCCTGCGTGGAGTTGACTGACAATGCCGGGCCACCTCGAGAGCGCGATCTGTACAGTTTCACGATGACACACCAAGCCGGTGTATGTATGTAGTTCTAAAGGTATATGACGACTCACGTTTTTCCGGACGTGCAATATACTTTAGATGAATACATATTGTATATATATATATTAATCCAAGAATATACATATCTACTGATTTCACTAATTACAGACATGATATTATGGAGCAATCTCAAAATAGCAATTTAGTTAATTATATCTACGACAATTCAAGGTTCAAAGGGTAGAAGTTAAATGCATGAATAGCATTTATATCCAAGATGAATTTTGGTTGTTTCAAAATGAGTGCTGCGGCAAAACAGTCGAAAATCGAATGGTAGCTCCCAAATCATCTACTGAAGCTAATCCAACATACCAATCCATCTTATTTGCGCTACGGTGACATTTTCTGCTGCCTGTTAAACCTATAGGATTATCAAATATAATCACATAAGGAAAGGGTGAAATCTCAAAAAGTGAAAAGTGTCTCAGATGAATAAACGCAAGTGGATCGACATTCTTGAAAGTGTGAATAAAGATATCTATCTACAAAAAGTCTGAACGGAACCAATGATGAGTGCACAAACAATCGAGTGAGTGTCTTGACATCGAAACAGTAATCAATTTCAATCAACTACTACACTTAAAAAGCTGGCCTACATGCTTGGAGATCCGTTCACTTACATGACGTAGCCAGTGGGATGATTATTTGAGATGGTAAATTGACATCCATTCCAAGTGCGAGTACAATTACTATTACGCAACGAGATGATTGCCGCGTCCGCGCGCCCACCCCACGGCAGATTGGACACTGAATGAAAGCCCACTAATCAAATCATAGAAACCGCTCCAATATTACCCCGGGCACATCTGGATCACGATACGGATTAGCTGAGGATTAACTGGCTGATCCAGGCGGGAATTGAACCGGAGACGGAGATTAATTACTCAGAACGCTTTCGCTGTCAATTCTAACAGGATTTATTGCCACAAATTTAGATCCCTAAGGCGCATGCGCTGACCTTGAAATTTAAGCAGCTCCGCGATTCCTAAGTAGCTGTCAAGTAATACCTGATAATAATATTTTCAATATATGTATAATCATTAACTGTGCTTTCTCAATTACAAAAGTTGATGATAAAATGATAAATGATAAGGATATTCAATGATACAGTTAAAACATATTCAAAAATATACAGTACTACTTGCCAAATAATCAATCAGGAGTATTTTCAAATGTCTGTTCTTAATTGAACGTACATCGTACCCAGTACCCAGTTTCACCTTCCACGCCTCTACCCTAAATACGTAGGAAACGAGCATATTCCTGATATGCAGACAATCGATACGAGATCCTCTCCCAGGATATGCCCCCCGCGTGGTCTATTGTTATCTAGTTGATGTTTTGGTATGAGTCATTCACCTATTCCAGTACTAGGCTCCCGCTGACAGAGAGACGCAAAACATCTAATACATCATACCTTTACAAGGATATACCCCCTGCGTCGTCTATTGTTTTCTAGTTGATGTTTTGGTATGAGTCATACACCTATTCTAGTACCAAGCTCCCGCAGAGGCACGCAAAACACCTAATGATAAATCATACCTTACCAGGAACCAATAAACACGTGTGTACTAACCGCAGCTACTCAGGACATTCTGCTATTAGCACCACTACTACTATTACCGTGTGACGGAAGGTGAGAGGTATTTACTTACACTTTATTACACACCTTCCAGGAAAATCGTCTGACATTTCAGAATAGGACGCTATTGGCTAAGTGTATGTATACAATAACACTGTATAGCGCTTCTTTAGAAAACTGGCATACGATATAACACTCAAAGTCTCAATTGTGTCTACAGCAGAGAGCTAGATATCATGGAAAAGTAACGGAGGGATAAATACTGTATGATCACAATAGGCACAGTGCGCAACCGTCGCATACGGATGTGCCCAGCGTGAATAACACGCCTGCAGTGTAATCAGTGGTGCACTCGTTCCATCATCGTCCCGTCTCTAAATGATACAGCTCGCCTAAGTACTTACATACAGACGAAAGGATCATGGTTTATGACTTTTGCTTGTAATGAGTATTTGACATGAGATAAGAAAATATCAAAAAACGAATATATACAACCCTACTGTTGACTGGATATGGGACAGGACGGCTCCTGTAGCAACTACAACCAAGTCGCTAATACGTGTATTGTCGAACACCAGAGATCGCATGAACTGGTACGTGTTTATTTTATAGTCACGGAGTCAAAGTATAACTGCTGGTATAGTGTTTATTTGAGGCATACCGGTACGTCGTGCACACACGGTGGGTGAGTGTAGTATTGAGGGGCGACCAGGTGGAAACTCAGTTGTGACTGCATGCCTATGGCTCACTTGTCGTCGACTACGCCAGCCAACACATTGGTTGGCTTAAGAACGGATTAGAACACCCCATATAGGAATACCCTGGCAACTCTACACGGACAACGTTTTTGGATTTTAGATAGGATTGAAGCTTTATAAGGTTTCACTTACACCATTTACAGTTTCTCGACATTCGAACAGCTCGAAACAACCCTAAAGAGGCTCGAACACATCAACATGGGCACCATCACGATACAACGGTGAACGGGCTGAATATTACCCATACGAAGCCTCCAAAGCTGTTTTCCCTTTATGATCGTCTGGGTGAAGTGTTGAAACAGCCCTACGGAGTGAATCCATCTTCGTTATTCTCTATATGACATGGCGAAACACCTCTACATGAGCTGAGACTGTCGTTTCGCCGACACTCTCTACCACTTGCGAAACACCCTTCTAGGCTTCGAGAGAGTTAACGACCCCTTTCGCGGCCCCTTTCAGAAACACGACCCTCCTCGGCCTCGAGAAATATCGACTACATCAAAATCTTGGAAGTTCGTGTGGGCACTTCGGTGGATACAAGACTATAAACCGAATACCTTTACCTTTACATCACGACTACCACTAAACAGAGGCTGGGATATCCCTACAGGGCCTCACCGACTCAAGCTACCCCCTTCGGAGCCTCTCATGCTCAAAACAGTCCCCTGAGTTCAATGCGAGGAGGAGGAGTACAGTGTACGGGTATGTAATACCGCAGTGTGCGTGCTGGGAGGTGATTTGTATTGCGCGAATAGCTCCTAATTAAAGGTGTACCTTTAAGGCTAGGGTCAGCACGGATTGGCTGGCAACCGCCCACTTGAAGCCTAATTAACCTGCAACCCAGCGTCATCTCCAGCTAAGTAATTACCTGTTTACACGAGAAATTGGACTTAAAGGTGAAACGTCAAGCGCCTGGCCAGCAGACAGGCAGACCGACCACAGAGTTCAGTAAAGAAATCAATGACACAGGTTTAAATGCGCAAGGGACAAGATTTGGAAACGTCATATTTCTGGACATGTAAGAGCACACTGTACACTTTTAGGCTGGACTTGGATTAATATCTGAGGGCTGGATACATACGTCAACGCAAACTGGATCATCACCATAGGTTAAACCTTTATACGCTTTTGGAGTATACCTGTCCTGTTACTAAACCTGAGATGAATGTGAACACATATATCGATTGTGCTTCAAACCTACCTATGGGGAATTCGTGTCCGGATCATCTATTATCATAGATGTATAGTCATCAAGCTATTGCCTATTGGTACTAATGGTTACTCAGGCTTGAGAGATAGTGTGTTCTGTTTGGATTGAATATACACACTAAAGGAGCAGTAAGTTTCAACCCAACACATAGTGACATTTGTAACATATCCGATTCACCTAGAGAGAGAGAGAGAGAGAGAGAGAGAGAGAGAGAGAGAGAGAGAGAGAGAGAGAGCACTAATAATTTGGCTAGAATCGAAAATCCAATACATGTATTCAACCCTAAGATCTGTTTTAACAGGACGTGCGTTTGTCCTCTCATAAATATAAAATACATTGTCTCCTCTGTCCTTGGTGAACCCTAGGAGGTCATTGGTCAAGCAATCTCCCCATATCACTGATAACAAGACCTCAGACGCTTGCCAAGGACAATATAACAGAGAGGACACACAGAGAAATCACATCATCAATTGTAAGTGCTGTTCCAATACAAATACAGCCACACGCCCACTTCTTCCTTTATCTACAATCACAACACACACACACACACACAACCAGTGCGCATTACTACGCGTGCTGAGGAGGAACACGATTGTATAAGGAAGTGTGCTGTGGATGAACACTTCAGGGTGATTAGTGTTCTACGGATGAACATGTTCACATTTAAATGTGCTGTTGTTGAACATCAATATTAATCAGTGTGCCGTAGATGAACACCAACAGTTATTAGTATACTATTGGGTACAGAGATTGCTTTGTGAATAAACACCATGTTTTATTATTGTGCGGTGGATGAACACTTCAGCGTTTACAAGTGCAAACGGATAAGCACAAGGATAATCCAGTGTGCTGTCGATACACACCCCGTCGTTAATAGGTCTGCTGTGGATAAACACCATTGTTGAATAGTGTTCTGTGTATGAACACCTAAATTGATTAGTGTTCTGTGTGTGAACACGTTGGGATCATGTCGTCCTCTTCGTCTTCAGTATCGTCGTCCGAGGATGTTACGCCGGTGAAGATTGCCTTGGTTGGAGATAGGCAATGTGGGAAGACTGCCCTGGTACATAAATACCTGGACGGTACATTTAACGAGGTAAGCTGCTTTACTATTCTTCAGTCATGCTGTATCATGGTATGTGTGGACTTTAAATAAATAAGAACAAGTGGATATGAAACCAGCCGGTCAACCTAAACAACCAGGCTGCGGCGAAATACCAAAAAGTTACGTTCTGCGCATGTTGGTGCGCAGCTTTCTCTGTAATGTTAACGACGCTGGAGCCTTCATTAGTCTGTCTCCTAGTGGTGTCACAATGAGGCCAGATTCGAGACCCCTGGTATAGCCAGGTGTTCACTATAGCGTATACTAGTATAGCAATTAGTCTCTCGCTACATATCCATGCTTTTATTCATCTAATCTCTTCTTCACCCATGTTGTATCATGGTATGTGTGAATAAATATGTAAGAACAGTAATATCACATTTGAGAAAGTCGCTAGTGACTCTCATGGGGTTAGACGGTGTTTTTCACCAGGTACATGTTTCCTCTCCCACTTACAACTGGCTAATCATGACTAAGCCGCAACATGGCAGAAGAAGAATCGATAAACAAAATTCCAAATTCTGAAAAAAATAGAAGCACTTACAGATATGGAAAACAGTGTTCGCATTAGCAGGTGTTCGCGCATCTCAGAGTTTTCCCATAGTGCACTTTGATAGAATGTAACCAAGATAGTGTGTTTACAATTGGCGGAATTCGTATTTCGGATACCAGGAACAATAGGTGATATTAATTGTTCCTGGTTTCACTCTGTAAGTAAAAGTAACAAGGCACCTAAAAGTATCCACTCCTTCTCTGCTATCCAGTGCTACCCCTTTGACTAGTCAATGGTTATTAGGGTAACACACCGAGTTAACCAAAGTCACTGGTAACTTGGTAACATACTAGTACCAGCTGGAGCATTAACATAATGTTAAGATCAGCAATATCAAGATTTGTTCACAAAGAAGTATTAAGTAAAAAAAAACAGGGAATGTCGTGTGGTTCTTAAAGCAACAACATTGGTTCTATGGTGTAATGGTTAGCACTCAGGACTCTGAATCCTGCGATCCGAGTTCAAATCTCGGTAGAACCTTCAATTGTTTTCATATTTTCTTTTTAATTTTGACATTCCAAGTTGGCCTGTAATAGCATATTCATTGACTTGCAACAGAGGTTACTAGTATACAAATCATACACGTATTTTCATCACAATTAAATTCGAAAAACAAATATATAATGGAATAAATAAATGTAAAAAAAGAAGTGGTAGATGTTTAGTAATAACAAAAAAACATTATATTACATATACTAGTTTTGATACCGGTGAGTGTTTTTCATCATCTATACAAGTGTTCATATATGAGAATTAGTCAAGACAATTTTTTTGCATATGTTTCCAATGGAAAGTTCACAATACAGTGTAGGGACATATACAAGGAAATATCTAGATACATCTTGAGTAATTTCAGTCTAACTTATCACAGATATATGTTGATCTAAGTATTGGTATACTTGATACTCGCATCACATTGTTATAGGGATAGGTGAGATTTATCCAATGCCTTCTCTTGATTTTAAGTAAACTGTACTTTATTCTCTGGAAAGTTTAAAAGGTTTGTGGAATCTTCGCTGTGAAAGAAAACCTAACTATTAAACCTCATTGAAACCTGTTCAAGCATATGAGAAACCGTCTACTCATTCAAAGTCACTGACAACTTTGTAACATGCCACAAGTAGCGACTGGCAGCGCCAGTAGCAGTTGTTATAGGAGTAGAAACTTAGAACAATTCGAAAAATAAGCAGCTGCTTTGGATCGTGCCGTTGGTATATATCGGTTCTATGGTGTAATGGTTAGCACTCAGGACTCTGAATCCTGCGATCCGAGTTCAAATCTCGGTAGAACCTATAATTTTTTTCTTTCCATTTTTTTCTCTTTTGTATGTTATTATGCCTTATAATGTGAGATTATTTCTTGTTTTCTTCTTCTACTATCATTGCTTAATTGTTTATTCCCTATTTTTTATATATTTCATATCATTATTATTTATTTTGGTGGCTGTTAAAGGCAAAATGAGCAAATCAATATTCCATTGTTGGAGACACTCGAAGCTCCCGCGAAAACTACACGTTTACTAAGTCACTGATAACTTCGTTACTTGCCTCAAGTTGCTGCTGGAACCTCAGCATCAATAGAAATATAGGAGGCGACCTTTGATTTAGGTTGGCAATTCACTATGTGCAAGAAAAGATCTGCTGCTCTAGGGTCCTATTGAGGAATACATCTGCCTCTTGGATGTACTGGTTAACACTGAGGACGCTTAATCCTGCTGTCTGACTTCAAATCTCGATAGTACCATTGAATATTAGTATACATGCATTAGCGTTTTGCTAGGCCTTTCTTTGAGTCCACATTGATATTTTAATACGTTTTGATGCAAATGTACTATAACAAAGTAGAAACAGGAAATGAATTTGCAATAGCAGGAGTTCTCATTTTGGTTTCTTCGTTCGATAATAGAATAATCAAGGATTATCAAGAGTGAGAGTTATCAATATTTAGTTGGAGATGAAGAAACCTGGGGTACCTTGAAACCCGCCTACTAATTCAGAGTCACTGACAACTTTGTTACAAGCCACAGGTAGCGACTGACAGCGCCAGCAGCAGCTGTGATAAGAGTAGCAACTTAGAACGATGCGAGAATAAAAGCAGCTGCTTCGGGTCACGACCTAGACACTATATCGGTTCTATGGTGTAATGGTTAGCACTCAGGACTCTGAATCCTGCGATCCGAGTTCAAATCTCGGTAGAACCTGCTGAAACTTTTTTCTCATCTTAATTAATTTTGATATGTTGTTATGCTTTATGATGTGAAAAAATGTCTTGTTTTCTTCTTCTATTATAATCATTTATTAATCTATTCCTTTTTTTGGTGGGGGGGGGTGCCCTTTCGAAGACCCTTGATTGCTACTTGGCCATTGAAGAAAGATGGTCACTACATCCAAACCAAGGGGTTTCTCAGAAGATTCAAACAGTGGCACCAGTATCTTAGGTTGATAAATCGTAACATAGTCTTAGCCAGCAGGGCGTCTGGTTGTCTTTTAGACGCCCAAACCTTAGAAAATCTAACCCCCCCCCCCCCCCCCCCTAGATGAACATTTTTTTCGAATTTCTTAAAATGTCAATTTCAATCTTAGAAGTTTTTTAACCTCAAATTAACATTCCCATGGCATTGTATAAGGATTCTATGCCTTATTTCAATCGGTAAATACATGTTTGTGTTTGCAATCTTAGTATATTATGGTCTTCCTTGAAATATAGGACACCCTAAAATTTGACAATTGCCAATTTTGGCCACCAAGTTTCAAGAACCTGACAGAGAACCGTTGATGCTAGTGAAAATTGGCAGCAATTGGTCGCTCTATTGCCTCACAGCGGTTCTATGGTGTAATGGTTAGCACTCAGGACTCTGAATCCTGCGATCCGAGTTCAAATCTCGGTAGAACCTACAATATCTTTTCTCTCTGGTGTAACACCAATTTCACCGTGTAAGATAACTTAATATTTTTCTTTGATACTGGACCCTGATAAACCTTCCACCTTGAAAAATCTAATAATGATCATTAATTGGAAGAACATTCAATTAATGAAATTTTGTTTTATGTTTTCTCACAGCTTGCCTTTATGAGTTAAACTTGTTTGGATATCCTTAGCAGTAACCGAGTGGAGCACCTTTAATGGAGTTATTTTAAGTAAGGATTGTTCCTGTATTATAAATGCTTATGTAAGCATATATAGACAAAAGAGGGTTTATGCTCACAGTGACCTAATCCTTTTGACCAAAACATTCTTACATGGAGGCCAGCTGGCCAGCTGAAAGGGTCTCATAGTATAGTATAGTACGCTTTATTGACTGCACTTAGATACAAAATCATACAGTATGTATGTATGTATGTATATATATATATATATATATATATATATATATATATATATATATATATATATATATATATATATATATATATATATATATATATATATATAAAAATATATATATATATATATATATATATATATATATATATATATATTTATATATATATATATACACATATATATATATCATTTTCTTTACAAACTGGAGAGTTATGATAAACATCAACGCAAACAGTTTCAGTTACATAAGTAAAAATCAATAGGAGAGGGACATACACTACAGAAAATAGTTCTTCTGTACATTAACACTGGTAAAGAGTCCAGTAGTTATGTACTGTTACCTAACACGAGTTGGTGCTTTAAAATGCTTTCTTGTGTATACGTCGGTACACATGGACCCCTGTGCAGGGAGAGGTAGGATAGCAGAAGTTATTTTCAACTCACCCGTTAACCCTTATAGTGCTGGTGGCTAATTTGGCCAATACAAAACAATTTAAAAAATCCCGAAAAAATAATTATTGAAACCCTGGCAAATGGGTACTCATCTGATCGAGAGTGCTCTTTGAGGGCTATCCAATGAGTACCAACATGACAGGGTTTAGAGGGTTTTCAAAAATATTTTCGTTCTTATGCATTGGACGAAAATGCCTTAGCATTGGATAGATTAAGAGTGTCTGGAGACCATTTTCAACCTCAACCCATCAACACAAAAAGGGAAACATTGAAAAATCGAAAAGAGATGTGTGCTGGTAGGTTGTGTTTGTTCGCAACGATACTAGTATGTGATTTCACAATGGAGATGGTCGGCATTGGATTGGATTTGTTCTCCATTAGGATATATATATATATATATATATATATATATATATATATATATATATATATATATATATATATATATATATATATATATATATATATATATATATATATATATATATATATATATATATAGGAGCAAGTCACATACTCAGTCTCAAGTTGGCAACCCTGGGTTTCATGCTTGTGCAATCCTCAGGCCGTTATAGAGACCATTTAGGGTAAAAGGTCCTCACCCATGCTACATGTTGAGGCTTGAGTGTCCTTGTCTTATATATATATATATATATATATATATATATATATATATATATATATATATATATATATATATATATATATATATATATATATATATATATATATATATATATATATATATATATATATATATATATATCCCATCCATCTCCCTCCTAGCCCCCCTCTTCTCGATGGTTCAAGCATTCTCCACGCCCCCATATATATATATATATATATATATATATATATATATATATATATATATATATATATATATATATATATATATATATATATATATATATATATATATATATATATATATATATATATATATATATATACACATACATACATACATACATACATACATACACATACATACATACATACATACATACATATATGTATATACATACATACATATATATATATATATATATATATATATATTTATATATATATATATATATATATATATATATATATATATATATATATCCCATCTCCCTCCCAACCCCCCTCTTCTCGATGGTTCAAACATTCTCCACGCCCCCACCCCCTGACCCACCCATCCTTCAAACTCACACATTTCTTCATTTATTTTCCAAACTTAATGTCCCGTTTCGGCCCCTCGACTTTCAAGTGACATTGAATGACACTGCCCTCATTTATCACCTGAACGAGTTTCACCAAGTGCTCCTCTCCGTTCCATAAAACCTTTTTAACACAGAAACCCTCAAAACACCTATCAGATTTTTCCACCCGCCAAAGATAAATGTACCTGGCAGAATGACTATAGATAATAGGTGAGAATAATGCCTTAACCCTCCAATTGCCTGTAAATTGTTATCCACTCAACCGCGTCCTTACTTAGTTCTCATGTAAAGAATGTATTTAACCCATTTATGCTTAGACTGCCCAAAAAAGTCTTGCGTATTTTGGTTATATCTTTTTGACCAGAGCATTTTTCAGAAGATATTTGAAGGAGAAATGTTGATCAGTAGCCAGCACACAACTCTCCTTCAAATTTTTTCTGAAATTATGCTCATTTCATAAGTTATTTCCATAAGTGCCATAAGACCAGACGAAAATTATCAAGGAGATCTTAAAGCATGAATAGGTTAAAGACGTTTCATGCTTTTAACCTCCCGGGACAACACGCGATATCTACGTTAGGAATTTGAGATATTTTCGTGAGGTGACCAGACGTTATTATGTTTGGCCGGTGCCAGTAACGAAAAGATTTGAACACGGCCTAGTTAGTATACGTGTAGTATGGGTTTTCTCAGTTCTACGTATAGCGCACAGTGGGCCTGATTTGAAATGTAATGGAATATACTACACAACTATGATTTAAAATGTACATTTAAAAAGTGCAGTCAATAAACATACACATACAAAATACTAGCACAAATGGATAACAGCATTAGTGTTATATATGTTATTGGTGTTATCTATTTTTGATACTGACCACTTCACGCAATCCACACCCCAGGAAGCAACCAAAATGCTTCTTGAAAGCCTGCATTTCATTGGCTAAGCGTTGACACTAACCAATTAAAAAACACGTTGCAAACTTGCAGTTTCACCGCACTCTTGTGACTCAGAACACCGTAAGTCGACCAGTCGTAGTGAGTTAGATCGCTCAGCCCTTAGATGAAGAATAACATGGATATGTAGCGATATGCGCTATAGTGAAGTGCTGGACATGCCAGGGGTCTCTAAACTGGCATCAGTGTGAGGTCACGAACAACAAGGCCATATCAGGGCTCTCGTTTCATTTACATTTCAGACAGAGAAACATGTGCGCCAGCATGCGCAGAGCACGACTTTTTGGGCTATTAGTTGAGGTTAGCCTGTTCAGGATGACCGGCTAGTTTCATATCCACTTGTTTTTTTTATTTATCTAAGCTCAGCCACATTGGAAATCCGTAGTCTGTGGACTGCAGCTCAAATCCCAAAGGAAAACACACACGCCCTTATCCTAGTGAATAGATTGTTCCCAGGTACCCCTTCAGGAACCATAAAGATGTTCCAACACAAAACACCTCCAAACACTTTTCTGGTTTCCAATTTATCAAGTATAAATGTACCCGGTAGAGTGAAGATTGGGTATTGACGAGAACAATGCCTTAACTACCCATTTGCCCATAAATACTCCAAACCAGATGCTCAGGCGATTTAACATGCGTAAAGTTTGTTTGAGACTTTATATGATCTAACCGACCAAGGCGAAATAATTATCTTTACGACCGGTGAAATGACAAAAATGTACCCATGAGAGTGGTCGTATTGTTTATCTGAGCTCATAGTTCTCTTTCAAAACCTAAGGCCATATCAGGACGAGATGGGTGAATATCTACCTCATTGGCTGAATAACTATTTAGGTTCAGCTTTTAGTGTACAGATACAAAAAGCAAAACAGTAGTTAAAGAGCAGGAGACAAAAATAAGAGTATAACAAGCAGTTAAAGCTACGGATCTGATACTTAATAATTTGGTTGGGAGCAAGATCAAATTAAGGATGGGAAGGGAAGCCCTCTTTTTGCGAAGCAATCCAGTCGTTTTTTTTTCAAATGCAATTGTACCTTGGATAGTCCTTTGTATGTATGTATATTTATTGACTATATGCATAAGCATAAAATACAATACAATATATAATAATAATAATAATAATACTGCGGAAAACAAGAGTACAATATAAGGAGAGAGAAATTATATACAATCTTATCACATAGGGAAAGTGGGGTCTACCCACCACACGATAACCTGAAGGGCTTAACGAAAATAACTCACACAGTTAGATAAATTTAACATGTTAATGAGCAACGAGAAAGGCCTTTACAAAGGCCTTTACAAACCTCCACGTTTGTATAGCGACCAGGACAACCCGGTGATGTGGTCCCAAAGACTCGGCGTAGACCTATCTATGCATTAGATCAGTATTTCAGTATTATGATAACCACCTTTTAACTCTAACCTTTGTCACCCCATATCTAGATAATTATCAATCATCCGTGGCCAAGATTGCATGTTGGAATGCATCAATGAAAAAGAATGAAGCTTTGAGCAAATCCTTTTTCGTAAAACGAAACACTGGTATGCTAAAAGTAGTCCTAACGCATTTGTTTTCTCGTTTGGAAAAATGTGTATGGGCTTGCGAGTATTTGCGTTATGAATTCTGGGGAGAACTGTGTCTGGGTCGATGGTTAAACACACATTTACCGAGTTAGTGCATAATTTCATGCGTCTGTGTATTTTTTTAAAACTCATGTAGAAAGTACATCGTGCAAGTATATGTGGTTCTATGGTGTAATGGTTAGCACTCAGGACTTTGAATCCTGCGATCCGAGTTCAAATCTCGGTAGAACCTTCAGATATTTTATCATTTTATTATAGTATTTCATTCAAAAAATTATTTCAAACATTCTTTTGCCTATTTGTATGATATTTTTCAAGTCTTGAAATCATATCTATGAAAAATGCATTCTTCATTTTGGTCTATTATTTTTGCATATTTCATTCTCGTGTTTTTTTTTATTCATAATGAGATATCTATTGAAATATAGTATGAGTTATTTACTAAGATAACGATTGTGCCATGGATTGCCTTTCAAATTGCCTCTTTAGTAAAATGCTTTAATCTTCGAAATGATGCCTCATGAATACGAAATCCATCGTTTGTATTCACTTATCCATAATTTGACCATACTTCGTAGGGATGATGGCGTTTTGGTCGAAACGAAATCTTGCCGAAATATCCCTAAACACCAGAGCGATGCTGATAAGAACATTTTGTGTGGCAGTGTATGAGATAAGAACAATACTACTTATTTCATTGTACATTAAAAATGTGAAAGTTTCATTCAAGTCGCAAATCACCACATCAAAAGTCCTAAATCCATACATACGGCATATAAGAAAATCTCCGGTAAACAGTGCTGCACCAAGTATTTTGTTTACTAGTATTTGCCTATGTTTGCTCAAACAAAATTGGCGAGTTGATTGAAAAGCAAAAAGTGGACTGATCTATTTTAGCGACGTCGAAAAGGAAGAACACTAAAACGTTTCTTCGCTCTGTTGATTAGTAGCACTTGATATTGTTGTTAAGAATCAAGTATTAGGCCAAATGAATTTTAAGAATATTGCACTGCGTGATCACTTGAACGTGAAAATATTTTCTTGATTATGTTTTTGAGTTGAGTGTTTTCGTCAATGTTATTTGTTTGCTCTGTTGAATCGAACCCAGCTTTCTATGCAATAGAAATGAGGTATTGCTCAAAGTTTCCGTATTGAATTCTTGTATATGGAATGTGAAATTCATTTTTTTGCTCTTTTTCTACCTCAGAAGATAAGTCGAGGGGTAGGTCGTGACTACCCAGTTGTAAATGGTGCAAGAACCGGACAAGCCGGGAAATACCACCGCCTATCCCCAAGTCACTGGCAACTATCTCACACATGCCTGGCCGGGGTTAGAACCCAGGCATGGTGAGATTTCATGAATCGAAAATGAACCTGGTGGTAAAAAGTTCCATTAAAATGTCCATGTTAATGATAGAACGAACTCTATTCATGCATACAGCAAAACACAAAATCTCGCTTTTTGCGATGTATTTTTCACGAAGACATCCTGGTGAAACTATTTGAAGAAAATAAGTTCACCACAATCCTAGCCACAGTTGTCCTTCAAATGTTTTGTCAATATATGTTTATATCCCAAGTTATTTCCGAAATTTTAAAAGCAATCAGACGACAATTTCAAGGGGTACTCTAAATTTCCTGTACTCCTAGATGAACTGCTTTGTGTTCTTGTAAAGAAACTATTGCAAATTGCCAATAAAACGTGGGTTAGTATTGTTTGAGCCCCTAAGCATAGCTGCATAACTTTACATCAGCTCAACACAGTACACAGCTCTCGTTCAAAAGATTTATCCACTATAGACCACGCGCCAATGCATTGAGTTTAAGGAACCATCTAACCGGAAAATAGGTTTACGCCAGTCTTACTTTGGCTTACCTTAGATGAAGAAAAGAATGGATATGTAGCGAGAGACCAACTACTATATGCGCTATAGTGAAGAGCTGGACACGATAGGGGTTTCAGATATGGCATCAGGGTGATGTCACGAGGGAACAAGGACAAATCAGGGCTCTCGTATCATTTACATTACAGAGAAACCGGTGCGCCAGTTCATATCCACTTGTTTTTTATTTATCTAAGGGCTTATGAAGGTATTGGGGAAACTCCATGCAGCAGTCCGCTAAGTAGGTAGGGAGGGAGGGGTTGTTTTTTACGTCGCTTTCAACAGGTTAGGTCATATCGTGACGAGAAAGAATCCCGGAACCGGAAAGAAATTCCTTGCTCTTTACGAATAGTCCCAAGGAGTCTGTTTTGCAGTTGCAGAAGCACCACAGAGCCACACGTTTATATAGCGACCAGGCCAACCCAGTAGTGAAGATCCAGCGGGGACTCGAACCTGCGACTTCTCTAAGTAGCCTGAGTAGTTATTTTGATAGTTATGTGTTGGCGTGCTACGATGGACCAAGTGTGAAAGAGAAAATATTTAAATATTTTTTTTCACCACCGTATTTTGTTGGGAGAAAATATATTTAAATATATTTTCCCCACCGTATTTTTGGGGGAGAAAATATATTTAAATATATTTTCTCCCCCCAAAATACGGTGGTGAAAAAAAATATTTAAATATTTTCTCTTTCACACTTGGTCCATCGTAGCGTGCAGTACATGAGGGAAGAAACAGAGAGTAATCATGTCAAAGATCACAGGAAATGCTTTGAAATCCCAGTGAAATAGAACTAGAGAGTGGATGCTGCGTCTAATGTTAGAGAACGCACTCGGAAATAAATAGCCAAAAAGTCGCGTTCTGTGCATGTTGGCGCGTAAGTTTCTCTGTAATGTAAATGATACGAGAGCCCTCATTGGTCTTTATCTCCTAGTGACGTCACTCTTAGGCCAGATTCGAGACCCCTAGCATAGCCCGGCCTTCACTCTAGCGCATATAGTAATCGATCTCTCGCTACATATCTATTCTTTTATTCATCTAAGAAAATAGCAACTATTTCGCCTAACGCTTAACACACGTTTCATGTTTCTATTTATATTTCTGGATACCCATTCTTCACTCACCCAACTCAATACCCACAAAGATAGTTTCGATTTATTTTTCCTAATCCACTGAACTTGTATTACTCTTAATCCCACAAAGAGTTTGCCTCAAGGTAACCATCACCTTCCCATATAATGTATTAGCATATCAAATTTCAAGTGCTAGGTTTAGATGAACTTTACCTGCTTCGCGCCAAATATCGTTTATATTAATTAAAACATTTTATTTTTGTTTAGTTAGCCTTATTTTGATAGCCCATACTTAAACAGGGTTATGTTTGCATAAGCCCGACACTGTGTGTACAGAGAAAATATCATTAACTTACAATAATGTGCGTTGCCAATCATTATTTAAGTTCTTGAACCACTCGAAATCTGTTTTAGAAACACGTAACAAAAGTTCAATATATATGTAGTTGAATTAAATCGTGCGGGCATGCTTTACAAATAGACAAGATAAAAGGAAATTGCTATTTTCGATACTGCTTATATAGGTATGCCTATATATACGTATCCCTATGTATGTATGTATGCATGTATGTATGTATGTATGTGTGCATGCATGCATGTATGTATGCATATGTATGTATGTATGTATGTATGTATGTGTTTATACATGTATGTTTGTCTGTATGTGTGTGTATGCATGTGTGTGTGTGTGTGTGTATGTATGTATGTATGTATGCCTATACGTATGCATGCATGCATGTATGTACGTGTCACAAAATATGCTCTCGTAACCAGTACATAGGATTTTTTTTTATTGATTAATAGCAACAACTGTCGGTCAAAGATTTCCCTGGAATCTCTCTAGATGCGAACTGAGTGAAAAACGTAACCGATCTCCTTAGCATTCTGGGTCGAAATGGGTCTAACTGATATCCCTCGCTATACTGTCGTCCTTTACCTCTTAAAATGCTATTTGTATAGATCAGGATGAGCCGGCAATAGATTAAGGACATGTACACGTCTTAGCCTGCTTCATCAATCAATGATAACCACACTTATCCAAAAATCGTCTGCCACTCTGACGTCAGTGTGACGTCACTAGCAACCAATCTTATTTTCGCACGAGCTTCCATTGGAGACATCACCGTGTCATTTGAAGACAATCTATGGAATTCTCGTCAATCAAGTTGTAAAAGCTGATATCATTTTTCCTCAGACGACCTGGTTGAGGTTGGAATGTAATGGAAGGGCTTAGGTTGTAATATGAACCATTTTAAAGCGAGCGGCAGGGTTGGTCATGAAGCGCGTATCAGATATTTCAGTTGCCATTCTTCTTTAATGAGAAAAAAGAAACAGTGGGTGTTTTATCATCGTAACGCTTTCTTACATATTGCACCTAAGATTTGACTAGCTAGTGAGGTATCAGGTCATTATGCCCACCTACGCGAACGGCCACCTACGAGAATGGCCAATTTTCTGGTCATTATGGCCACCTCCACAAAAATGGTGATATACGGCAAGATATTATTAATAAAGATTTAAGAGAAAGAGATGGTCAAACCTACATGAATTCAGTCAATTAAAAGAGTGCAAGTTTTAGGACTAATGATAGGGGTTTTAGGAAGGAAAATGGGTCATCATTGCACTACTCACAATTGTGAAGAACCTCCATTAAATCAATGAATTCACAGAAAACCACCGACTCACCTTAAGTCACAGTCAACGTTCCACTCTACTCTGAGCGGAGGTTATTGTACTGCACTGGTATTTGAGAAAAACGAGAGAAAGCAACAAAAAAGGAGAACAATAAATGGAAGTATATAAAGGTTGCCTCCATTGTCGAGTGGTCTGTCGCACAATTCAAGCAAAAGGCATGTGAGAAAAACGGCGATGACTTATATTAGGGTAAGACAGTATCAAGATATCTAGAGTCGTAACAAAAATGAACACAATAGGTTCTACCGAGATTTGAACTCGGATCGCAGGATTCAGAGTCCTGAGTGCTAACCATTACACCATAGAACCGTTGTTACGTTAAAATTCCTGGGAAAATCCGTACGTCGTTAAAATGATGAATCGTACATGGTGTGTTTCCTCCTGATCCTACCACGGTCTGTAGTATTCCAGCTTTTCTATTTCCATTGACGACTCTAGCCACGAATTGGTCTTAAATGGCAGAAAAAGATCACGATAACGAAAAAGTTATTAAATGCCAGTCCCCGAATAGCATACCCAGCGTCCTCACATCACGGTCTGTAGTATTCCAGTATTTATATTTCCATTAACGACTCTCTAGCCACGAATTAGTCTTAAATGGCAGAAAAAGATCACGATAACGAAAAGGTTATTAAATGCCAGTCCCCAACTAGCATACCCAGCGTCCTCACACCACGGTCTGTAGTATTCCAGTATTTCTATTTCCATTAACGACTCTCTAGCCACGAATTAGCCTTAAATGGCAGAAAAAAAATGATAACAAAAAACTTATTAGATGCCATTTCCCGACTAGCTTACCCAGTTTCCTCACATCACGGTCTGTAGTATTCCAGCTTTTCTATTTCCACTAACGATTCTATTGCCACGAATTAGCCTTAAATGGCAGATAAAGATCACGATAACGAAAAAGTTATTAAATGCCAGTCCCCGAATAGCATACCCAGCGTCCTCACACCACGGTCTGTAGTATTCCAATATTTCTATTTCCATTAACGACTCTCTAGCCACGAATTAGCCTTAAATGGCAGAAAAAATCACAATAACAAAAATGTTATTTAATGCCAGCATACCCAGACGTGGAGATCACGCAATACAAAGATCCAATTATTCTGAAGATTACCCATAATAGATGCCTCCGGGGCTCATTCTGCGGTGGATTGACAAGCCTATTTCATAATTCAAGTGCTATCTCGAATGCCGACTCTTCTTTAGGAAAGATGCTTGAACTTTACCGTGGCTATTTATAGACGCAAAAATCAATGGTGAGCAAAATTCGAGTATGATGTATCAGGCCTAAGACGTCACTGGTCTTTTTGGTAGACTAGCTCCTAGGCGAAGGCATTGATGATGATACCATTTCTCATTTATGTGTGTCCTTCACTAGGCTTTTTATATGGTTTTTGATAAATAGAATAGAGTAGAATTGTGACCAACCATGCAAAGTGCGACTTGCATCGAACACATTCTTAGCCAGAACGGACATAAACCTACAAACGTTTCCTGTCTGTTTGCAACCACGAATGTATATTCATATGTTAAGGTGCAACCCTATGTGAGATTGTGAGATGTTTGGTATCCGCTCAGTGATGGCCTGGGCAGTCAAGTTAGGCTGATTCATTACGAGGATGAGGGTGTAGGCCTTAAAATATGATTGAAATCTCAAAGTGACCCTGTATTCAAGAATTAACCCCACAAGTCTGTAGAATTTTTTAAAGGAAGGTCACGTCAAATACGACTCATTGTTTTAAATTGGGATTGTTTTTCCTCGCTACAGTCTTAGATGAATAAAACAGTGGATAGGTAGCGAGACAGCAATTACCATATGAGCTATATTGAAGATCTGGCTATCCCTGGGGTCAAGAATCTCGCCGATCCTCGTCTCAGTGCGACGTCACTAAGAGACAAAGACCAATAAGGGCTCTCGTATCGTTTAGATTGCAGAGAAAGTTGCTTACATGCGCAGAACACGACTTTTGCTCTATTCGCTCCTGCTACGTTGTTCAGGGAGAACTGCCGGTTCCGTGTTAGACTAGGTTCCTAGTCCCTAAAAAGTTGACATCCCCTTCCAGATCTGTGCTGACCAAGCAGTGTGGTGACCATGTACTATCAGGTATGGTAGATAGATAGCACCACCTGATCCTCCTATCTTTAGTGATTTTACTTAAACTGAATCCTGGCGAGATAAGTGTAAACTAAAATGACCACTAAGGCCACCTAGAATATTTGGTACCGGTACTTGGTAACAGAAAAAAACATAACAGAAGATACATATGACAGCCTAGAAATCTAGGCTGGTTCAGTGATATTTTAGTCGATATTCGTGCCCTAACTTACATAACAGCGGTTCTATGGTGTAATGGTTAGCACTCAGGACTTTGAATCCTGCGATCCGAGTTCAAATCTCGGTAGAACCTTCAGCGTTAATTTTTTTTATGAAAAACTATTTTAACAAGTGCAGAAGATGTGAAAGATGTAATGTATATAATGTCATCATCATAAATCGAATTTATCATTTATCTTTTCAATTAGTTATGATCATCTTAGTCACTATTATTTTGTCTGTTTCTTAATCCTATCTTTCGAAACACCGTTGTCAGGGACGTGTATATAATGTATAGATCCGTGCCATTATGTACACTTTCTCTGAGTTACATTTTCTATATAACAATACTGAGTTACATGGATTGACTATGTTGCGAAATGTGAATACCGGTATTGGTTCAGTTTTCCTCTCGAATACACACAAAAACAAAATGCTAGAATACATTTTACAAATTTAACAAGAATTGAGAAAAATCAATATTTTGATAGAAGTTGATAAAATATGGAGACGTCATATTCAAATAATTTCGGCTTGAAGAATGAGTTCTTGACGCAAAGTTTTTTAGGACTCATCCCGATGATCCGCATGTAAACTTCGAACGACAACTGAACTGGGAGGTTTGTATTGTTCACAGTGTTTCAGCTTCGCCATGACAAAAGCAGGCAAAAGACAAAACATGTTAAGCCTCACCTTTTATAAAAAAAGAAATACGTTCACTTGTTCGTAAAACTTGTATGTAGTTATAAAGATTGAAAAAAACTTTTTAGATTTAGGAACTTGGAGCTCCGTACCGTACATATATAGTAAGACATATTTGCACAGGTTGACTGAAATAGCTGGCACATGAAGCGATGGGTAGAGTACGCCGAGAAATAGTGAGCACTGACGCCAACATAAGCGGTTCTATGGTGTAATGGTTAGCACTCTGAATCCTGCGATCCGAGTTCAAATCTCGGTAGAACCTTCAAAACTTTTTTGTTTGTTTTTATGTATATCTGTTGATGCTATACCACATACCTATATATTCACATTTTATCAAAAATTCAATTTTTGTATTACCTAATAATACATAGTTACATGCGTTGAATAAAGATAAATGATGCAATAAGCACACACGTGATAACACTTATTGAATATAACCAAATCTATAAGTATTGTTGCGATAAGAACACACAAGTAGGAAATACATCTTTTGATAAAAGAAATGAAAAATAAAACATTGCTCAAATCAAGAATGTCTGATATTTGAGTTTTGAAATCAATAAAAAGTGGGGTCGCTGGTAACAAACAAATACTTATTGTATTGGCGACCGGAAAGTGTCAGTTTACAGAAAGGTTGGCTAATAACGCATGTTCTGGTGGAAAATAAGTTGATATTGTACTAAATTGTATTTTTAAACACATCAAGAAAAATAGTATAACATATAAAGTTTGGACAGATATTCATGGGTTGGTAACAAGGGCTCAGTATTGCACACGATGGTGTGCTGAGTTTAACTGAATGATGGAAGTAGCAGGTTATGTACAGAATTAGCCTGCCTCCCAGGCCACATTCAAATGTCCTCCCTTGTGAATAGATGGCACTGCGGTATACTAGGAGGTCAGTCGGAATCTACTTTCACTAATCTCTCTCGTGTGGCAATTGTGTGAACTAAATGGCCAACAGTAGGCCACAAGTTCCTATGTAGTATAGGTGTAGGCATTTATATATAATAAGGTAAAACCAGTGACTAGGAATACAGTGACAGGAAACTCCTAGCCAGCAGTCCATTCACTCCCACTGTGAAGGCTAATCTCGTCCAGAGGCTTGAAAGGGCTAGAGACTTGGGTGAGATTTTGTGAGATTTGGGGTGGCCATCTTAGGCCTATTGTGTTGGTCATAATGTTAAATGGACTACTTGTGCTTTTAAACATGTGAAAAATGGATTTTACCTTTTGGAGAGGCTCAACTATAAGGACATGCTAGAGATGTAGGTAAGAACTTGTGCTAACTTTGCTTAATTGATGTTAGCGCAATTGCAATACATGTATCTGGGAGGTTTAATTGGGTACTCCAATTAACTTGTGATATGACTAAACATCAGTCATCTCAGTAAATTTCCCCTTCTGTGCTGGTTTAATTTATTGAGAAACCAACAATTTTAAGTTGGTATATGAGGTTAAATAGATAAATAAAGAAGTTAATCTTTATCGCTGTTCTATTTTCAAAGAGAATATGTATACTTGAAATTGTAAATTTGTCACATTGTCTGGACCTGTTCTAAGGTAACAATAGAACTATATTTTCTCCCATTTTGTATGCTGAATAGTAAATGAAAGGTTACTTTTTTATATATTTCAATTTCACATCATGTAAAAATGTAGAAATAATAATAGATAAATATTTCCTTGTATCATTGTTATGAGCTATGCTGATAAACTAACAGTAAAAGACAGTCAGGCACAGGGTTATTTACTGAAATGGCACTTATGGCACATATCTATGTTAGCATTCTGAAGACATGTCAAAAGTCTTGAGTTGAACCAAGATTAGACTTATTGCAATAAGCCTAACATCAATTAAACTGTTAACACATGGAACAGTGCTCACCTGCATTCCTACCAACATGCCCAGGTAAATAATCCTCCTCAAAAGGTAAACACAATTAGTAATGATTGTATATGGATTATTCATATCTTTGTATTGAAATAGGTAAATTAGCATACTAGCCCTTTAATTCAAATAATTTGAATAAACATTAAACTCAACAGAGATGAAACATTTTAAAAAACTGAACAATACATGTGGTATATTCCCTCTTTTGCCAGAGAATTTCTTTCAGTCTTGAGTGAGTAACATTGACAGAGGATGAGAGGTTTATTATCTACTCAGAGCCCCTTTAAATCTTCCGACTTCCTTTATAGACATTTAATGTGAAACAAAAGCAGTGTGGCATGTGTTTATTGGGTTGATATCCTGTACTCATACCTCAGGCTCTAGACAGGGATGTTCCTATTGATCAGAATTAAGCCAGACATAGGATTGCAATCAGACATGTGTATCCTGTATAGCCCCTGAAAGGTGCGGTCCTGAATGTAAAGGCAATCCACAGCAGTAGGTTGAGACAGGAAAGTATTGAAGGTTTTGTCACTGCATCCTGTCTGATGTTATGGACCTGTTTAACCATGGAATATATATACTAAAAGAGCTCTTCTACATTCCCCATACCAGAGAAAGTAGTCAAATAACCCTGTGGTATACACAGGAAGTGGTGATAAGTAGAGCAGTGCCCATGCTCAGTTGAGTCAGGTTGAGTCCCTGGGAATGAGTGGGATACAGATAAGAGCTCATTTGCATAACAATAGTGTCTGACTGGTGTAGGAGCTATTATTAGCTGTCTCCTATCTCCCTAACCTATATATCTCTGGTAAAACAGAGTAGAGCCTTGTAGCTAGGCTAGTACAGAATAAGCTCGTACTCATAAAACAAATAGAAACTGCACCATGGCAAAGCAGACAAAGAAAACAAACGAAAGTAAAAGTTATTTATTGTGTATGCTAACCCTGTCACGTATTAGTGTACATAAATCTTGAAAACGTTTAAGGCTTAGGAACTTTGAGCTCTGTAACTTCCATATAGTGGGGTATATTTGAACAGGTCGACTGAAATAGCAGATGAAGTGATATACCAAGTACGACGAGAAATAGTGCGCTCCGAAAGAATACAGGGATGGTTCTATGGTGTAATGGTTAGCACTCAGGACTCTGAATCCTGCGATCCGAGTTCAAATCTCGGTAGAACCTATATTCTTTTATCTATCTATCTTGAGTTTGTATCAAGCTTCCTTGAAATTTATATTTTTTATAATAGGATAATATATATATGTTTATTGACTCATAATACAATTACAAAAGCATATATATAGAGAATATATGATGGTATTTGAAAATAAATACAAAAGGAACTAATATAAGAAAGAAAATAATTTTTTAAAATACGCCATAGAAATCGGTGAGGTGTATTATTATGGTGTATTGTTATTAACCATACTATATATTTATGTATTTAGAGTTTTCTCAAGGTAAACAGTTTTGTATTAATTCAAAATATTATGGAATAAATATACATACTTTGCAGTCAATTGTAATATGATTAATCTTTATCAACTTGGTGGGACACACTTACAATGTACGACGATACCTTTGAAAAGATTGGTACTTTTACTAAAAGCACAGATATAAATACTAGGTAATGTACCTCTGCAAAGCTAAATGAAAGAACTCGAAATTAATTACAAGGCAAAGCTAACAGCTTCCTGACGCATGGATTTTGTGAATATCCGTCTCCCCTCCTCCTATACCCTGAAAGATATACTTTGAAAGCTAAAAACTTTGAAAAGGGTTTTAGAAATATAGAAACCTGAAGCTTAGTTTTTTTTATACGTAGTAGTATATTTATGTAGATATGTGTATTTATGTAGATCGTTTAGTGCCTGTGCCCCAAAAACTATGGAATCAGCTCCCAGATAATATTCGGGCAGCTGGGAGTGTGGCAATCTTCAAACGACAATTGAAAACACATCTGTTCAAAGATGTATATATCAACTAACTATGTGGATATCAAAATCTATCCTTTGACAATGGAATGTAATGCGCCTTTGAGCATGTTTATATGGAAAGGGCGCAATATCAAATGACAATATTATTATTATTATATATTCTTGAATTGGGTGTCTAAATAGCAGATATAGGGTTGTAAAGAACAGTAAAAACAAATATAGGCAGAATGATTGCGTAAGCGGTTCTATGGTGTAATGGTTAGCACTCAGGACTCTGAATCCTGCGATCCGAGTTCAAATCTCGGTAGAACCTTCAATATTTTTTCTTTCTTTACATTTTTTATAATAGGATAATGTTATTAACCATATTTCATATTTAGGTTTTCTTAAGATTGACATATTGGTATTACCTCAAAATATCATGGAATGAATAGACCTGCGTTGAAGCATATTGTGATATGATAAATCTGTATCAACTTGGTGGGACAAACATACGACGATACTTTTGAAAAGATTGGTACTTTTACTAAAAGCACATATATAAGTACTAGGTAATGTACCTCTCTGCTAAATTAGATAAAAAGAACCAGAAATCAATAACAAATCAAAGCTAACAGCTTTCTAAAGCATGGATTTTGTGAATATCAGTACCTCCTCCTATACCCTGATAGAAATACATTGAAAGCTTTATACTTTGAAAAGGGTTTTAGAAATATAGAAACCTGGGGCTTAGTTTCTTATACGTAGTAGTATATTCTTGAATTGAGTGTCTAAATAGCAGATATAGGGTTGTAAAGAACATCCAAACAAACGTGGGTTATGTTCAGATTCTAAAAGTGGTTCTATGGTGTAATGGTTAGCACTCAGGACTTTGAATCCTGCGATCCGAATTCAAATCTCGAGTGTCTGAGTGTCGAAATATCAGATATAGGGTTGTAAAGAGCGTGAGAAGAACTGTGGGGTAATTATTTGTTATGTAAGTGGTTCTATGGTGACCGTGTAATGGTTAGCACTCAGGACTCTGAATCCTGCGATCCGAGTTCAAATCTCGGTAGAACCTATTCTTTTTTTTTTTCAAAAATCTACCTCACTTGATTTTGTATTAAGTTTCCTTAAAATTTACATTTCTTATTATAGGATAATGTTATCAACCATATTATATATTTATGTATTTTGGGTTTTCTTAAGGTTAACAGTTTTGTATCAACCTGCCTTAAATATTTTGCTTTTAATCTAAATCTTTTGATATCATCATGTATAATTTGTATTCAATTTTGAACTTTATTTTTCGTCATTTTCTCTGCCATTTTGTAACCAAGTTGTGAAACAGTTGTACGTACGCACTGGCAACTGAATAACACTTAAAAAAACTTTTATCAAAGTGTATCCTTTGTATTCAATTTAGAATTTTGTTTTCCCTCAATTTCATTTATTTTAGCAAAAAATGAAATGGCTAGAAGTCCTATTTGTGAGTCCCAACGAAATGATACAAAGGTATCCTATCACAGTAGAATTTGAGTTAGAGTTCATTTCATAGCACTTTAGATGCCGTTATATAGATAAAAAGATATGGAAATTGTAAAAGTTAAATGCAATATAAACTGTGATATCAAAAGATTTAGGCAAACGAACAAAAGTGTTTTTGAAGGTTCTACCGAGATTTGAACTCGGATCGCAGGATTCAGAGTCCTGAGTGCTAACCATTACACCATAGAACCGCTTCTATAAAATGCTTGCCGATTATCTCACCAGCTATTTTCTATATCACGACTTCTACTATTTTAGTCGCCCAGATAAAAATATCCCAACAATTTCTAGAGGGATATTTTTGAATTGAGTGTCTAAAATAGCAGATGTGCCTGAAATAGCAGGTGTAGGGATGTGCCGAACAGCACAAAGAAACATATGGTATTACCTCATCATATCTTAGATGAAAAGACATTCGTGGTGATTTGTGTGGATCTATGGTGTAATGGTTGATACAGTGCTGACATTTAATTCCTGCTCTAAATGCCTGGTCACCCCGGGCGGATACACGACTGCACGCCCAATTGCCACCCAGTTTCCTGGACATGGATGCATGTACGACCTCACAACTGACCGTAGCTTTGGTTCGCAAGCTACTCTGTGTTTGATTCATTTTTGACATGTTATCCATGTGTTTGTACGACCAGGCACTGGCAAACGTCCGGTCAACTGGTGCAGGAATTAAATGTCTACACGATATGGCAGAAAAAACTGACGAAAAATGAAATTCAAAATTAGATACAATATTTACTGTGATTTCAAAAGATTAAGATAAACGAACAAAAAAATTGTTACAGGTTCTACCGATATTTGAACTCGGATGGCAGGATTCACAGTCCTGAGTGCTAACCATTACACCATAGAACCACTCATATCTGATTGATTTAGCCTCTGTCTCTCTCTGATCCGAGTTCAAATCTCGGTAGAACCTTCCTCAAATATTTTGCTTTTAATCTAAGTCTTATATCATAATGTATAACTTGTGTTCAATTTTGAACTTTATTTTTCATCATTTTCTCTCCCATTTTGTAAAAACATTTGTTCTTTTATCAAAGTGTATCCTTTGTATTCAATTTAGAATTTACAGAGCATGTCATAGCACTGAGACTGCACTTGTGCGGGTACAGAACGACATCCTTCGCACTCTCGATCAGGGTGGGGCTGCGATCCTTGTGTTACTCGATCTTAGCGCTGCTTTCGATACAATCGATCACTCCATCCTTCTATCTAGGATGGAGTCAGTTCTTGGAGTTAAAGGATCTGCTCTACAGTGGTTCAAATCGTACCTGTTAGGCAGGAAACAGAGGATTAAAATCAATGATGACTTCTCCGAAAATCAAGAAATCCTGTGGTCTGTACCACAGGGATCTGTGTTGGGTGCACTATTGTTCCTAATATACATCATACCTCTGGCACAGCTAATCCGATCCTATGGTCTGAACAATCATGGCTATGCTGATGACACCCAGCTCTGCTTATCATTCAAAAAGACAAGTGATAACGCAATAGTCAAACGTGAAATCCTAAATCTTGAGAAATGTTTGTGTGACATTAGTGTCTGGATGTCTCAGAACAAACTGAAACTCAACAATGACAAGACTGAAATCATTCTATTCGGCTCTAAGAAACACCTAGCTGAACTGAACATTAAGTCACTCTCTGTAGCGGGGACTGATGTGTCTGTTGCATCTGAGCCTGTGCGGAATCTGGGAGCTATGTTTGACTCTCAACTGACCATGGCACCCCATGTCAAAAGTGTTGTCAAAAAATCTAGCTTTCACCTGAGAAATATTGGAAAAGCGAGACGTGTGTTAACAGAAGATGCCACAAAAACAGTGATGCAGTCACTGGTGATGTCTCGCTTGGATTACTGCAATGCTCTCCTAATTGGAATACAACAGGATTTGATTGCAAAGCTGCAGCGACTACAAAACAGTGCAGCAAGGATAGTATCGAGAACCAGGAAGTATGAACATATCACACCTGTTCTCATCAAGCTTCACTGGCTACCAATCAAATTCCGCATCCAATTTAAGGTCCTACTGCTGGTATACAAGGCGCTAAACGGACTTGCACCTAAGTACATCAAGGAGCTGCTCGTGCCTTATAAACCCAGACGCCATCTACGATCAGAAGCAAAGGGCCTTCTGGACGAGCCTCGGACTAGACTCAAATTTGGAGATCGCGCTTTCTCCATTAGTGCACCAAGATTATGGAATGCGCTTCCACAACACCTGAAGGATTCTACATCGTGTCAGGCCTTCAAGAAGTGTCTCAAAACACACCTTTTCAGGCTCGCCCATTGAGGCGTTGTGGACTATTACTCAAACTATGACAATGTGCAGCGCTTTTGAACATTTTATGAATGGAAAAGGCGCTATATAAATTCCAATTATTATTATTATATTATTATTATTATTTTATTTTCCCTCACTTTCATTTATTTTAGCAAAAGCATGTCTTCTTGTGCTTATTAAGGATATGGCCAGAATTCCTATTTGTGAGTCCCAGCGAAATGATACAAAGGTATCCTATCACAGTAGAATTTGAGTTTGAGTTTATTCCATAGCACTTTAGATACCGTTATATAGATAAAAATGTATGGAAATTGTAAGCAAACTTCAATACAAAGAACAGCTCGGGTTCAAATCCTGGCAGGGCATATGATATAGTGGCAAGTGGCTTTGGCTTGACATTGGTTTCAAAGGTATTTCCGGTTTCTTCAGTACGTACTACTGGTTTGTCACGAATTGGCAACAATATGGCAGAAAAAGCGACAAAAAATGAAATTCAAAATTAGATACAATATATACTGAATATCTAGATAAATGAACAAAAAAAATTTGCAGGTTCTACCGAGATTTGAACTCGGATCGCAGGATTCAGAGTCCTGAGTGCTAACCATTACACCATAGAACCGAGTGTAGTGAGTAAAAGCTTGCCCATTCTCTCACCAGCTATTTTCTATATCACGACTTCTACTATTTTAGTCGCCCAGATAAAAATATCCCAACAAGTTCTACAGGGATATTTTTGAATTGAGCGTCTAGAATAGCAGATGTGCCTGAAATAGCAGGTGTAGGGATGTACAGAACAGCACAAAGAAACATATGGTATTACCTCATCATATCTTAGATGAATAGACACTCGTGGTGATTTGTGCGGGTCTGTGGTGTATTGGTTGATAGGTATCATGACTCTGGATCCTATGATTCGAGTCCAAATATCGACAAAACCTGTAGTCATCATAGTTTTGTTTCTTTCGAAACTATGTTGGTTTGAACACAAAAATATTTGTAATCAAATCACCTAAACTATGTAATTTGATATTGTATTTGTATACCAACACTAATTTACTATTACATGAAATAAATATGACTAAACTGCAGTTGCAGTACTATATCGAAATTTTAGACACACAGGCATGCCAAGTTTTTATATATATATATTTATATTCAGTTGTTATATTTTTATATACAAGAAAAGAGATTTTGAACAGTTTGCTAGATTCTAAACTTTCATTTAAATATTTCTCAGGATACCACTTTGAGATCAAGACAGTTTATACATATCAGGCCATGTGGATACTCTTGGTGTGGAAGGGTCGATGTCAAACTTGGCTTCCACTCCGTGGTCCCATCTCTCGGACTTGCCCCAGTTCCAAAGGTCTCTATGGTGCCTATCGCCATACTCTTTCCCATAGTGAACATTGACAAACGGCATCGTGGAGTCGGCTGTTAGAGATAGTGTGATTTAGCGTCTATATTGCCGTTTTGTTGGCATGGAAACAGGGTTTTGTTGGGGATGCGCGATAGGGATGGGGATGTTATCTGTGGGCTGGTATGAGCGGGACAGTGTGACAGTTGGTCTCGGTAATATTGATAAATGTTAAATTGCTGCATCTTAGGTCACGTAATATAAAATGATAAAATTGTATATTACAAAATGATTCATGACGATCAGTGTTAAAAGCAAAATATAAACATATTTGGCATTAAAGAAACAGTCAAAAATACGCGATGATAGAGGCATACTTATCAACAATTGCAAAAATTGAAAAATATTTATTAGGTAAATGGTCCCAATTATATCGATGACTGCAATAAAGATGCATACTATATTATTCGATGCTGCTCAAACCAAAGGATGCATGTTATAATTCATATCAAATATGACGTGCATGCCACACACACACACACACAACCATATATATATATATATATATATATATATATATATATATATATATATATATATATATATATATATATGTATATATATATATATATATATATATATATATATATATATATGTATATATGTATATATATATATATATATATATATATATATATATATATATATATATATATATACTTGTATATATATACATAGATAGATATATATATATATATATATATATATATATATATATATATGTATATATATATATATATATATATATATATATATATATTTATATATATATATATATATATATATATATATATATATATGTATATATATATATATATTTATATATATATATATATATATATATATATATATATATATATACATATATATATATATATATATATATATATATATATATATATATATATATGTGTGTGTGTGTGTGTGTGTGTGTGTGTTTGTCTGTGTATATTTGGAATGTAATGAATTACCTAAGTTTGGAATCTGATTTAAACTTCTTTTTACGTACTTTCTAAAACATTCCTTTGTTGTAAGAGAGTTGTGAGTAATAGCCTCAGGTCACCTGGAGGCCGCACAGAATAGGAACACATTAGAACTGAGCAGCTATGATTGCGCCAATTCGTGATCGCCGTGAGTCATCTGTCACCTATCACATTCCTCACCTATCACCATGGAAATGCGACAGAAAATTTGCATATCTCTCGTGCAATCTTGGCACATTTTGATAAATCAATGGCCACAGCTCTTTGTGACACGATATGGAATGCAAATGATGTGATATCATTTCATCCTACTTGTATTTGTAAAACCTAGCTCGGTGCATTTTGAGACTTAACCTATTCCTAACCAGATCATTCAAGAAACAATGCAGTTTTTCCTTTATTTTATTATTCAAACATTTATCTTCCTGTTTCGTGATTCATCTCTCTCTCTCTCTCTCTCTCTCTCTCTCTCTCTCTCTCTCTCTCTCTCTCTCTCTCTCTCTCTCTCTATATATATATATATATATATATATATATATATATATAAATATATATATATATATATATACATACACACACACACATATATATATATATATATATATATATATATATATATATATATATATGTATATATATATATATATATATATATATATATATACATACTAGATCTAGTATATATATATATATATATATATATATATATATATATATATATATATATATATATATATATATATATATATATATATATATACGCACTCTCACCTACACACACACACACACACACACATTTTTATTAATACATTGGCTATACATTTTTTCATTCATTCATGTATTCATTTGTTTATCATTCCATCCAATGTATGTATATTTATTTACTATGGCTCTCGCCACAAAAGCATACAATACGAAATACAATACAACAATCAATAACTTATTTTTAGTTATTGGTCGTTGAATGCCTATAACGACATATCATGATCAACACAAACATTCATATCCCTCTCTGTCGGTACATGTGCTTGGAGGCTCAGTGGTGCTAACAAGACGTGATGACCATCACTCTTGGCTCAATTACTGGTGCCAAAGCTTAATTATAAATAAATGACCATTTCCCTCCATCCAATCCTTGCCAACTCTGTAATGAGGTTACAGGTCCGCCAAGATCTCCCTGGCGTATGCAAGTACGTCATTGCCTATGTGAGACCGAGACCACATCTTCCCAATGCTCGCCAGTAACATACACATATAGCAGCTATACGGTGGAATGCGACGAAAATAACATACGCAGTGGTACACTGCGTTCGGAGCAAACTGAGCAACCAGCGATCTCATATCTGGTTCTATGGTGTAATGGTTAGCACTCAGGACTCTGAATCCTGCGATCCGAGTTCAAATCTCGGTAGAACCTTCAATATTTTTTGCGTTTTATCTGAATAGTTTAATGAACGCTAACACATAGATGCATTTGTATTTTCGTGAATTGTTTTTATCCAAATTACAACAGTATTGAATAATACCAAATTTGAACTCGGTTGTGGAATATTACGTTCGGTAGACCTGCATATTCAAATAGTATTTAGTATATGTATTTTCTTGTAATCGTTAGTATGTGTATTTTCTTGAGATTAAATATCTTTATCTTATTTACAACAGCAAATCACACGTATTGAATATCACCATATGTGAACTCGGTTATGGAAAATTAAGATTCTTTAAAAATATGAGAAGTTATCCAAATAGCGATTGGTTCTATGGTGTAATGGTTAGCGATCCGAGTTCAACTTTTAGTTGAACCTGCAAATCCCTTTCTTTTCACATCTCTAAATACTTTGAATGCATTTGTATTTTCTTGAAATTAAATATTTCTATCCAAATTACAACAGTAAATTAAACGTATTGAATACTATCAAATCTGAATTTGGTTGTGGAATATCAAAATTCAATTGATTTTGCTGTGCCACGCAATCGTAGGAAATGCTAATATGTCCTTGGAATATTCGACATTGAGAATGCCAGATATGTTTAAATGAAAAGTGTGTACAAGTTTATAAATCTTCAAGTATGACTTCTTGCATATTGGTCATATTATATGCAATAATGCTAAAACCAGACATATTTCAAAAATAAAAGAAATGAAATGAAATAAACAAATGCTGTGATACAAACAGTGTAACCGAGAAAATAATGCTTACTAGTAACATACACATTTTTAGCCATGGTGGAATGCTTTAAGACTCGTACATAGTACAACTTAAATAACAAATGCGGTGGTACGAGGGTGTTTTGTCAAAATTGAAAGTTTCTACAGAGCATATCTGGTTCTATGGTGTAATGGTTAGCACTCAGGACTCTGAATCCTGCGATCCGAGTTCAAATCTCGGTAGAACCTTCAATTATTTTTTCTCTATAGATATATCTAAATAGTTTGATAAACATTATCTCATGAATGCATTTGTATTTTCCTGAAATTAGATATTTTTATCCAAACAACAATAGTAAATCAAATATATTGAATATGACCAAATTTGAACCCACTTGTGGAATATCAAAACACAATTAATATTGCTGTGACACGCAATCGTAGGAAATGCTGCCATGTCATTAAAATATTAGAAATGGAAAATGCCATGGAGAATTCCGGATAGTTTAATGAATGATTTTAAATCGGGCAAGAACAGGCAGAATTGCAATATATATACTTTATTGGCTGTAAGTAGATTACAAATTGTACAAATATATTTGTGACACAGGACAATACAAAGAATATGAGAGAAAACAATGATTATTATGAACAGAAATTAACAAAAGGGAAGTTATTATAAGAAGAGAGAGAACAGTCAAGACTGACCCTCCTAACTAAAAAAAAAAAACAAAAATATAATGAAAACTAAACAAAAAACGGACTTAATTACTCAGCTTAAAGAATTAACAGTAAGGAGAGGCTGTGTATTGTGAGACGAAACTCGAAATCCGGGGTAAAGCCGGGTCTGAATACCTTTTCATACGTCAGGCAGAGGTGAATAAGAAATTAACCTACTCCTTTGCGCTGATTTAGAACATACTTGTAAATGCCATTTATGTGGCTACCAGATATACACCACAGTTTATCCATTACGGAGTCAATAACATCGTCTGGGCGTTTCCCCATACACACTAGCATCACATCATTCTGGTTTTCATTCAAGACATCTTTTATGTTTGGATCTGCCTCTAATTCAAAAAACATATCAGTACGTAGGTTTTGAGTCCCTGGACATTGCAAGACTATATGATAGGAATCTTCAATACAGAATAATTCACACAGAGAGCATATCCTATTACAGCGGGGTAAGCTTTTAAGGCGGACATCGTCACATTTTAAGAGACTGGTGTGACTTACCATCTTTGCTAAGTTCTCACAGATATTGACCATTTCAGGGAATTTATTCGATAAATACCACCACGTCAGAAACCTGGGCCCTGAGCATACACGGACCAGTATATCCAGCTCCTTATACAGCCTAGCCTCTATGCTCCAAAACGTATCCTCCAATGACCACCCCCTATCCCATACAGTCTTTCTCCATACAGCTTTGGGGTAGTTGCGGTCCATCATAACCATATTTCTTATATCTTCGGTCAAGTTAAAAACATCAGCGGTTTCAAGGAGGTCGACAACAATGCTCCATTCTCCATTGGGGAGCGGGTTGACATTGTTGTAGATCTGTGTTGCCCTATCAACAAAAATTTTCCTAGAAAGAGCATCATGGTCTAAGGCGAGTATGGCCCTGATAAAAAGGAGTTTCCTTACCTGTATATATCGAGAGAGGAGCATCCATCCTAAACCAAAAAAACTACAGATATTAGGTGTTCTATGAAAAAAACGCTGAATTCGTTTACCGGCGTAGGTTTGAAACGTCTCTAGAGAATTAATGCTGTGATCATTTAGCCGCCACAATTCGCACCCAAAAGTTGCAATTGGGACGACGATACTCCAGAAAATAATATTGCATGTTGCAATATTAAGGCCGTTCTTCCTAATACCGAGTCCTGAAATGGCATTCAGGGCTCTTCTAGCCTTGCTAATCCTCTCATCAATCCCTGAGCAGTTATCAGAAAAAATAGACGTTTTGACACCTACATGATCATATTCTACAACCTCGCGGACCGTAGCAGGACCTAAATTAAACCTTCTATGTGGGGCATTTCTCTGGTGATTACGGATGGTACGAGGGTGTTTTGTCAAAATTGAAAGTTTCTACAGAGCATATCTGGTTCTATGGTGTAATGGTTAGCACTCAGGACTCTGAATCCTGCGATCCGAGTTCAAATCTCGGTAGAACCTTCAATTATTTTTTCTCTATAGATATATCTAAATAGTTTGATAAACATTATCTCATGAATGCATTTGTATTTTCCTGAAATTAGATATTTTTATCCAAACAACAATAGTAAATCAAATATATTGAATATGACCAAATTTGAACCCAGTTGTGGAATATCAAAACACAATTAATATTGCTGTGACACGCAATCGTAGGAAATGCTGCCATGTCATTAAAATATTAGAAATGGAAAATGCCATGGAGAATTCCGGATAGTTTAATGAATGATTTTAAATCGGGCAAGAACAGGCAGAATTGCAATGTGTGGTACAAGTTTATAAATCTTCAAAGTTGACTGCTTGCATATCAGTCATACTATATGCAATAATGGTATGAAACCAGACATATTTAAAAATTCTGAAAAAATTAAATGAAATAAACATATGCTGTTATACAAAGAGTGTTACCGAGAAAATAATGCTTACTAGTAACATGCACATTTAGCTATGGCGGAATGCTTTAGAACTCGTACGTAGTACCAGAGATATATAGGTATTACAGGTCACTGGTAGTACGACTAAAATAGCATACGCGGTGGTACTCTGCGTTCCCAGAAAACTGAGAGGCACTCTCATTACGTCTGGTTCTATGGTGTAATGGTTAGCACTCAGGCCTCTGAATCCTGCGATCCGAGTTCAAATCTCGGTAGAACCTGAAATATTTTTTTTATGTATATGTATGTTTATTGACTTTAATATTGTAATTACACATTTTTATTTTCTTGAAATTAAATCTTATTTAACCAAATCACAACAGTAAATCAATTGTATTCAAGTTTACCAAAATTTGAACTTGGTTATGGAATAATAAAATGCATTTGATTTTGTTGTGACACGCAAGCCTAGGAAATACTAACTTGTCCTTCAATATTAGAAATCGAAAATGTCATTGAGAATCCCTGGTGTTTTGAAATGAATGAAAGGTCGTCATCTTAAATATGACATGGACAGACAGTATTGCATTGTGTGGTATAAGTTTATAAATCTTCGAAGTTCAATTCCTGCGTTGTGTTCATAGTACATGCAAAATGGAATAAAATGAGACGTATCTCATAAATTATAAAAGTAAAATAAAATAAACATATGATGTGATACAAAGAATGTTATCGAGAAAATAATGCTTTCTAGTAACATGCATATTTAGCTATGGTGGAATGTTTTAGAATTAGTACGTAGTACGACAAAAATAACATACGCGGTGGTACACTGCGTCTTTAAAAACCTGAGAAGTGTTATATGGCATATCTGGTTTTATGGTGTAATGGTTAGCACTCAGGACTCTGAATCCTGCGATCCGAGTTCAAATCTCGGTAGAACCTGCAAACATTTTTTATATATATATATAAATAGTTTGAATGCAATGGGTATTTTCTTGAGATTAAATGTTTTTATCCAAATCACAACAATAAAATCAAATGTGTTGAATATCATCAAATTTGAACTCTATTGTGGAATATTGAAATTCAATTGATTTTGCTATGTCTAGCAAGCGTAGGAAATGCTACCATGCTATAGTACAGATAAAACTGCATTGTGTGGTACAAGTTTATACATTTTCAAAGTCTAACTTTTGCGTATCGTTTATAATATATATGGAGCATGGAATTAAACCAGACGTATTTCTTGAATTTAAAAAAGTCAAAAATATATACATATGCTGTGTTACCGAGAAAATAATGGTTACTAGTACCATACACATTAGGCAATGGTGGAATGTTTTAATACTAGTACGTGGTATGACTAAAATAACATACGCGTTCAGAAAACTGAGAAGCTTCGATTCACATATAACTGGTTCTATGGTGTAATGGTTAGCACTCAGGACTCTGAATCCTGCGATCCGAGTTCAAATCTCGGTAGAACCTATACACATTTTTTCTGTCGTCTAGTGTCTATTCTTAAAATTGAATATTGTTTATCAAAACAACCAAAGTTAGTCAAATTTGAACTCGGTTTTAAATCCCGATAAAACCCACTTTAGTTTCAGATTTCCATCTCTTGATAATGAATTCAAGCAATACGCACTATAGTTGCATCAAATTGCCAATATGTTTCATTATGTATAATTCATTATCTATAATTCTCCAAATATGGTTTATTTTACAGAATTCCACGTCGACTGGATGTCAGACGTACGAGACGGAGTATGAGATTGCGCCCAATCACCGCATACATCTTACAATACTGGATACCCCAGGTAAGAATATCCTTATGTAGACTCGGTTAATTGTTCCAGATTAAAAAGACACCTTTTTTTAGGGGATTAAGGTTATGGGTATCATTGCAAGCCAGTTAAAAGCCCTGTCCCAAAACACACCTCAAAGCAGCATAATCCTATATCTAGGCGTATCTCCAGGTTCCTGGGTGTTATCAGGTAGAGAATATCATCGCCAACTGTCATTATTCAATCCATATTCTGTTTTATTTCTAAATTTACAACTTTTTTTTCAAATGGCATATTCTCATAACCTACGCAGGTACCCATCACCTTAAGCGGTAGTTTTCGCCGGTAGCTCCGGATTCCTCTATCACGTACAAGCTTAGATGAATCGAACATGGATTGGTCAGCACAGACCAATTGCCATGCGGCCCACTGTAAAGACCCCAACAAACCTAATCTCGCCTACAGTCGAATGAGGGCTCTCGTAATTGTGTACATTGTATCGAGAAAGTTGTTCACGCACATGCGCAGATCGCACGTCTTGAGTGGTTCTCGTCAACATCGGAGCTTTAAGTTTTGCCGAGACTGTTGAGCAAGACCTGCTGGTTGTGTATCCGGTGATCGATATTCGTGGTACAAGTAAAGTCACAACTGGCCGCTGACGACTCAGCCGTCATATGACAGAAAAAAGTAAGGTGGACAATTTTTTTAATCCTCCCAATTGTTTAAACCGAGGTGATCCCCTGCTCTTGTAACAGGGTCCCCTCTACTACTACATTACAACAAGTTTCCCGGCACTGTCCATCTATATCTACTTGGACATAAACTCCATATCAGGGGCTTAGCCGCCTATGCGTCCAGCGTGTCATTTGGACACGCAGAACACTGTTTTTTGACAGTTTGGACACACAAAAGTTTATGTCAGAATTTACTGATGATGACTTTTCTTAGAAGATAGAAGATGTAGAAGCTGTTGTGTCACTTTTATAATACACACAAAGCAGAATCTGGCCTAAAAAAGCAAAATCTGTAAATGTATAGGGTTTATTTCATTAGTAGTATGTACTTTGTACCACACTTTGGACACGCAAAAGTCTATGAAACCTCTATTTGGACACCCTGTTTCTAAATATCGGCTAAGACCCTGCTCCATATAGTGAGATAATTGTAACCAACCTCTTGAATTTTGAGATAACCTTCTGCCCAATTTAGCAGCATCAAGTATGTATCAGTGATTTGGAAGTATTAAACAATATAACTCATTTAAATCGTGAATGTTTCAGGTAATCCCATTTCTATGATCTTCAAAACACTTATGCCGCATTTATTTTGGTATATTAGAAATAATGACTCATGAAGAGAAATTTATATGATGACTAACCGTAGGAAAATAACAATGCCCATTTATTCAATACCCCAACTTATGCCATTGTTATACTAGCGTGTACTCTAGGTAGTTAGGTAGGCTTTACTGTGTTTTACTTTTTCATATATCAATGTATGCCTGCAACTTTACTGTATAGGGACTTGTGGCCTACTGTTGGCCACTTAGTTCACACAATTGCCACACGAGGGGGTTGTGATGGTTTCCAACTACCCTCCAAGTATACCGCAGTGTCATCTATCCACAAGGGATGATATTTGAATATGGCCTAGGAGGCAGATTTAAGGCTGTTAAGTAGTAGTGTCATCGCGTGGAGATGTAGAGGCCACCACCAGTCTTGGCAACGAATACTGCGGCTTTAGGGAAATTTTGTGGTTTTGATAAAAACCGAAATGTGCAAGTAGCGGAATGATTTATCATGACTCACCCAGCCTCGGATTCTGCGAGATCAGCTGTATGATGAAAGAGCCGGGGCGACGGATACGGTTAATTGATTTAATTACGGAAACAAACTTCTTCTGGCTAAAACGTGGTTTTGTATTTCATTAGAGTTCATTTACGGCTTTTCAAAGATATTGGATTGGCATGTGTGCCTCGCACGTGTGTGCATCACTAAATAGAAACGCATTGCCCTCATTGTTGAATGGTCAAATGGTTGCACGTTTATCATACAAAAATAATTTTATTGATCGCACTATATAGCATGAAAATTATCACATCTCGATGTGACAATATCACATTCCAAAAATAATCAAGAATGAAAGAAGAGATAAATACTCCCATCATCTAGCCTTACCATAGTCATTTCACTGTATAATACCAGTGACTGGAAAGTAGTGTGTGTGTGTGTGTGTGTGTGTGTGTGTGTTCAGTGCAGCAGAGTCGTGTCTAAGTGAAGCTCTGTTGGGAGGGTCTAATAAGAGGGCCAGCTTGTGACCGACAGTTAGAAGACTTGGGTCCGCTCTCAGCCAATGATATGCCCCCGGGTGATATGCACGAAGCAAGTTTTCTCATTCATTATCAGTATTATATCATCATTGATATTATTATTATTATTATTATTATTATTATTATTATTATTATTATTATTATTATTATTATTATTATTGTTATCATTATTGTTATTAGTACTTGATGTTTTTTGCTAGCAAGCTATTTTGGGTATCCGCCATTAGTGTGGGATATATATATATATATATATATATATATATATATATATATATATATATATATATATATATATATATATATATATATATATATATATATATATATATATATATATATATATATATATATATATATATATATATATATATATATATATATATATTCAATTCTTTAGCTCGCGCTTGACTTTTACTTTCTCTTTCGATCTTCATATGCGATAAGGTTATTTCTCGGAGTGCTGCGCTTGTCTTCCACTCTCTGGTTCCGACTCAATGATAGCATGGATTGACCAGGAAGCCGCCATTGTATATATTTAACTCCGCCTGGTATTTGAAACATGAAAAATGAATACCGGATCATGCTCTTTCCCATACAATCGATATTTGTAATTACGTTATCGAATAGCCTTTCCACTACAGCTGTATTATTGAACCGAGTGGTTCATGGCCCCTGGACCTAAGCCCAACTCCTTGACCTATATGCATAGTACAGGGCCTCTGTATAAAATCATTATTCTCAGATAATGTATTATAAACCGGTTTTGCAATATTGCCATTGGAGCAGAAAAGAAGGAATCTTGCGAGGTCAATGACTACATGGGCTTGTTTCCGCGAGCCTGTTTGGAACCAGAAACTTCATAAACCACATACTAACCAGAATCAGCTCACCAAAACGAGTGTGGTTCGAAGCAGATCACTTGCCTGGTTCGAGCCATGTGATTGAACGCCACTAGATACATATTGTTTCTGTAAAATTCATTTTTTGCCTTAGATACTAATTTCAACTTGATCGAGCCCACCTGTGTTAGACAGGGATATTTCACTTGTATGGACTTGTTTGAAATTCTGCTCGCTTACAAGCCAAGCAAGCGATGTTTATCTCCCATAGTTCATAGCTTGAACCACTATCAATCGGTGTTAACAACCTTTTGAACCAAACCATGTTACTTGGTTCACACCAGGGGTGAGATAGCACGCCAAAACTACCTTGATTAGGACCTGATCACGTGCCTGTTACCTTTCTGGTTGAACCAGGCTCGCCAAAACAATCCCCAGAAATTCGACAATATCAGTAGTAGGTCGAACAAGCTTTGCGCCATCTATATTGACTGCTATAAACTAAATCTGGACAAAAAATAAACGATATAGATCAAACTTTAAAAGCACGATTTTATTATTTGATATACTAGGGCTTAGTCTGATATTACCCACACGTACTCGCTCTTGATAATATTTCTATACATTATGTTTGGATTTAGTCGTAACCTATCCAGGTTATATTTGTACGATGGGGCAGATGTGAACGGCAGAATTTTTCAAAAAAACTTTCCGCTGTTTTTCTGGAAAATGACAGAAATTTCTAAAGATTTTTTCAAATGTTTTTCCAAAAATAACAGATTTTTTAAAAAAAAATCTGCCGTTCACACCTGCACCATCGTATATTTGGAATATCAGAAACATAATTTTTATTAAACAGTTAAAATGTGCAAGTGAAGGTGAAGATTAATACAGACATGTACATGCCTGGATATCTCTTTGACAAGTGTCGTCTAGACTTGTGATACTTATGACATGTCTTTGGATTAAGACATAAAATTGCATAGCATCTGAAGGAGAGTTGTAGATAGAGTTCCGGAGAACATACACAAATTCAAATATTTTCTGAAGCCTGCCTTTATAAGAGTCATAATAAATAATAAGACGGTGTTGGCTGGTAAAGTCATGAATGCTTTAATCTCGACTTTCAACCTCTTACATGCATAACAATCCCGTACAACAATCTCACAATGGCACGGCACATTTGAAAATAACTTTTGAAAATAATAAAAGCATAAATTCATTCACAAATTGAATCAGAAATTAGTGGCAATATTACAGTCGTTTTAGAGATAGATTAGTTGACGAAGGTGTCGACCAACGTCTTGGCCAACCAGACCACTCTAGCATAAATCTTAGATGAATAAAAACAAGTGGATATGAAACCAAACGTAGCGAATATCCCAAAAGTTAAGTTCTGAGCATGTGGGTGCGCAGCTTTCTCTGTAATGTAACGATCCGCGAGCCCTCATTGGCCATAGTCTCCCAGTGACGTCAAACTGAGGCCAGATTCGAGACCCCCGGGATAGCCAGGCCTCTTGCTATATATTCACTCTTCTATTCATCTAAGCTTAGATACTAGTATATACAATAACATAGTCTTCTGAGATCACAAGTCTGCACATACAAGAAAATAACGGTGACTATATGTGCGCACGAAACTTTCCTCCTATCAATATAGAAACTGTTTGAAGGCATTACAGAAAATGCGAGTTTCAAGTATACATGCAAAAATACATGTAATGCAATTAAAATAAACAGTACATATAAGTATTTGATACATTTCTGAGTTATCGAAGGCGATGCAATTGATTCTTCGCTGTCTATCACCGCTTTCCGGGTTCAAACCCCGCTCGGGGCATGTGAGAAAGTTACCTGTGACTTGGGGTTAGAGATAAAGATATCTGTTGTTGAAGATACACATGGATGATATTCACTTAATATGATATCTTCATAGCTAGAAAAACCGAATGAATAATGTTTGATAATAGAGCTATAAGGTTAAGTATGGAGCAGAAATAATTGAACTTTTTATAGTTTAGGCACAATTCGGAGTAAACTGCATCCGTTTTGAGATCTCCTACATCCGGGCTTACTCCTATATCCATTCCAACTCCGGCCCGCATCTCCATGTCATTGCGCATGCGCATTGTAGAAATAAGATTTGGCATTGTGTATTGTCCGTTCGTAAATGTTCCAATCGTACCAAGCAAGAGAACAAATAACTGAAAAGAAAATCGAAAATATATCACAAGCATGTAAACAGTTATCGAACGATAAAATTCGTATCATGCCAGCAAAAACAAACAAACAAAACAAACAAGAAGCCAAATTAATGATTGATTAACTAATTGATTGACTGATTGAATGAATGAAAATATAAATAAAAAGATAGATCAATAAATGAATAAAAATGTATAAATAGATAAATGAATAGATACATGTAAATAAATATAATGAATAAATAAATAAATAAATAAATAGATAAATGAATAAATCGATAAATAAATAAATAAATAAAGATAAATGAATGAATGAATAAATATATAAATCAATAAATTAATGGTAAATGAATGAATGAATAAATAAATGAAACAATAAGCAGACGAACATATTTTGATAACTTTACCTGGCACATATAGAGGGCGTCCCATGCGGTGTGTAGCAGATGCAGTGTGTGAGTGAGAAGGACTAGTGAGGAGCAGATCTGGCACAGCTGGAAATATCGAGGGTAGAGGAGGCACTGGACGTACCCAAATAGGTGGCGCGGCAGCTTGCGGATGAGGGTCACCTCTGGAGAAGAATAGTAAATGAAAAGCATAATAGGTGGCGCGCCAGAGAAAAGTACAGAAAACATATAATAGGTGACGCGGCAGGTTGCGGATAATAGTGACCTCTGGAGAAGAATAGTAAAGAAAAAATATAATAGGTGGCGCAGCACGGTGCGGATAGAAGTCAACTCTGGAGTAGAATAGTAAAGAAAACATATAATAGGTGGCGGTGCAGGTTGCGTATAAGGGCTGTAGGATTCGATAGAATTGCTTCGTTCGGTTGTGTGTGACTGAGCGATGGAGTCTGTGTGTGAGCAATTTCAATTGATACTCTTGGTTAGCGTTATGATAGGCATATATCTTGCCACCTACTACTCGCTGTCTCTCACCACTGCCCGTGTTCAGATCCCGTCCCGGTCACGTGAGAGAGTTACCATAATATAACAGAAAAATAACGAAAGCAAAATCCCTTGAAATCTCGAAATTGTCGTCTGGACTTCAGATACTTTTGACAATATCTTGTGAATTAGGAATTGTTTTACAAAGAAATTCAAGGAGAGTTGTTGGTAATGTTCTAATCAACCTTTCTCCTTCAAATATTTTCCCAACTAAGCTTTTGCCTGAAAAATCTTAGCTAATTTGTCAGGCTTTTTCCGGCCGCTGTGAGCCTTAATGGGTTAATACATACCTGCAATGATGATCCAGATCTGTGTTCCGAGATTTATAGCGAAACTGCAGAGATGTAGGAGATTCAGCAAGCCGCTCGCTGAGTTAAGAATACTGAGAACTGTGGCCCATGGTGAATTCGAGAAAACTACAAACAGAAATGCATTCCATTAAAAACAGTGTTAGGCCTCGGATGAAGAATGAAAGGATATGTGGCGAGAGACCAATTACTATATGCGCTATATAGTGAAGGCCTGGACTCATGCGAGGAGTCAATGTTCTGGCATCAGCACTTTGTCACGTGGGAACAAGGACCAAAAAAGGGCTCTCGTATCGATAACATTACAGAGTAACCTGATCTCCACCATCAGCTGGGCATGGGCAGAGTACCAGTTATGGGCTATTAGACGACACTGGTTGAGACTAGGCTGTTCAGGTTGACCGGCTGGTTTCAACTCCACTTGTATTTAGTAATCTAAGATTAGGCTAAAACCCATCCTCAACGCCGTGCTATTTTTCTTCCATTGTTAAAGTGGTCAGTGCGAGACCTAGTTTAGAAAAAAAACACCCAAAAGCGTATCTTATAGCAGCATAATAATATAACAAAGTGTATCTCCAAATTCTTGGGTGAAACTGTTATCATAGCCATCCGTCCCATGTTAAGCCCCTGTTCTATGTCATCTCAATATTCATCATTGCATAGTGATATCAAGAAGAAAATTTCAGATTCCTTACTGTTAACATTTTTACAGGCTATACTATATAAAGCTTACTCAAAGTCCTTGTGACTCCAGACAGCGGCCACGTATTTCCTCTGTAGCAAACGCTCAGACCTGGCCCCACCATACTTGACTACGGCAAAAGGAACTTTAAGATAATGTCAAAATGAACCTCACACGCTAGGTATACAGTACTAAAACTTGTCCCGTATACAGTACTAAAACTTGTCCCTACGTGACCCCGCCTTGGGGCAGTCTTAGATGTGTACTGATTTCAACAGGCTGTTTTGCCGAGATACATGTAGCGTACGGTTTTGTGTGAGGTTGTACTTATACTTAACAAAGGACACAAAAGTTGACCCCATCTTTGCGTCTACAATCGCTTTGTTGTTTCCCCTTCTATCTCACATGCTGTATTGACTAAGATCATCACTACGTACATGTACTGCTCTCGTAGATTCGGTCAATAAGCGGAGGATTTAGTATAAGACACTGGGTTTTAGCAGAAGTGTATAAGCCGTTGATATTATATCTACTGTAGCAATGTGTTGTAATCTGGCAATACCCCACCTAACCCTTGTGCAGCAGGGGGCTAATTTGGCCATAATAAAATGGTGCAAAACAGTAGAAATGGTAGAAATAGAAATATGGGTATGGCATAGGGGTACTCATCTGGGAGTGCTCAGTGAGAGCTATCCAATGGATACCAATATGAGAGGGTTTAGATGATTTTCAAAATTATTTTGCATCCTTGTGCTTTGGTCGAACGTAGCCTCGGCATTGGAAGGGTTAAATGAACGAATATAACCAACTCTCTGGTTATATGCAATAGGAAATTCGGTTGCCAAGATTGCCCCTTTTCTCCTTTATGAGGTGGGCCCTCTCGTTGGGTGGAGTCTTTGACGCTAACAGCTGGTCAGTGTACGTGTGTATGTATATTTATTGACCAAATCACATGATTTGAAAGATACGCACATAATAAAATACGATTCGCTAACTATAGACTCGCTAATATTTCGAACTTTACAGTATCTGATAACAGAACAGAAATAGTAAACACAACTCAATAGAACTCAAAACAAACACGTCTTAAAAGGAAGAAACGAACTTTCAGGCGAAGCAAAACGTGATATAGTCATAAGTAGAATGACCAACTGGTTAACTAAAATGAAAAGGGGCGCGAAAAACTGTCGCCAAAAAATGTCAGAAAAAAGGGAAAAGCTGACGGGAAAGTTAATGTCAAAAATTTTAACTATTGTCACGTATAGTTCATGTAAGCCGCCCGCCCTATCAAGACAGGGGTGGGGTCTTTGACCGGTTACAGCTGGTCAGTGAACCCGCCCCCCCCTCCCCCCCCCCCCCTGGATTCCAAGACATTCTGTAGCGCATGATATTGACACATATTTCCACATTCACGTGACAGGTCGTCGGGGTAGTTGGAATTGACCCAAAACCATATACAGATGCCTCCTAATTGTCCTCACTTAGAACAACTCGAATTTCCACAACTACAGAAAAAGATGCAATCATTTTTTCATCAACGTATTGATCTATGTCATTAATTTCACTAATGTTGGTATCGACCCTTGAGACTCAGATCATCGGCCTTATTTAAGTCATACCCTACTCGCGTATATACATGTAGAATTTTACCTTCACAACAAATGAATATATTTTCATTTTAAAAATCCATTTCTTTTGCTTTTGTATTTTTAATGATATTTATGTAAACCATGATGACTTCGAAGTCATCAGCTTTGAAATAAAACATTGCTTAAATATGCTATTCCAAATTTTACAAAATGCAGTGAATATTTCCTGCGATGTTCATTACGTTTCTGTTACACCCTCGAAGTTAAAACGAATTGAGTATTGTTAATACTGCAGAGAGGTAAATCCTGGGTTGAATAGCATGTAAAAAAGTATGTTGATTCAACCAATATCTGTTCGTTTCTCAAATCACAAAATCTCAAGTATGAAGAGAATGAGAAAAATGTAGTAACTTACAACTGAGTAGACTAGCACAGACGGCTACTAGCCCCGCCGTTAAGATCACCGATGTATGCATTTTCTTTTACTGGTAATTAACGGTACAATGTCAACATTAATATGCATCCCCTTCTGGCGGGAAACGGCTAGAAATCGTCTGCAGTTCTGTCCCGTCACCGCAAAACTACAGTTTTCTATCCCTGTTCATCTAAGTGGCGATTGATCTTGAGAGAATGAACGCTCAAGTAGTATCTATGCATATGTCACCAATATAGGGTTTGGCCTACCTTTGTGACGTCACTTTATTCCAAATAAGTTGACTTTCGTCACTGGATCACGAGTGCGCGCCCCGCCGTTGCTCACTTGATAAACGATAAAGGCCTAAAATAATTGATCTCTTTTATTGGATTTTATTGAGCAGATTAAACAATCTGAAATCTGGGAAGAAAACAAAGGCACATCTTTAGAGACCTGACAGCATTCATTTCAGAGATAAAAATATAACAGTAAACTCTAGCAATTCATTGATAGTCTTCATTCACAGAAGATCCGCTTGCGTTTCTTTAAAATCAAGCAATATGTCAAGAGTTTCGGGGAGCTTGTTCACCATAAGAGGCCACACAACCTTTTCTTTAAATTTCTGTAACCCTGTAACCTAAATCTTTAAGTGGGTGTGTGACACCTACGTTACAAGGACATGCGCACTGATGCGGGACGACGTAAACTACCACCGCGGATACCATCTTAACCCTTATACTGCTGATGGCTAATTTGGCCAATACAAAATGATGCAAAAATCTGTAAAATGAGTGAAACCCTGGCACATGGGTACTCATCTGAGAGAACTTGGTGAGAGCTATCTAATGAGAACCAAGGTGACAGGGTTTAGATTATTTTCGCAAATCCCTGCATCCTTGTGCTTTGGACAAAAGTAGCCTCAGCATTGAAGGGGTTAATAAGACGACTATAACATGAAGCCAGCAGATCTCACCGGGTGACCTTGTTTCGGGTCACTATCATCTTAGATGAAGAAAAGAATGGATATGTAGCGAGAGACCAATTACTATATCCGCTATAGTCAAGGGCTGGACTCATGCCAGGAGTCACTGATCTGGCATTAGCGCGAGGTCACATTGGAACAAGGACCTATCAGGGCTCTTATATAATTTACATTACAGAGAAACCTGATCGCTAGCATCAACTGGGCACCAATTCTGGGCTGTAAGTTGACTCTGGTTGAGGCCAGCTGGTTTCAAATCCACTTGTGTTTGGTCATCTAAGCTATCATCATCGGCTCCACTCTGGTTCTAGCAGCTGATTGGTCCATTTCTTTGTTGTATTTGACTAAATTGGACTTTTAACATAGCGTCTAACAATTGTAAATGTTAGGAGCCCAACATTAATCCCGTATTAGGATTCTAACAATGCTTTTCCGGTAGTGCCATGGTAACCGCTGTTAGGCATACCACATTCTCCGCCGATAGAGGTCGCTTTACCATAACAAAAAAATGGCTGCCACTGCTCAGTTGCTACCTGATAGAAATAGTTTAAGGTCGTTAAAACACTATTTGTGCATTATAATCTGCGAACATGGTGTATATCTGGCAGATAAAATGACAGGAAGTAATTAAGATGGATGTTGGGTATGTAACTCGCAACTTCAAGTAATACAAGAAATCCATGTGGGTCGCTCTATCTGCAAAGTAGCTATATTTTCTATGATATCCACTGCAAGAACCTTGAACTTTGAACTTGTGCTTATCGTAATTCAAAGTCAATCTGAGGGATGGAGCTTTAGATAAAGAAATCGTTATCCGTGTTGTGAAAATGGTATACGGGAAAATATCTTCATCGTATCATTCACCTATGGGTGAGGCCTTGATAAACTAAAACATGACAACGTTTAGACAATCGGTACCCCATTATCTAGTTTGATTGATTTTGACCTACAAATGCTGCAGCTTTTGACTCAAGGAGGTTCTCAGGACCACCCCCCCCCCCCCCCACCTCAAAAAAAAAAAAAAAAAAGTGTTCACTGTTTGAATAACGGGGTGTTCACATCAATTAAATCTAGAAAAAATGGGACCGGGTAAAGGTATTCACTATAAGAGGTGTTCACAACTAAGTGGTGTTCACATTAGATAGGTTTCACTGATGGTTTTTCTTCCAGTTTTGGGGGCTCGATCCACTGAAATACCCTGTACTTAAGGTGATGGGTAGTACATTGCAAGCCAGTTAAAAGCCCTGTCCCAAAACACACCTCAAAGCAGCATAATCCTATAACTAGGTGTATCTCCAGGCTCCTGAGTGTTATCAGGTAGAGAATATCATAGCCACCTGTCATTATTCAATCCATATTCTGTTTTATTTCAAAATTTACAACTTTTTTTTCGAATGACATATTCTCATTAATTACGCAGGTGATGGTTACTGCAGGTTCAGAGTTACTTTAGGGATATCATTGACTATGCCCAATAAAAAGTATTCTTTTGATTTTTTACTCCTGAAGATTTTTACAGGCCATAACATCTCAGCTTTGAGGTGTGTTTTGGGACAGGGCTTTTAACTGGCTTGCAATGGTACCCATCACCTTAACCTTTTCACTTCCAGTTAGGTCATATGGTTGTGTTTCCACCCTAGAGAAACACGCCGTAAAGCCCTCTTTTCAGCCAAAACATTTTGAGTAAGTTTTTCGGTTCCAACTGGCGGAATTATGATCTTATGTCTTATAACAACAATATAAACTTTTTACAATTTGCTTTAGTTATTACAACTTTAATATCTTGATTTGATTATTATTCAGTTCATATTTGATTTTCTCTTGTTGATGTACGCATTATATGTATAAGTATTATTTGTGTATGATACATACAGTCTATGAAGATACTACTACTACTACTACTTCTACTACTACTACTACTACTACTACTACTACTACTACTACTACTACTACTGCTACTGCTGCTGCTACTACTACTACTGCTGCTGCTGCTGCTGCTGCTGCTACTACTACTACTACTACTACTACTACTGCTACTGCTGCTGCTACTGCTGCTGCTACTACTACTACTACTACTACTACTACTGCTGCTGCTGCTGCTGCTGCTGCTGCTGCTGCTACTACTACTACTACTACTACTACTACTACTACTACTACTACTACTGCTGCTGCTGCTGCTGCTGCTGCTGCTGCTGCTACTGCTACTACTACTAAGTACTACTTCTACTACTACTACAACAACTACTACTACTACTACTACTACTACTACTACTACTACTACTACTACTACTACTACTACTACTACTGACTAGTCTATATTCTTTCCCTGCGTAACTTGGCCTACATTGACCACACTATAATTGGGCATCCCCCGTGGTGGATCTACTAGGTTATTCACCCCTGCAACGAGGCGACTCACGTGAGTGATTGTTATCACAGCATTTCACGCCTCATCAATCGAAGTACATGGTCCGCCGGTCATCTGGTCATCTGACCCCTTACACGGGCCAGTGGTCACCATCTGTCTCGCTCCTTATCATAGCCTAGAAGGACTCAATTCTAGAAGGGAAATTGTGTATTGAGCATGTAATATTTTGATGGAAAACGCGAAGTTGTGCGGCGAAAAGGCGCCCGCGACCGCATGTCAATGGCTGTTATAGTTCTTGAGTGTTATATATATATATATATATATATATATATATATATATATATATATATATATATATATATATATATATATATATATATATATATATATATATATATATATATATATATATATTTATATTTATATATACATATATATATATATATATATATATATATATATATATATATATATATATATATATATATATATATATATATATATATATATATATATGTATATATATATATTTATATATATATATATATATATATATATATATATATATATATATATATATATATATATATATATATATATATATATATATATATATATATATATATATATATATATATATATATATTATACCTCACGTAAAGATTCTTGATTCGGGTTGGTCAAGGGCCATAGACTAATCGTCATGTTATCAACACTCCTTAGCGGCAGGCTGTTGTCCGAAACAGCTTATGTGCTAATCAATTAGCACATAGCATCAGCTCTGTGCTAATTAATTAGCACATAGCAATAGTCAAAACTTTTGACTTGCTTTTAAAGCTCCGAAGAAAAAGAAGCATATCTCAGGTTTTTGAATGTTGATTTAATTGTTGTATTGTATTGAATCTTTATTGACTGCATGTCCAAAAACAAGTTTTTTCCGCTGTTTTTTCTGGAAAGGGACAGATTTTTTGCCGTTCACACCTGCACCATCGTATTTTCAAAATGCAAATGATCTAACATTAATTGAAAATTTCATATTTTCTGTTTCAGGCTCGCCGGAATACGACAGTGTGCGCCCTCTATCATATACTGACGCTGACGTCATATTACTATGTTTCTCCATTACGCAACCACAATCACTGGAAAACGTCACTAACCGAGTAAGTGACGTTACATCTCTCTCCCATTCTCTCTCTCTCTCTCTCTCTCTCTCTCTCTCTCTCTCTCTCTCTCTCTCTCTCTCTCTCTCTCTCTCTCTCTCTCTCTCTCTCTCTCTCTCTCTTAGATTTACTCTTTTTGGAATACACTTTTATTTCTGCTAAAAACGGAAATCACTGGAAAACGTCACCAACTGTGTTAGTCACGTCACATCTCTCTCTCTCTCTCTCTCTCTCTCTCTCTCTCTCTCTCTCTCTCTCTCTCTCTCTCTCTCTCTCATAATAGTGCCACCGTTTATTATCGATAAAGCTTTGCCTCCCTTAATAAATTTGCTCAAACTTGTGAGTCAGTTACTAGGTGTTTATATAGCGTGTAGATCAGGTGAATTGCACACATTGTGTTTGACACCTGCTCAAAATACATCTTTGCCTACAACACTCACATTACTAATCTCCAAACTAATACTATGTTAACCTCTTGAACCCTTCTCTGCAGTGAATAAGTTATTAGGTTAAACCTAAAGAAGCCAGTATCTGGCTTTTACTTGCTTTTACATTTTTACCTTCAACCGTAGATGGAATAACAAATGATATTTGCATAAAACGTGAATATCTATATAGGGTTTGTGCATATTACAAATCAAGCACGAGATCTTTCATTTTCATCTTGGTTCAAATCTTGGAGTAGTAGACAGGGAGTGGGCACTGTGCATGCATCATCAAAATTCACTGCCTTACACCACTATGAGTCATAGATAACCTGTGTACCCCAGGATTGGCTGCCTGCTGGTTTCACAGGCCCTGGGTCAGACTGAAATTGCCGCGAAACCAATCACGTGACCAATACTTCCCCATGCCACACCGCGTTACCCGAGGCGCACATACCCTAGGTACTAGCATGCTGTGCCTATGGGGTTGCGGATCAAGGGGATGTATTTCTCTGGTTCAAATGAAAACATCTACAGTGAGCATCATTTTGATAACTGTTTGTTTTAACGAGAGAAAGTTGAACATGTCTTCATTAACCCATTAATGCTCACAGCGGCCAAAAGCAGCCTGACATTTCGATGAAATCTTGCAGGTCAAAGGATATTTAAGAAGCTATGTGATGGAGAAATGTTAATCAGGACATTACCAACAACTTTCCTTGAAATATTTTGTAAAATCATTCCCTCTTTCAAAGTTATAGTCAAAAGTGTCATAGATCCTGAAGACAATTTTTGGAAGAACTCTTAAGCATTAATTGGTTAAAAACACACACAATCATTCACCATTTAAGCCTGTAGCGCCCAAAAAGTCTCGCCTATTCGGGAATTATCTATTAGAATAGAGTATTTTCCAGAACTCATTCAAATGAGCAATATTGATTAAAACCAAACAACAGTTCCCCTTCAAACCCTTGGGGTTTATGCAAACTATCTAAAAGATCCGGATGATATTTTCCGCAATGGGTTAAACATAGCGTATTTCTATTGTTCTTGGAGTAATAAAGAAGCGAAATAAAAAGAACTGTAATTTTTAGTGTCAAGGGAGGGAATTGTTAGTCTATCAAGCCGCTACAAGGACATTATGGCCAAGCACTAATAATCTATTACAGATACCACACACTAGTCTGAAAAGGTTTGGTGACAGAGCCCTCTGGTCGTGTGCACCACGCCTTTGGAATGAGCTCCCCGGCAACACCAAGGCTGCTGATTGTGTGCAAAACTTCCAGACAGCTGAAAACATCACTATTTCGAAAGAAGTTTGAATACTAGATCTAGTATATGGACCATTAACATCAGTCTACTAACTATTCTTTTTAAAGCTCTATTGTACAATTTAGGTGGAAAGGGCGCTATATCAAATTTGAATCTTTATTTAAGTATTGGGTTTAGGCGTCGTTTTTCGCCTAGTTCTGTTAAAACTTCATAATCGTATAATCTCTTAATCTTATATGGCAAAGTTTGTATACATCTTGCAAAAATTAAGGAAATCTTATTTTTTTAGATTAGATCCCCGAATGCGTATAGCATGGTTCTATGGTGTAATGGTTAGCACTCAGGACTCTGAATCCTGCGATCCGAGTTCAAATCTCGGTAGAACCTTTATCTCTTTTTCTTTGCAAATGTAGCCAATATTCCATATTATTATTATTATCATAATTATTATTATTATTATTATCATTATTATCATTATTATTATTATTATTATTATTATTATTATTATTATCATTGTCTCGTTGCAGTGGTACCCGGAGATTAGGAATCACTGCCCAAGCCAGCCCGTGGTACTAGTGGGCTGCAAGAGTGACCTCAGGAACGACATCAACACCATAGCAACGCTAGCCAAAAATAAACAAATTACCAGCACATACGATCAGGTAGGTGACGTCACATGCAGCGCTGTGACGTATCAACTGCAGCAGAGCTAAACAATATCGATTTCCTAAAGGGTGCAATAGTCGTAACAAGTGAAATACTTTGCAGTAGTAGTAGTAGTAGTAGTAGTAGTAGTAGTAGTAGTAGTAGTAGTAGTAGAAGTAGTAGTAGTAGTAGTAGTAGTAGTAGTAGTAGTAGTAGTAGTAGTAGTAGTAGTAGTAGTAGTAGAAGAAGTAGTAGTAAACAGCAGCATCACAGTGAAATGTATATAAGTCTCTGGGGCAGCAGTAGTAGTAGTAGTAGTAGTAGTAGTAGCAGCAGCAGCAGCAGCAGTAGCAGCTGTAGCAGTAGTAATAGTGGAAGAAGTAATAGTTGTAGAAGTAGTTTTTCAATAAAATCTAGATCCCTAACAAAGGTCAGGGTGGTTCTATGGTGTAATGGTTAGCACTCAGGACTCTGAATCCTGCGATCCGAGTTCAAATCTCGGTAGAACCTTCGTTTTTGCTTTGGAATATTACTCAAGATTTATACATGAGAAATTACCCCCGTAAAAAAAGTTTCATGCATGAAAAAATAGTGCCGTGAAAAATTCATATTCATGCATCGAGATATCATTTGCATGCATGTAAATTTCATGCCACAATTTTTTTTCATACATGAAACATTTCGTACTGACCTGTATGGTACGGAAAAATATCAGATATTTGCCATCATTAGTAGTATCATACGATGGACCAAGCGTGAAAGAGCAAATATTTAAATATTTATTTTCACCACCATATTTGGGGGGGGGGGGGGGGGAGAAAATAAATTTAAATTTATCTTCACTCCCGTTTAATGGGGAGAGAGGTTTTCACTTCTGTTTATAAGGGAGAGAAAATAAATTTAAATTTATTTTCTCTTTCACACTTGGTCCATCGTAGTATCAGCAGTAGCAACACCAGCAACTACAATGTACTCCCTAGCAGCAGTAGAAGTAGTGCCAGCAGTAGTGCAGTGCCGACATTGAATTCCTGTAATAAATGCGTGGGCAACCCAGGCATAATACACGACCGCATGCCCGATTTTTCACACTGTTTCCTGGGCGTGAATGCATGGATGACCTCACAACTGAACGTAGCTTTGATTTGCGAGTTAAGTGGGTCATTTATGTGCTTGGCTTATTTTGTCATCTATGAGTGTTGCCACAACCAGGCACTGGCAGACGTCCGGTCTACTGGTGCAGGGATTAAATGTCTGTACTGTAGTGCCAGCAGCAGTATATAGTCACTGCTGTCTGGGCTTCAACAGTGCACGCAGCTAACTTGTCAAACATGCCAATACGCGGGTATTTTGCTTAACAACCTCAAGTGCTGATTTTGTCACTCCAATATATTGTCAGCCTCGACTCCAAAATCACTGAACAACAAGGCCAATCAGCGTCAATTCGTTTTGACCCTTATGCTGCTGATGGCTAATTTGGCCAATACAAAATGATGCAAAAAAAATTAAATGACGGAAACCCTGGCACCTGGGTACTTATTTGAGAGTACCCAGCAAGAGCTTTCAATGAATACCAACTTGATAGGGTTTAGATGGTTTTCAAAAGTCTTTGCGTTTTTGTGCTTTGGGCGAAAGTAGACTAGCATTGTACGGGTTAGTGTACAGTGGGATTTGATTATTTTCAGCAATTTTCGCCCACAAGCGCCTCCTCTCTCGTTTAATCAATATCCTTGCAATGCAAATACCAAGTCATCTTCGCCAGTTCCTTTGGACAGCCTTTCTTGAATGCCTTGATTTACGTATAACGGTGTCTGGGCATCATTTGGGACACAAGACAACCTAATGTTTTGGAGAGGAATTCCAAAAAATGTCAATTTCGAGAAAATGGTTGAAAATATTCACTTCAACGTAAATGCCAGGACGCTGCATAAATATACTCTACATTTTTTGAGAAATAGTTAAATGTCCATGGTTGCTAGATGAAAAAACTGTGGTCTGCCTCAAAAATGGGAAACTCGACATTTTAGTGATGGTCGAATGAAGAAGTTCACCAATTACGTCTGATATAAATCAACGCGTGATAAAAGTGAAGTGATAAAAATCGATCTCATTGTGTTCCTTTGTCTTTTCTAAATATAAGCGATGTTTATGCTATTTTTAGAACAAGCTTAGAAGGTACCATCATTAGCGCTCCTACATGTATGTTCGTTTTCACCATATATTCTATTTTCGCGAATGCACAAATATTTTACCATTTCTATCTAAATACCCAGATGAATAAAAACAAGTGGATATGAAACCACCCGGTCAACCTGAACAGGCTGGCTTCAGTGAATAGCCTAAAAGTCGTGATGTGCGCATGTTGGTGCACAAGTTTCTCTGTAATGTTAACGATACGAGAGCCCCCATTGGTGTTTGTCTCCTAGTGACGTCACACTAGGCCAAATTCGAAACACCAGGGCTGAGCCTTCACTCCAACGCATGTAGTAATTGGTCTCTCGTTGCATATCCATTCTTTTATTCATCTAAGAAACATACTTAATGATATTGTTTCATGATTTCAGGGACTCAAAACTGCCAAACTCATCTGTGCTCTCGTATACACGGAGACTTCGTCCAGAACAGCGCGGAAAGGTGTGCGCGATGTCTTCGAGGTGGCAGCACTGTCGGCAGCGGGAAAACTTCGCAAAAACCACGTCATGTTTCAACGCCAGAGGTCGTTTGTGAAGAGCCAGAGGCAGAGTGGAATAATGGACTTCAATTTCCTGCAGGCCAGGAAAGAACGCGCCAAAAGTTGTGTGGTCATGTGATGATCACGTGATAAGATAGTATGTCACGTGAGCGGGTTCGTCTGAAAAATCAGATGGAGGTTCTCCAACGAGTGAGCTAAAATAACAATAGATTTTGACATGAAGTCTATTATTTAAAAAAAAAAGAAATTCACTTATTTTTTCTGCTGTTTTTGGAAAAACAATGGGAAATCTTTTTGAAAAATTACCACCGTTTTCAAGGAAAATAGCGGATTTTTTTTTCTGACGTTCACAACCATCGTACTCGACGATTTCCCAGGCCAAAAATACTAGTAATACAACAAATATCAGAGTTTTCGTTCCAGTGAATTGCGTGAGTTGGAAAACCTATTCCTGCCATGTAAGATTAAGATAATAAGTAGAAAATGCCGCAATGAGTTTATGCGGGTGTCTATCATCGTGCGCTTTCCGAATGACAACTATCATTGGATAATCCAAATATGGCCATTTTGCGACTTTGTGGAGCTAAAAACTATTTCGCCAAGCCCATTGTACGATGGTGCAGACGTGAACGACAGAAAAAAAATCCGCTGTTTTTCTTGAAAACAACATGATTTTTTTCTGCTGCTCACACCTGCACCATCGTATTATTGGGACAGGGTTTTCTTCAATAAGTATTCTTGCCTGATAGTGGTATGATTTCATATACAGCAATACAGAGAGCATCGACACTTGGACCTGTAAGGATTAAACACAATGTACAAGAAAAGTGTACAGTGCCAACATTTAATTCCTGCACTAAATGCCTGGTCACCCCGGGCATGATACATGACCGCACGCCCAATTTCCACCCAGTTTCCTGGACATGGATGCATGTGCGACCTCACAACTGACCGTAACTTTGGTTCGCAAGCTACTCTGTGTTTGATTGATTTTTGACATGTTATCCAAAAGTATTTGTACGACCAGGCACTGACTGACGTCCGGTCAACTGGTGCAGGAATTAAATGTCGGTAGTGTACACCTTGCACCACGTCACCTATGGAAGGTACTTTCAAGGTAGCTATCAATTTTAAGGTGTCAAAAAAGTGTTCAACTTTTTGTGGAGTTAATTTTTTACAATGCGCAAGGAGGATGGTTCTAATGTTTGCAATATATCCTCGCATGAAATTTTCCGGGCTCAAAGGAATGCAAGCGTTGGCCTCTTATTCAAATGATCAGTAATTTGGTTTACTCGAAAGGTGCTAAGCTAAGAAGAATACAAATAAATTCATAGTAAATGTAGATTTTATATCATCCAGAATATGTGGCTTCTTTTGCAGTTGCGGATATAGAAGGAACCCTAGGGAATCACACTCTACAAATGTTGTCAACTAAGTATTGATTAACCCATATGCTGCTGATGCCTACTTTGGCCAATACAAAATAATGCAACATTCTTGAAAAGTGCTTGAAACCCTTGCACATGGGTATCTATCCTGCAAGTACTAAGCAAGAGCTATCCAATGAATACCAACATGACAGGCTTTAGATGGTTTTCAAAAGTTTTTGCGTTCTTGTACTTTGGACGAAAGTAGCCTCAGCATTGGAAGGGTTAAAACCATACAGGTACATGTAGATATACCTTTCTGTCAACAATTTCCAGTCGTACAGAACGAATCCTCTGCAAAGAAAACCTACATCTGCTACTGTTTTGAACAGAGGTGTTGTTAGAGATTCTACTACAGATAAGAGGGAGACAAAGATATACTGTAAATCACTTAAATATGGCGTGAACATTATATAGCGCAATTATGGTACTGCCATGGATAGCGTGATCTAAGTATAGCGCTGAATGGGAACAGCAGCAGCAAGTTCAATTGAGAATTTGATAAAGACGGGGATGTTGTTATAGTGCATATGGGCAGAGTGCTATTATCGCTATCTTATTGTTACCGCTATATACATAAGTGATTTATAGTATGTGGTTCCTCCCGTTGCAGGTGATTCCAATTGTCTTCTGTTGCGACGGAATGAATCTTACCTCCCCCTCTACCCTTCCCACTTTGAGCAGGCCCGAATGTTACGCGTGTGGATGTGAACATGTTAGTATGTGTGTGTGTATGTACGTATGTATGTATGTCTAGGCTTGTGTGTGCGTGTGAAGGTAAAAGTACATATTCCATGTCACTTCGTTCATTTAGACTGGCTAGTCGACTTGAGCACGGAATGGCGTAAACACTTACCGTGAGCAAAAGTCTCTATTCCAAATTAAACCATTCACATTTAGAGTTTCTCTAGAAAGTGTCGTCTGCTACTCTCATACTTTTTAAATATCTTTTGAATAAAGCAAAAATTCAGAGTAGAGTTCTTGTCTGGCTTGTGATCAACATTTCTCCTTCAAATGTTTTCAAGAAATTGAGTTTGTAAGTTAAATATTTCCAAAATCGTCAGGCCTCTTTTGGCTGCTCCGAGTGTTAATGGGTTAAGCAGTGATCCAAAAGTCCAAATGTACCCATATCAGGTTAACGTCAGAGCACCTGAGCCTGCAAATAATGTTAGAAACACAAAACATCGTTATATGGGACTTGAAACACATATACAAACAGCTGCTCTCTTCACTTTAACACTTCTAATCCTAAGGCTATACCTTCGTCTAAAGCACAAGGATGCAAAGAATTTTGTAAAACATCTAAACCCTGTCATGTTGGTATTCATTAGATAGGTCTCTCAGAGTACTCTCAGATGAGCACCCATATACCAGGGTTTCAGGCATTTTTTCACCTTTTTGCGTCATTTTGTAATAGCCAAAATAAGCCATCAGCAGCATAAGGGTTAATAGCTGTTCCTTTCAGAGCTTAACAGAGAACACAAACTACCCCGAGCACTGAACATAGCAAAGCTCTTTAATTGTATGGACTATGTCTGCATATTAAACTAATTTTCTTGGCTCATATTAGCAAGTAAAGTGTGCATAGATTAATGTCTTTTCTCACTTTGTTACACCTTATACCAGTCGCTTAACAATGTTTGATGATATAATTATCGGCGCCCTCTATAAACAGCTCAGGAAACTAAATCTCAAACTGGCGATACATTTATATCGTTTGAGATTCTCTGCCGGAAGAATGTTTTTATCAAGGTAAATTAATAAAAGCAAACAGCAAATCAGAACTCTTCTGCAAATATTTTGTCAAATGTATGCTTCATTTCAAAGTATCTAAGGACTGTCGTCAAGCTGGGACACATAGCATGGATAGGTAACTACTTAAAGGTTGTAAATCATAGATTTGAAGATAAAGGATATAGGACTGAATGAAGCTACTCCCTGTCTTATAAGTACAGTGCCGGCATTTAAACCCTGCCCTAGATTCGTGGGCAACCCAGACATAATACGCGACCGCACGCCTGGTTGCCACCAAGCTTTCTGGTCATGGATGCGACGACAGGTCCCTGACCTCACAACTAAACGTGGCTTTGATTCGCAAACTTCGTGAGTCATTGAGGTGATTGGCTTATTTTCTTGACAAATGATATTATCCGTGGGTGTTTGTACAACCAGGCACTGACAGACGTCCGATCGTCTGGTGCAGGAATTAAATGTCTATACTGTACCCTTTCCTATTTCTCTTGGCGCACATTTTGTAACATAACAATACAGGCGTAGGATGTGACAGCACAATTCTAATACATGTATATGACAATAAATACAGAACATATACATTCATATGTATAGTTTCTCTAACCACCTAAACATAAATATGCATAGTTTCTCTAATTACCTAAATCCTAGGTTTGAAGGGATCAACTTCCCAAGTGTGAGACAGCGGCTTATGCCATGCTAGAGTGTTTCTGTAGTTGTTTATTATACTTTGTAAACATGTACAGTTGTAAATAGAAAGTACTTAATAAAACTGAATAAAGCTATCATTTACTCTAGTTGTCTCATGTCCTGTGGTGATCAAAAAATGAATACGGAGAACATTTCTTTTATCATTATTATAATTTGATATATAAAAAATGCACCTAAATTACGGAAGATTTGAATTATTACATTGCTATGATAGTACTTAACGAGAGCTTTCGTGTGATAACTCACATGACTTGGTTCGGATGATTTCCACAATTTTCTGCATTCTTGTGTCTTAGACTAAAGTAGCCTCAGCATCAAAAGGGTTATCAAGTCTTCCTTATTGTACATTGACACCTACATTAAAGATACCTCCCAGGATGCATTGGAAAAAAAAGATGCAGCTCATTGTTAAAAGAACACATTTGACCCATAAATGCTCGAGTTCCAATAGAAATTGCCGTCTGGACCGTTGATACTTTTGACAATAACTTTGGAACTAAGAATGACTTGAAAATATTTGGAGAGTTACTGGGATGTTCTGGTTATGATTTCTCCTTCAAATATATTCCTAACTACGCTGTGTCATTAAGATTTCACTGAAATTGACAGGCTTCTTTTGGGTTAATAAGGTTAGCCAGTGCTTTAATCTTTAATTAGAAATTTCATTCTCCTATCAATTTCCAGATAGATTGTAGGTCCACTATATTGTGTAGACTAGGCTGCTAGCCCATAAAAAGTTGACATTCCATTGTGTTGGCCAAGTAGTGTGGTGTAGTATCAGAAATGGTAGATAAATGGCACCACCTGGTCCTCGAAAGATTTTAGTTTGTTATACTCTAACTGAATCCCCCTATTCACCTGGTGAGGTAAATGTAAACTAATTTGGCCACTCAGTTCCCGGTAACAGAAGTACATGATATCCAAGGACATTACCTTAATCTTCCTAATGCTAAGGTTACATCGGTCCTTAGTACAAGGAGGCAAAGATTTTTAAAACCATTTAAGCCCTATCATGTTGGTATTCATTGCAAAGTTCTCTCAGATGAGTACCCATATGTCAGGATTTTGGTCATTTTTCGTTTTTTTTTGGATAATTTTATATTGGCGAAATTAGCCAACATCGGCAAACGGGTTAAGATACTGCTGAATTTTAACTGGTGTAACATATTTAATAACCGCTCTTCAAATTCAAAAATAGGGGATCCGATACTTAACATACCTTTCATGTGATAGCTTAGTTCAGGAGTAAGTATTGCACTAATGATGGAACCGTGTTTAAATGTGAAACAAGACAAAGACAACAACAGATTGAAGAATAATATGTTTAATTTAAAAATGAAATGAGTAATGATAATAATATCAAATTATACTGCAACATCCCATATTCACATACAATTAGCATCCTGCAAAGACCATCTTACATTAAGAGTGCTTGTCCTATTTGTACTAATACATGGTAGGAAACCTCTGAGTTGTGGACAATTCCACTTCAGATGTTTATTCTGTTTTAGTCTGCGAGTTTTTACAATAACCCTTTAAAAGAAATAAACATATCATATGTATCTCTACATACAACAATAAGTAGTAGTAGTACTTTTATTTGCTGTAATCATGTGTTACAAAATAGACACCATACTATTCGCATGCACGACAATCTAAAACATGGAATCACAGAAAATGCGTACTTAAATAACCGATTCATGCCTCAGATGGGCCACTAGGTCTCAATATCTCAAAATTCATGTTTTGAAAAATATTGGATAATATAAATATTAATTCCCTACCAAAAATTTTCTTTGAAACATATTGTAATTTGATGCTTTATTTCTAAAATTTCAAAAGAATCATAACAACAAGACTACATTTTAAAGAGATCTCCAAGCATGCATGAATCCCATTCATTGCAACAAGTACCTTTTTGATACCACCTATACACCAAGACACAGAATTGAATAAAATCAAATCATTTGAAACTGTCCTGTAATCTTATCTGTGATGGTCGCATTAAAGATAAAAATGTTATTTACATTTTGAGATACTGTAAAGAATATCACCCACTCAGGGCTCAAAATTGTTTAGAAATGTTTTATATGCTAGAATGATATTCAATTACATGGTAGAGATCTGATACTATGTAGCAATATAGAAGTTACATTTCCTATAAACCACCAGTTCATATCGTAGAGAAAGCGAAAAGAAAACAACCGTCTCATAGAATGAAATGGCTGAGAAGTTTTTGAAAGTGTAAAAACCTAAACAGTATAAGAATATTTGAAAGACCTGTTTTACATACATTAACTCTTAAGTACTCTGCATCAAAATCCATTTCCAATATATTCACATGACTCAAACAAGCATTAGCACTTCAAGCATGTTATGGATGAAACCACACCAATAACACCACATACGTAGTCAGGGGCTTAGCAGCAATGCGTCCAGCATGTCATTTGGACACGCAGAACACTGTTTTTTGACAGTTTGGACACCCAAAAGTTTTTGTCAGAATTTGCTGAAGATGGCTTTTCTTAGAAGATAGAAGATGTAGAAGCTGTAGTGTCACTTTTATAAGACACACAAAGCAGTAACTGACCTAAAAAAGCAAAATCTGTAAAGGTATAGGGTCTATCTTATTAGTAGTATGTATTTTGTACCACACTTTGGACACGCAAAAGTCTATGAAACCTCTACTTGGACACCCTGTTTCTAAATATCGACTAAGACCCTGTACGTAGTTATGTACAATTATCACCTGTTCTCCAGCTCTGGTTATTCACACTGTAAAATCCTCTCCATAACTGCTGCAGACCTGGGTTTGACCACAAAGAAGAGGAACTTCGTTAAGAAAAAACCTTCATTTCAGGGACCTACACTTCCAGCAAAATCATTTCACCTCTAGAATGGCTCCAATTCCTTGGAGTGAACCTCCATCAAAACCTACTGCGTTCAGAACAAAGTAAAATCTAGATTTTTGGGATCTAGACTTCTCATAGAATCATTTCCAGTTTACATCATCTATATAATAGCCCCAGGTCCTAAGGCTTGACTTCACACAACAGGTACTCTGTTAAAAGTAGCACCTAAATTTCATGGATCTAGTTTTCCAGTTTTGCTGTGTCTAGTATTGCTCAAGGTCTTTGGGTTTGACCTCGCATAACAGGTACTCCGGTAACGGCTGGACTCTAAATTTCGCCACGCTGTCCAAAACCCACTCTCTCGATACAACAGGGATCTTATGGCGCTTGTACATTTCTGAAAGTAAAATCGTAACAAAATTAATCAAAAAGAATCTTGCAAAGACATCTTGAAAAGTGTACATCAGATTTTGATTTGTTTGTTCTTTAATTCATTCCCCATCAGCAAAATGACATGACAGTTAGAATATACTCCAGGCAAAGCATCCACAGAAATGAAAAATGTTTATAAAATTCCAGGTCCCATTCAATTGTATGTTAACGGTGAAACGCAATTGAAACATAGAATTTAAATACAGCCTATGACAAAAGCGAGAATCACAGCTCCAAATGTGATATAATCATGATTTTTGTAAAAAGCCCCTAAAATTTATCTTTAATACTAGCTGTACATACTGTGAAATCTCCCAATTTGATCACTTCTGGAAGTTGTTTACCTTTTTTAACTTCAATATTTTCTAATCATTATCAAATACCACATTGATCACTTCATTAAAATTCTGTATCATCTGAGCACTTTTTTCTGGCAAATATGAGGCCCATTTATACAGGTTCCAGTGTAGCTCACTCTATACTCGTTGTCCTAGTGAATAGTTGCCACATAGGGATAGCATTAGTTTTTATGTCGCTTTTAACAGCTTAGGTCATATCGATAAGATAGAAACCCAGAACCGGGAAGAAATCCCTTTCTCTTCATGATTAGTTCCAAGGTGTCTTTGTAGAAGCACCATAGACCGCCCTCCACAACGCCACACATTTATATAGCAACCAGGCCAACCCGCTAATGGGGATTCAGTGGAGACTTGAACCTGCAAACTCACACTTGGGAGCCAGGCATCGTAACCACTGAGCCACAGCGTATCCTTCCAATAAACGCAGGCTCTAAAGATACTTTCATAGTCAGTGTCTCAGCCATGATTTAGAAACTGGGTGCCTAAAATTGGCAGTTGTAAAATTTTGGGGTGTCAAAATTTTTAAGGGGGATCACAATATACTCATATTTCAACCATAAACATGTATAAATTCATCAAAATAAGGCATGATATGATTAATCAATGTCATGGGAATTATAAGGAGATGAAAATTTTCAATTATAAGCTTGAGATTGAGATTTTTAGAAATTTCACACAAAAATATTTGGGTGTCCTTAGGGGGTTCTTTTTAAGGGTTTGGGTATCCAAAAAGGCACCCAGACGCCCTGCTGGCTAAGACCATGTTCATAGTTATCCTGGTGAATAGTTACCCCAAAAACATAGGCTCTATAGGTACTTACTTTCATATTTGTCATTCTCCTCACCATCATCCAGGGCTACAATGAGGTGTTTCCTGGTGGGGGAATAGCTGAACAATGATGGTTGGGAAACACTGGACGCACCACACAGCTCTACCATAGAGCGCAGATCATCTGAAAGGGAGAAATCGATAAGTCATATATGCATCCTTAAATAGCAATTAGGAGTAGTTAAACACAGAAAACATGCAACAATATTCTATTATAAAAGAAGTGTTTGCATTTTTTAGATATGAGATGCACTGGACGCACCACAAAGCTCAACAAAAGATCGCAGGTCATTTGGAAGGGATAAATAAATGAATATCAATCTAAATCATAATGTATATATATACATAGGGTCAGTGAAATGAGGAAAGCATGCAAGAATATTTTGTAAAAAAAAAAAAATTTTTGAAATATTTAAATATGAGAAATAAATAGTATTAGACAAACAGGCAACAGAAGAAGTGAAACAATGAATAAATCAATGGATAAGATGCAACAATACCAGGTTAAATTAGGAATTTTGCTATTGTTGAAAACATAAGACATTATAAGACGACAAAAGATACTGATTGGCCAAGAAAAGATTTTTGGTAAGATTTACGGATTCTGAACAATAGAAAATATAATATAAGCTGCACCTTTAATTTTAAAATTAAGGCTTATAAAACAGCAAATAAACCCCAGGAAAAATAATATTGTTAACACATTAATGCCTGCTGCATCAAAAATAATAATAACAAGCCGAACGCTGCAGGAGTCCCCCGCTGCCTTTTGAAGAATTTGACTTCTGATCTTGAAAAGTGGGTCAAGGTCACCGGAAATGTGAATTTGTCCGAGATCTTTTATAGATACATTTTTGGTATAAATTTGAGAAGCCTACGTGACTTCGTTGAGTTAACGCGATCACAAGATTTTCACAAAAAATGGCCTGTGAGCCTGACCTTGAGGTCAAGGTCACCAGAATCCAAACTCGTCCGAGATCATTTATAGATACACCTTTGGTATAAATTTGAGAAGCCTATAGAGTTATCGCAATCACAAGATTTTCACCAAAAATGGCCTGTGACCTTGACCTTGAGGTCAAGGTCACCAGAATCCGAACTAGTCCGAGATCTTTAATAGATACACGCTTGGTATAAATTTGAGAAGCCTACGTGACTTCCTTCTTGAGTTATCGTGGTAACAAGATTTTCAGAAGAAATGGCCTGTGACCTTGACCTTGAGGTCAAGGTCCCCAGAATCCGAACTCGTCCGAGATCTTTTATAGATACATGCTTGGTATAAATTTGAGAAGCCTACGTGACTTCGTTCTTGAGTTATCGTGGTAACAAGATTTTCAGAAGAAATGGCCTGTGACCTTGACCTTGAGGTCACCAGAATCCAAACTCGTCCGAGATCTTTTACAGATACACGCTTGGTATAAATTTGAGAAGCCTACGTGACTTCCTTCTTGAGTTATCGCGATAACAAGATTTTCAGAAGAAGTGGCCTGTGACCTTGACCTTGAAGTCAAGGTCACCAGAATCCGAACTCGTCCGAGATCTTTTATAGATACACGCTTGGTATAAATTTGAGAAGCCTACGTGACTTCCTTCTTGAGTTATCGTGGTAACAAGATTTTCACCAAAAATGGCCTGTGACCTTGACCTGGAGGTCAAGGTCCCCAGAATCCGAACTCGTCCGAGATCTTTTATAGATACATGCTTGGTATAAATTTGAGAAGCCTACGTGACTTCCTTCTTGAGTTATCGTGGTAACAAGATTTTCAGAAGAAATGGCCTGTGACCTTGACCTTGAGGTCAAGGTCACCAGAATCCAAACTCGTCCGAGATCTTTTACAGATACACGCTTGGTATAAATTTGAGAAGCCTACGTGACTTCCTTCTTGAGTTATCACGATAACAAGATTTTCAGAAGAAGTGGCCTGTGACCTTGACCTTGAAGTCAAGGTCACCAGAATCCGAACTCGTACGAGATCTTTTATAGATACACGCTTGGTATAAATTTGAGAAGCCTAGGTGACTTCCTTCTTTAGTTATCGTGGTAACAAGAATCTGGACGGACGGACGGACGGAGGGCGGGGGACTAATAATAATAATAATAATAATAATAATAATAATTATGCTTAATTTCAATTGTTTCTCAAACGTATCATTGCATCCACCTTTGAAGGGGAACACTGACACTTCCAATGCTGAGGCTACCATGTGCCAGGGTTTCAGTCATTTCTTTTTTTTTTGCATTATTTTTGGCATTGATTTTTTGCATTATTTTGTAATGGCCAGATTAGCCACCAGCAGAAGAAGGGTTAAGAACCTACCTTTTGAGAGTCCAGGGAAGGCTCCGTACACACAGAGTTCATAGTCCTGAAGGAGGGGATCCCTGATTACATTGAGGACCTACCTTTTGAGAGTCCAGGGAAGGCCCCGTGCACACAGAGTTCATAATCCTGCAGTAGGGGATCCCTGATTACATTGAGGACCTACCTTTTGAGAGTCCTGGGAAGGCTCCGTACACACAGAGTTCATAGTCCTGCAGGAGGGGATCCCTGATTACATTGAGGACCTACCTTTTGAGAGTCCTGGGAAGGCTCCGTGCACACAGAGTTCATAGTCCTGCAGGAGGGATCCCTGATTACATTGAGGACCTACCTTTTGAGAGTCCAGGGAAGGCTCCGTACACACAGAGTTCATAGTCCTGCAGGAGGGGATCCCTGATTACATTGAGGACCTACCTTTTGAGAGTCCAGGGAAGGCTCCGTACACACAGAGTTCATAGTCCTGAAGGAGGGGATCCCTGATTACATTGAGAACCTACCTTTTGAGAGTCCTGGGAAGGCTCCGTGCACACAGAGTTCATAGTCCTGAAGGAGGGGATCCCTGATTACATTGAGGACCTACCTTTTGAGAGTCCTGGGAAGGCTCCGTACACACAGAGTTCATAGTCCTGCAGGAGGGGATCCCTGATTACATTGAGGACCTACCTTTTGAGAGTCCAGGGAAGGCTCCGTACACACAGAGTTCATAGTCCTGCAGGAGGGGATCCCTGATTACATTGAGGACCTACCTTTTGAGAGTCCAGGGAAGGCTCCGTACACACAGAGTTCATAGTCCTGCAGGAGGGGATCCCGGCTCATCCTGGCCCGCCGTGGACCATGGTGATTTAAACCATTCACTGTGTCTCCCTTGATCTCATAGTCCTCCTGGAAGAGGAAAGGAAAATGAGTGAGAACAGGGCTGTGATAAGAATTTTAGTCTTTTTTCACAACAATCTTTATCAACATGACTAAAAACTGCTCCTCATTATAGAAATACATAACTGTAAATTCTCACAAATATCGAACACTCTTTATTAATTACAATTTTCGTTGGCTGATGGTGGCCGAAAATAGCGATCAATAATCAGACACGGTGGCCCAGATTTATAGTCTTCCTGGAAGATGGATGATGAATGAGTGAGTTTAGAGCCTCAATAAGAATTTCAAAGGAGGGACTCCCCCCGAAGGCTTGTTTTTTTCTCCCATTCATTTCATTATCAAAGCTTTTCAATAGTGGATATTCATTTCTGCATGGGATTTACCTAACTCCTCTCAAAATCCACATCAGGAATGCCCAACAAGTGTATACAAAGTTCAAACAACTCAATCTATATAAAGGTATATATAGGTTTATTAATTTCTGACTCAAGAAAGTTGGAACCTCGTAGATGTCATATATTGAACAAATAAAAAGTTGTTTGAGGCAAAAAGCTGATCTCACCTCCTCATCAACGAGGACACTTCGTTAACACATTACACGGCAACCATCATCAGCACAGCATAAAACTACTCTTCATTATAGAAATACATTACCAAAAATCTGATTTTATAAACATTATATATTTGGAATTTGGAATTTCGTTTTTTGTCACATTTATGCCAATTGTGGCTAATTCGTGACTAGCCAGTTGTAAGTAGTGGAGGAAACCGGAGTACCCGGCGAAAACCACCGCCCAACCCCAAGTCACTGGCAACTTTCTCACATGCCCAGGCCGGGATTTAAACCCAGGCAGTGGTGAGAGACAGTGTGCAGTCAGTGGCGGCGCCTTAGACCACACAGCCATCAGAGCAGGCCCTCAATATAAATATAAGCATAAACCAAATATTGTGTATGTCTTTATAGAGTTTCCTGTATAATTTGATTTTCACATACCTCGGGTACTAGACATCCCTTTCTTATGCAGTCTCTTATCCAATCAATACTGAGCACCCAGCAGCGGCCCGCGATGCCCATGAAATACTTGAGAGTTCGCTCGCACACGCGATGGTCGTCTTCAACTACAATGTGAAAGGGAGGAAAAATCAAAACACTGGCAATGGTGATATATTAATAAATTTAGGAAAGAAGCACAAATCCTGAAATCACTTTTGCAATTTTGAAAAGTCGTATTTTAGGATTTGATGCGCATTTCTCTTTCAGGTATTTTCAAATGTGTGCCCTCACAAGGAAAATTATCCCAAAGTAATGGACCTTAACCCTTATGCTGGTGGTGGCTAATTTGGCGAATACAAAAATGAGGCAAAACCCCTGAAAAATTATTGAAACCCTGGCACATTGGTACTCGTACGAGAGTACTCTGCGAGAGCTATCCAATGAATACAAACATGACAGGGTTTAGATGTTTTTCAAAAATCTTTGCATCCTTGTTCTTCGGATGATAGTAGCCTCAGCATTGGAAGGGTTAATGAGGCACAATAAGCATGAACAGGTTTAAAAAGAATGTTCAGTTCCAAAATAGTGTTTTTGATTTACAGTAGTAAACAAAAAGATGCTAATTGATCGTAATGAACAGTTAGTGACCCTCATCAACAACCATGAAATAATTGTGATAATTGTGAAGTTGACAAATTGCAAACCAGGAAAAAACATCAGGGACTTAGCCAGGACCCGTCTAGCCTGTCTTTTGGACGGGCAGTTTCCTGAAAAACTCTTTTTAGACGGGCAAGAGCTTCTATGAACTCAGAGGGATTTTCAATTTTGACTTTTATGAGGTAATACCGTAATAACCTAATCTTTTCCAAACAAACCATATTCTAGGACATGGCTGAAGTGAAAATTGCCCTTTTCTACACAACAGACTATTAAATGTACTTGTTATGAGAATTTGAAGCAGCTGAGTAGCAAAATCTGGACTGGCAGGAATTTTGGAATTGCTGTTTTGGACAGGCATTTTTAGGATTCTGGCCAAGACCCTGATAGACATTCCTCATGATATGAAACCTGGGCCATCGATTTCAATCTGAATACTCCCTGGACTTACTGGACAACAAAGAATTGTACTATTTATTTTTACTGACCTGTCTTGGTGATGACATGACTGGTACTGCGGTTGAATTTACTCGCTAGCCGACAGCCAACCTTTTCAAGAAAGCTTTGAATGATCATCTGAAAAAATAAACACAGTGTACAGTACACATTTATAGATTTATCTAATAAAATCTGTTTACTTTGTGTAAAAAATTGTATATTTTTACATGTTAATGCAATAATTGCGAATAAGGCATACAAATAATAATTTTTATCCAATTGATAATTCAAAATTTCAGCAATTAATTACGCTGCGGTTTTTGAATGGTTCCCAACACTAGAAATGATTCCTGATTAAACATGTCTTTACCTATTCAAAAGAGGCAAATATATTTTTTTCATACCACAGGAATCCTATTTATGTGTGAGCTTGAAAAATGACATTTTTAGAACTTCCTCACAACATCTTTTGAGTGTCCTGAAGGGCAATTTTTGAGTGTCTGGGTATCCAAATGACGCCCAGACACCCTGCTGGCTAAGAGCCTGTCTACATGTCACAATCAAAAGAGACACTTGACATAGTAGGTGTGACACTACTCAGTCCAGGGACTTAGCCAGGAATTGTCCAGCCTGTCTTTTGGACAGGTTCCCTGAAAACCTACTTTTTGGACAGGCAAAAATGTCTATGAAGAATTCTAAATTTTTACTTTTTGGGGGTAATATCCAAATATTCTCCTGACAAACCATCTTCTATAACATAGGTGAAGTGTAAATTGTCATTTTTGACACAAAAGGGTATTAAATGTATTTGGTATGAGGATTTGAAATTTTCGGAATTGCCATTTTAGACGGGCATTTTCGAAATCCAGGCTACTACCCTGCCACTCACCATATCTTGTCTGCCCATTCCTGTAACGACCAGTGACCAGTGTTCTCTCCGCGGCCAGTGCTCCAATTCTGGTGACCGCATGACAGGACTTCCCAGGACAATACCTTTCTGTTTCGGCGTCATAAATCCAGCAGATAGGGGTGAGGCAACTTCCCTTTTCTCTACACAAATCCGGGTCACCTTGGGAGTCATGAATTCAGAGAATGAGGGCGAAGGAACCTCCATCTTCTCTACACAAATCGGGGTCACCTTGGGGGTAAAGAATTCAGCAGATAACGGCGAGGCAACATTCCCCTTCTCTACACATTTCCGGGTGACCTTGGGAGTCATGAATTCAGAGGATGAGGGCGAAGTCTTCTCCACACAAATCGGGGTGACCTTGGGGGTCACGAACTTGCCTGACCTTGGTGTGACCTTTGACCCACTTGAAGGTGATGATAAAACATGCGGAGACGCCATTAATTGTTTCTCCATCAATATCTTCGGCGTTGAAGATTTGGAATTCCTGTGCGATGATTGACTTGCGTTTTCTTTAGTTGCCAATGACGATAATCCAGGCGTCGTTGATCCGGACACTGGGGCTCGCTGTTCAGCCATTGGTTGTCGTATTCGTTTAAAACGCCTTTCTTTTGGAGGCGTTTCCTCAATTTTGCAAGGACTAGAGGCAGGGGACCTTGAGGGACTTTCACTACGGGACTTATACATTTCAAGGAAAGCCGTGGCTTTCTGTACATCGTCCGGGAGATTTAACGTCCGTGATCGGCGCGTCTCTCCCTGTGAAAGGGAAGGGGGTGGAGAGGGGGAGGGCACAGGGGGGCTTTGATCAAACGGTTCATCCTCCTCCTCCTCAGATTCCTCCTCAATATCATCCTCCTCCTCCTCTGGATTTTCATTGTCCTTCATAAGTGTCTTTTGTTGATTTGTTTCGGGTTGCTCTATCTTCGTAATATTCTCTGGTGGATCTTCAAGTTCATCTTCAGCCATAGCTTCAGGATCATCCATATCAACAGGTTCCAAAGTCTCATCTTGTAGGAAAATTAAGATACAGCATTGTAAGAGAAGTTGTAGTTGTAGTGGCAGTAGTAGTAGTTATAGAAATGTTAAATCATTATTATTACTATCATCATCATATATTATCATTACTCTTATTATCAATATTAATATCAATATTTTTATCATACTTATAATTCCTATAATCATTAAAATTTATATTTTTATTATCATAATCATAAATACTGTTATTTCTAGTATCATCATTGTTAGTATTATCTTTATCATCATTAAAATTAAAATTATCATTAAATTGTTATGATTATCATTATTATTCACTATAATGGTCATCATCATCATTACTATCATCATTATTACTATCATCATTATTATCTTATCTTTATTATTATAATATATATTTTTTAATAGTATATTTTATAATTTATTGAAAAAATGAGATAACATCATTGTAATTGTCATTATCAACTTCACTGTTTTATTCCTTACCATCATTCTGTTGCGCCAAGAGCTGCTCCTCCAGTTTAGCCAGCTCCGCCCTCGTTCTCTCTACCTCCTCTTCCAGATTCTCCTTCAGCTACAAACACGAGAGAAAAATACTGAGGTGGGTCATACCAATGGTGAACAATGGGAGACAAGAAACAAGATTGTTTGCTGCACAGATCTTGGATTTGTTTCTTCTGAAACGATCCAGTTTCGACCATTTTTATTTTCTGAAGAAACTTGAATTGATCGGAAGCAACAACATATCATAAAATGTTGAATCATCTATATTTTCAGCAGGGATGAAGGTACCTCTCTATGATTGTTATCTCAATACTATGTTGTCTGCATTGAGAAAAGATCCCCAAAATCATAAGATAACGCTTTCCAGATTGCAAATCTCAAAACTAATCCAAAGCTGAAGATGGTTAATATGCCTGATGTGGTTATGTTGACGCATGAACATACATTGTAATGTTGTACAGGTGAACTTGGATATGACGGACTCAATGGGACCAGGAAAATTGGTCCGTCATATGCGAAATCCGTCATATGCAAAATCCGTCGTATACACATGACGAACACTTGCTATGCATCGGACTAGGACCAAGCATAACGTCCGTCATATGCAAAAATCCGTCGTACAGTGGTCCGTCATATCCAAGTTCACCTGTAGTAATGTTGAAGCCAGGTAGGCATGAACATACCTGTGTACAGATGAGCTCACTCTGAGAGGAGAGGGCGCTGGACGACGTCATATCCACGACATGCTCCTGACTCGACACGCCGCCACCGTTATCAGCCACTGAAACAAGATCACTTTGCATCAGTTCACAAGAAGACATCTCTACTCAGTCAGTGACCTGTATCCAACTTCAATTTCTGCAGTAGAGACCTGATGATTTTAGTGCTAGCATTATATGTAAATCAAAGAAGCATCAATGGTTGGAATTGGTGATAAGAGCAATAAAATATCCATACTAGTTTATCAAGAGTTAGATCAGCACTCATTCAGTCAGCCTGAAACAGGCTAAACACTTTTGTGATCGATTCCATGCTTAATTGCAAAGTTCTTTATAAAGCTAGTCGGCTGTTGTGAGGAGAAATCTGAGCTTACACCGATTAAGCACAAATTATGATAAATGCTAAAAGACAAATGTTTATTCTACTCATCAATCAAGTACACATTTTACTTTTATTCTAGTTTTGGGTCCCTGATGGATGATCCTGAAATGAAATGACAATACAAAAATATACAATAAAATCGCCGTCTAAAACGAATAAATGCTCCTGACAGCTCGACTTACACATTTCTCCTTCCTTATCCTCTTCTAATTTGTCCTCTTCATCTCTTTCCTCCTCCTCCTCCACGTTGTTGTGTGTGTTAGCCTTAGTCTTAGTTGGAGTGCCTTTATCAAAGTGCTCATCCTTTACATTGATGTGGGCACTAGCCTTAGTTTTAGTTGGAGTTCCTTTATCAAAGAGGTCGTCCTTTAGCGGACTTATCATGCGACCAAGATCGGCATCTTTCTTCACATTTGCCAATACCCTCATCATTTCCTGACTAGACGTAAGACCCTTTTCCTCCATGTTACCCGGGTCTTCAACCGACACCGATTTTGTTTCCTTCTTACTCGGCGTCATTTGATCTACTTCGTCTGGTTCGTAATTGGCTTCAGGATTGCCTGATTCACAATGATCACGGTTAATAGTATGGATCGGTGTTTCTTGGTGTGGTGATTTCCTCGTTGACGGAGACGTCTTAGTTTGACAAGGCGGGGTAGGTGGCACCACTGCAGTGTCTTCCTCCTTTTCGTCTTCTTCACTTGTGCTCCCCGTCGTGAAAATATCTTTATCGAAATCTTGTCGGTCAAAGCTGTCTTTTTTTCGTTGTGAGTCCATGTTTTTGACAGGAGCCTGCTTTGTTGTGACATTTCGTAATGTATCACTACAGCGGTTATCGTCTACGTCATTATGACCTTCAGAACTATCTTTATCAAGGTCAATTACATCTCCATCTGACTCACAATCATCAATCAAAGCATTTGAGGAAATATGTACAATTTGATTAATTTTGTCTTCTTTTACATTTTTGTTTCTATTGAGGTGAACGGCACCTTGGATCATTCGGAGCTGTTTGCTATCCAGCCTTCCCATGATGCCCCTCACTCCTCGCACGCTACTCTTCGGTGCCGTTGACTCGTCATCCGAACTGGAATCGCTCTCCGAGGAAGAGATCACCTGAATCCGCCGTCTGGATTTCGGAGATTTCCGTTTCCCGCCAGATGTCCTCCTCTTTGACTCTGATGCGGACTTTTCCGAGGATTGACAAGATGGAGATACTCCTATTGAGAGGACCGGTTCTTTGTCTCGTCTTGACTGAGACGCTCCTAATGAGGGGACCGGTTCTCTGTCTCCTCTTGACGGAGACGTTCCTAATGAGAGGACTGATTCTTTGCGTCCTTCCGTTGGGGACGCATTCCCAATATCCGATGTTTCACCCTCACTTGAATCGGAACTTTGATACATTTGAGCCAAACTAAAATCCTCTTTGCTCTCTTGAGCTTTGTCTGATCTTGGAATCTCTTCCTCCTCATTTAGTGTAGACCCATCATCAGAATGATTTGCTGCCTCCACAAATCCAAACTCTTCATCATTTTCATTCTCATTATCTTCTTCATCCAGGTATTGCTGTTGTGGCTGCGTGGCCATAAAAATATCTTCAGGAGAACTGCTCCTATCTTCGTCGATAATGATCTCATCTTCATTTTTAGCATCTTTTATTATTTCATCGAGTTCTGGCTCTACAGTCTCTGCCGCATCTTCCTCCGCCATCTTGGTTGTCTCTTCGTTGATTTCACGTTCATCTCTTTCTTCAGCTTCCTCCAATGTTGGATGAGAATGGATTTTTTCGTCGAAATCTGAATTGTTTTTGTTCTGGTCAAATTTTGTTGAACGATGGTTCTCATCATCATCATCATCATTGTCACAATCTTTGCTTCCAGTGTGATTTCCACTACGCCTATTAGTTTCATGACTTGGTAGATCAACATTTTTTGTTCGCAGGTCAACTTGAGAGAGCAAGTCCACGTCATCATCACTTGTGGGACTGTTATGGGAGACCGCTGGACCAATGTTCTTTTTCTCTTCTTGTACGGAGTTCTCGTTTTGAGGGGGGTAATGCAGGAGTGATATGCTATTCTCTGAGTTCTGAGTCACTGGAAGGCTTTCTACTTCACCCGGATCTCCTGATTCAACTCTAGTGTCTTCAACGGGTAAGGTAAATTGCACCATCTTTGTGACACTTTTGCGTTTTCCGTCAACAACTGGAGTACCAAGAATAATAGCCGACCCGCTACTTTTAGTGCCCTCACTCAAATCCACAGTTGGTCCCTCGTCTGTTTCATGCTGTGTGGCACTGTCAAGGACCACATGTTCACTACTTCCCTCCTTTAGGGAATTTTTGGTACTTGAAGGACCAAAATTTTGAGATGTCTGTGAGGACCTTCTCCGTAAATGCCGTTTAAGAGTTCTCTTGTATTCTATTTTCCCTTTGTTTTTGGAATTTTCACTCAACTCCAGCATTGCTGACTCTTCGGTTCCATGCTGCGTGGCATTGTCAAAATTGGCTTGCTCACTGCTTGCCAGAAGGGGGCGCTCTTCTCGATGTTCCAAAGATGCGTTTCCAGGACTAATAGTTGGCACATTCTGAGAAACTGCAGTCGGAACATTTTGAGAAAGCTGAGAGGACCTAGTTCTCCTACGATGTGAAAGAGTTCTTTTGGAGTCTACTTTCCCAACTGAATCATTGGATGGTACATCTTTTTGTTCATCCAATTTATTATTTTCATCTGAAACTCTTGATTGATGATAATCGTTGCCACCAGAGGGCACTAGAAGGTTCTCCTCTGGATCCTGGATGGTCTCGAATTCCGTCGGCAAGGTCATCTCAAAGTCAAGGCTAAAACAATCTTTCTTAGATGCTGCTTTGGCCTTGCTAGGAGTAGTGTCCAGTGAAAATGTCTTGCGGTTCGATTTCTTGATCACAGGAATGTCAAAATTGTCCATATCTTGACTCCCTTCTTCCGTAATTCTATCCTCATAGCTACTTTGGACTTTCTCTTCCCTATCGTCAATTTCATGTGGTATAATTTCAATGTCCGCAGATTGACCTTCACCGCATCTCTCTGACTGACTGCTAGCAACATCGTTATCTTGTATTTCTTCAGCCTCATTTCTAATACCAGTATCAAGGTCAAGGTCGCTAGAGTCACCCTCCACAGCTTGACCTTCAACTTGACCTTCAGATTGATTGTGTATTTCATTTCTTGCAAGGATCACATCGGTGTCATCTTCCCGAACCTCCTCACGAACTTTCTTGAAACATTTAGAAGTTTTTTGTGATGGAGGCACTAAACTGGGACAAGATGCTGATGATTGAACATCTTCCAGGTTGGGGCTCAAAGATTGGAGTGTTCTCTTTTCACAAACTTTGCTGTCTGTTTCTGCAGGCAAATCATTATCCTGGACACAGTTGGCCTTTATTTCTTGGAGTTCTGAATCTTGACCCTTGGCAGCTACACTGTCAATATCATTTCCTTTGTCGCGTGTATGTCCCTCCTGGCCGTTAGCTGAGGTTTCCCTTATTGCAGTAGCTGGTATTTCATTAACGTCACTGAATGATTGTGTCAGTTTTTGCTGGATTGCACCAGCATCAGCAGTGCCATGAGGCTGTGTATTATGCAGACTGACTATGACACCACTAATATCTTTAGGACAGCTTTGTTGCAATGTAGTGTCAGCCCGCACAGTAACTTCAGGTTTTTTCAGAGGTTCATAATTTTGACTCTTGGGGGCGCTGCAGCTGGTAACATTCAATTCTGATCCTGGTTGGTAGGTGGCACTGTCATCAACAACAACAACTTTCTCATCCCGCATGGTTTCACCAAGGGTGGAGTGCAGTTCTTGAGCTTGCTTATAGGTGGCGCCACTAACATTTGCCGCTTTTCCGGAAGGTTGAAGTTCCTCCATCTCCAGATCTATCTGCTGAGACAACCGCTGTTTGATCTCTTCAGGCTGAATATCTGCAACAGAGGGTAATAGTTCAACTATCAATCATATTCATGTACCATGTGCTGTTTTGCATGCTCCTTTTATTTTATGATATCGCCTTTTATCATTTTATTAGAAAGTTAAGTAAAGTTGCTGTTTTATTAGAGCTGCACTCATCACTCACAAACTCGAGTGGCTCGAGCACTGGGGCAGGTGAGCCGAGCTCGAGCTTATGTCGTCAACTCACGAACTCGTCCATGTTGGGAACATAACCTTACACGGAATGCCCAACACACACTCTCTTATCACTGCCTATCTCTGTGATGTTTCGTTTACAATCATCAATGTATACTGGCAGTGTTGAGCATTATACTGACTTTTGTACCGCAAAATAGAAAGCATTACGTAAATATTGATATGTATTCTTCTATATACAAGCACATTTCAAAATGAAATGACCATGTTAATCTTAGTAAATCTCTATCTGTAAGCATTCCTTTCTTAACTGGTGGACTGAATAATGAATATTCATTTTAAACACTGCGCGTCCATGAGCTCATGAGTCAAAGTGGTGGTGAGCTCATGAGTTGATCTCCCTCTGTGAGTGCAGCTCTATGTTTTATAAGTTTCACTACTAATAACCATAACTGAATCAAATGCTATGTTCATGAGGCCAATAGCAAAATTTTGACCAAAGAAAGGATATTTAAAAGGTGTCAGATATCAGACCCTTCCTCTCCAATGTACCTCTTATAAATACATGTACTTCTTTTTTATGGGGATATTTTGTTTTTGAGTTATTGCTGAATTTTAAGAATTATTAAGTATATGTTTTAGGGAAGGACTTCAGCATTTAGAAAATCTAGGGCTATGAGGTCTTGGGTTGGGCCACTAGGGCGATTTGAAAACCTGAAGTCTGGTGGTCTCTTCGAGTTTTTAACCAAAGCCCGACCCTTGTAAATAATTTAACCAACTTCATTCAACCTGAAAATAAAAATCTTTCTGGTCTAAATAATACATTTAAGGCATGTTGGCAGACAGTCTTATTTTTTCTAATTTCGCAAAAACTGCTGTTTTTTTTATTTTTTCCCCATTTTTTTCATAACAATAATATCCAACATTTTATAGAATATACATTTTTCATCTCAATTCACACATTCGCAGACAGTCTTACCGAGGTTGGGTTTTTCATAGGCCACTTGCGAGAGCTCTATGTCGAGAGGATCAGTGTCACTTCCACTGTCGGGACTCCGAGGCCGAACTGGTGGAATGATACCTGAAACAGCAAAACCTAGCGATGAGAATGGAAATATTCAGCGGCAATCATTCATAAACCATAACCATAGCTATTCATCAAAGGCTCTTTTTTTGATACAAACCACTTTTTTGCTTTCCTTTAATAGGACCTTAGCAAAGGATTACGGAACTGGTTGGCCAATTTCAGCAATACTTAAAGTTTGGGGATTCTTATTATTCTATGGACGAAAAAAAGTGAGATGAAGATCATGCTCAGACAGGCACCAACATAATTTTCAAAACTAACTTGCCATGCCGGGCAAGTGGTCAATGATTTTTACTAGCCTGACATAATTTTTGACTGGTCCAAAATAAGTTATAACATATGCTAGAAAGATATGTTTTGTTTATCATGGATTTAAATATTTGAAAAGCAATATCTTTTCAGTTTTGTTGCATTGTTTGCATATTTCTGGATATTTGGGCCATTAACAATGTGTTTAGTGTTCAGAAAATCAGCCTGTCCATTCAGGCAAGTGATAAGTAAAATGTACTTGCCCGAAAGCCTTTTTTTTATAAATTCACTTGCCCGGTAAAGCGGGCTAGTACTTATGTCGGTGCCTGTCAGAGGAAAATCAAGAACATGATCAGTTAAAGAAAACTATTTAACACATCAGTGGTCCTCTTGTAGGACAGCTGATGTGTACAAGACGTGTACAGTTCCAAAATGAAATATAACATTCAAAATATTTGTTTTTGCGAAAGGACTATTGCAGTGGGACTGCAGGATTTTGCAAAGCTGGGGCTATGAAATCTTGGATGGGGCTACAGTGATTTGGGATCCCAAGGTCTTGAAATCTTTCAGAATATCTAACCAAAGCCTGACCCCTCCTAAGTGCGTATATGTAACTTGTACGGAGTCATGCATAAAACCATTCATGCCCAGAGCTCCAAAAATCGGTCTATGTAATCCTGAAAATAAAGATAATCTCAATCAGTGACCATAATCCGTTCCTAATACAAAATATTCCCAAGTCCTAAGTTCTCCTTCTTGAGTCTTTTCCTACCACTGACAGACCACATATAATAGGAGCTTAGGGCATGAACAGTAGAAACATACTATTTCATATGCTAACCTCCTGTTTCATTTTCCTGCCCGCCCGAGAATTTTCTCACGACTATCTTTGGAGTCGTGTCCACAATTGTCACTTCTTCCTCATCAGAATCAGAAGCCACAGTGTTAGGTCGAGGCCGCTGAGATCGCTTTTTCCTCCTGGTCTTCTTCATTTTCAGTTTCTTGCCTTTCAACACAAAGTCCTTTTTCATTTGCTTAGGGTGAGACCAGTCGTCTCTTTTGTCTGCTGGGGGTCTTTTGTTCAGGTCAGTGGCTGCAACTAAATAAAACAAAAAGACTTTAGTGAATGCAAATAAAACGCTTTCCTAGTTGAATATTAAACTACTTAATTTGAACATCTCTATAAGTAAGCCTTCTTTGTTTACAACCAAAAACATATATTGACTTATTTAAATAAGGCATAATATCACGGTAATTACATAGAGATGAATAAATTCAGTTATATGCTAGAAATTGACATTTTAAGAAAATATTCTCAATTTTTGGGGGGTGTCCTGAAGGGTGATTTTTGAGGATTTAGGTGTCCAAATGACACTCAGATACCTTGCTGACTAAAACTTTGCTTGTATCACTAAGTGAATATCTTGCAACTGGATTAGGCGATTAATTCTAACATAAAAATATGAGGAAATCAGTACATACAATACAATCCAAATTAAACTAAATTAATTAAATTAAATTAAATCCCGTAATTGCAAAATCAAATAAGGTACGTACAACAAAAATAAATTTGGGTTCTGATGAACATTTCACCTTCAAGTACTCTTAAAAAGTAGTTAAAATGATACTTCTAAACTAGTCAAGCCTTCGTTGGGCACTACAGGTATTCACATAGAAAGGTTAATTTATAAATATCATTCAGATGCTCACCTTGTTCTTTCGTGTTGCTCCCAGCTGCCTCTTTGCCAAGTCTTTGTAACGTCCACTTCCCATCTGAGCGACCTCCAGCTGACCCCTGACCTTGAGCGACCTCCTGAAGGTCATCTGACAAATCTTGAGTTTCGTCGACAGTGGTCATCTGAGAAGGCAATTTCACATTCTTCTCAGCTGGGCAAGTCGGCTTATTTTGTATTCCCCGTTCGGAGACTTCCACACATTGTGACATCACAGCCTCATTTTGATCCTGTTCGGCTTCACGCATAACGCTCTGACTTCCGATCATGAGTTCAAAGGTTTCCGCATTGGAAATTTTCTCAATCAAACTATTCATTTCTGCTTCTGTATTAGGACTTCCTTCCTCCAAGTCATTTGTGATATTCATTTTATCCAATGCTGGTTTCCTTCTTTCTTTGCTGCGGGACTTCTTTTTTGCTGGTTGCTGGGTGTCGTCATAGAGATCCTCAAACAAAACAGGCTCCACCCCATTGGTCGACGGGATAGGAATGGTGGAGGTTGGGAGAATAACCGGCTTTTCCGCTGACGTTTTCTTTCTCCTATATGACCTCATGCTTTTCTTCAGAACTGAACTATTATCATCATCATCAAAAGGGGAGCCTGATTTCCGATTTGGCACAACCGATTTTCCAGCTGGAGATTTAGGAGGATCATCATTTGTGCTGCCCTCTTTACTTATTAAATCAACATTGACGTCTCCTTTTCTACATAAAGCACCATCTATATTGTTCTCCTTTAGACACACTTTTGTAGCAGATTCATCACTTATCTCCTTGGTCAAATCTACAGTGGCATCAAGTTTTGTCCCTTCCTTGCATGATGTGATTGTAGCCACATGTTCACTTACACTGCCCTCTGTAGGCTTAATAGATGAACTGCTCAATCCTTCCTTGCTGCTAACGGGATGACTAGTTTGACCTTCACCAAGTGTGTGACCTTGACCTTTATTGAGAGCATGACCTTGACCTTCAATCATTTGACCTCCAGCTGTCGTGCTTGCATCTAGACTCTCTTGCTGAACAGTTTTTGCACACTCCTCAGTCGTTACATTTTGATGCTCAATCGCTGCCTCCCCCACCGTAACTGGATCCTGTGCACATATTTGTCCCTCCGGTATAGGTGGCAGCACTATCGCTGGTTCATCCAGAACCACAGACTGATCAGCAGTAGGTTCTTCAGCAATTTCTATTTCGGAAACTTGCCGAGTTTCGGCTTTCTTTATCCTAGAAGACCTCCGCGATTGCCTTGCTGGCAAAAGGGGTTCGGCTGAAACAGGATTCGGTGCATTTTCAACATTTCCCTCAACCATACTAAGAGGCTTTTTCTTCCCTTCCTTTGATTTTGAACAACTACTTCTCCTTGACCCTTGACCTTGCTTTGACCTTGACTTCCTTCCGCGAGAAGATTTCTTGGCTTTCGGAGTGTGCTGACTGACCTTGAAGTGATAAGGATCATCCGAGGATGCATTGAGGTCTGGTTCTACTGTGGTGTTCATTTGGAGCAGCCTGGTTTTAAATATTCTCTTTGCCTTAGATGGCCCTGCCTGCAGTACGTCAACATGCAGGTTTTCTGGATCAACTTGCTTTTCTGACACACTCAAATGTTCTGAGCCAGTCTTTTTGGCATTACCAAGACTTTTATTTTTGAGCTCATTAAGCCTTTGTAGTTTAGACCGACCTTGACCAATGCTGTTTGACCTTTGACTTCCCCTTGACCTTGACCTTTTACCTTTAGATTTTTTGGGTTTAGGTGTGTGCTGGCTGACCTTGAAATGGTAAGGATCATCAGTTGAATCATTCAGATTATCCTTACCACTTTCAGTTTCCAGTACATTCTGTTGGAGCTTACTTTTGAAGATTTTCCTCCCAATTGGGATTTTTTCCATAGGTTGTGCATTCTTGGTTACAATACTACTCATTTCGCTACTAGCTACTGTATTTCCGAGATTTTCTTTCTCCAACTTATTCTCCATTTCATGGTTGATTTTCTCCAGATGCGGAGGACTGACAGAATCTGCCAGTGATCTCTGCGATACTTGCGAGGCCTGTAGCTCTAGGTCCGGCATCCCCTCATTACTGTCCAGACACTCACCAAGGTCAGCCTGACCTTGGAGCCATCGCTCGACCTTCTTATCAGGTTTCAGGGTCGACGTTGAATCACAACTTTCCTGTTGGGTGCCTTCCTTTTTGTCCATCTCAACATGTGATTCAGACTTTTCGTTTTCATTGACAGACTCATTCACCTTGGCTTCTTCTTGTGACCTTGAGTTTTCACGTGAAACAGCACTCTGACCTTGAGAATTGATCCCTTTACTTCTAGACCGGGTGCGTCTTCGAGGTGGTGAATTTCCTTTCAGATCTCTCCCATTTTCTACCTTTTCATTATTGTGGTGTTTGTTGGCCAAATAAGCATCATTAATTTCAGGGGTATTCAATCCTCCTAGATCTTCCTTCGTGGCATTTTTCAGAAACAGAACAACATCCTCGTTTCGCATATCATTACCTTTGTTTTCAGAAACTGTTTCGTTATCGGTATCCCCAAATGGCTCTGAATCGAGAAACCTCAATAGGGCTGCTGTGTCCACGCCCTCATCTGTGGGGTTTTCTTCTTCTGTATCATGGGCTCGGGTCTTTCGTTTACCTGTTTGTTTTTTGTTTTTTTTATTCGTTACATGAGGAACTGGAAATCCATTGCTACAAAGAAAATAAAATATGCATTATGTTATAAGATATCTAACAAGATGATAAAACATTGAACCATTAATAGAATTTAAAGTATACAGCTAGATAAAAAATAAATAAACAAAATGCTATTTACTTCTATAGATATACAAGGTAAGGGCTAAAAATGATGAAATATTACACCAGTATATGGCATTGCAAGACAATGAAAGGTAAAAATACATCTACCAACCAACAAAAATCCGTAAATGCTATTTACTTCTATAGATATACAAGGTAAGGGCTAAAAATGATGAAATATTACACCAGTATATGGCATTACAAGACAATGAAAGGTAAAAATACATCTACCAACCAACAAAAATCCGTAAATGCTATTTACTTCTATAGATATACAAGGTAAGGGCTAAAAATGATGAAATATTACACCAGTATATGGCATTACAAGACAATGAAAGGTAAAAATACATCTACCAACCAACAAAAATCTTTCTACTTTGCTTATAATAGAAAAGATAACTCTGACCAAATTTTTTACTGAATCTAACATGTGACTAAATAGTGTAGTATGTGGTAAGATATTTGTATGGTAGAAGGTGAAAAAATATTACTCATGACCTAATATCAAAAACATTGATAATAAAAAAAAACATATAGGTTGATTTCCGAAGATTGAAAATGAATTAGGCATTGTTTCCTGTAACGGTCTAAAGAAATAAGGTAGGTAGGTTGGTAAAATATATTTTATGGATTATTCTTTTATGTTGATTGGGAGTTGGGAAGGCAGAAAAAACCTTCGGGGTAGGGATTTTTGAGTAAAAACTTGTTAGGGTAAGGTTACAGGAAACAAACAACTTTTTTTTTAGGCCTTATATAAATTCTGTAGCCAACATCTGAAAACTGCAGTGAACTAGGCATGAATGTGAAGCAAGGTCTGACACTTAGATTTCAGGCTAGGGGCCAGAAAGGGTCTTTCAATAAAAATTAGTGCTCAAAATAGGTTTTCTAGTTATTTTTCATACTATTTTGGGCCCCTAGACTGAAAAATCTAGAGGCCCACATCAAAATCTAGGGGCATATGCCCCCCGGGCCCTGTGAAAGTTGAAACCCTGTGAAACACATAGGGCCTCAGGGAAGATCCTTACCAGTGGACTGAGTTACCCTCTTTAAATAAAGATTATTATTATTATTATTTATTAGTTGGGGATCAGTACCTGATGTTGATATTTGTGGTGACTGGAGGCGTTGGCTCCTGCTCAGCATCACCTGAAAGGTAAGAGAAAATGTTACGATGTAATCGACAAGGATCCCTGCTGTTTCCTTATATGGAATCCACTCATGACAGGGGTGCAGGGACTTAGCCAGGATTTTCATAACAGGGTGTCCAAATTAGGATTTCAAGAATTTAGGGTGTCCAAAATCCCTGATTAAAAAAGTAAAAATCATTTCACTGATTATGTGGTATAAACAAATAAAGTGGTTATATGCTTAATTCTTCAAGATATGTCTTTGTTATTATTTTGAAGTTCAACTTTTTAGAAATTTAACTTGGAATTAGTATTTATAAAAAAAAAACATGCTAAAATCTAGGGCGTCTCCTTACCTAAGATCAGGTATTTTTCATGAACCAGGGAGTCCAAAAGACACCCTGCTGGCTAAGACCCTGCAGGGATGAGAGAAGCTGTTCAAGAATATATGAACAGTTACTCCCTGACAATATGAATATGAACCAGTGGATCAGAAAATACCCCCAATATCCGTCAACTGCTCATTGCTCCTGTTGGTGAATTTATATTTGTTTTACAAAATTAAATGATTCTTTTTAATGAATATTTCAATAAATTTATTAACCATGCATTAAAATTTTAAATAAATACTTGAAAAAATAAATTATGTCTCTTGGATATTCATCTTTTGAAACTTACATCTTAATAATAATAATAATAATAATAATAATAACAACAATAATAATAAAAAGAATTGATATAAGATATAGCACCCTTTCCACCTATAATGTTCAAAAGCGCTTACAGTATAAGTTAAGCATTAATTAGGATACCATAAAATTATAGTAAGCTCATTCCTAAGGATTTTGTTACTAATTGACGAGTTGATAAGGTGTGGCACCCACCATCGACAAAGATGGCGGATTTTCCCGTCACTCGTCTTCTCTTACCAGCGGGACGACGGACATTGCTCCTTTTACTCTGCTGATAGCAATCCTGCAGAAAAGAAAAAACACAAACATAAAAATGAAATTTTCATATGCATGCGATTAAAATTTTATATCAATTAATTAACAAATGAAATGGTGGATGAAAAGCTAGAATGAATGTACACATAGGATGCCAAAGAAGACGAACTGGGGCCAGTTGCATCAATTCAACACCTTGTGATATTTGCTATATAAAATCTAACAAGAAAATGATTAAAATGGAATCAAAAACAATAATATTGATTGATAAATCCAAAGAATATACATCCTAACATGCAAGTAGTCTTATTCATGTACCTTTTAAACTTTTTTTTAAGAGGGAATATACTATATAGTGGATTTCATAGAACTACTCTCATTAAATTTCATTGTTCTATAAGGCCACTCCAATTTAATTACTTGTCTTACGAGCTTTTTTTGGAAAAAAAATCCTGTCAGACTCCAAAAAAAAAGAAGAAAAAGTCACCTTTGGTGTCTTACGGACGAAAGTGGTTTTGAAATTTTCTGTAAGACTCCCAAAAAAATAGAAAAAAAAAGTGCAAGTTTTAAGAATATTCTTTGTAAGGGTGATTCAATCAACTACAGGAAGCTATCATTGCTGTAGTAGAGCCTCAAACTTGAGGAGGTATACCTCCCACCCTTCAGGTTACAGGGATTAATTGATTGATTGATTTTATTTAGTTGAGAATAGGCTGGTAGAAACATATCACTACCAGTCCTAGTCGGCAGACTCTAAATAAAATAAAATAAATAAAAAAGTCACATTTTTCAACTTTTTTTTTTATTCCAAAATGGCTCATTTCCTACCTCCTGAGCTCGTAAGACAAGTAAATAAATTGGAGTGGCCTAAGGTTATAATGACTGTGGTTGAATCAATATAAATCACTGCTAAGTTGCTAACATGGACCAAACAGAATTACCAAAGGTTCAGATGGTGAAGAGAATCATTGAGTCACTAATTGTTTACTTACCTCATCTGAGAGTCTCTTACGCCCCTTTGGCCCTGGTGGGAGGGGACTGGTTGACTGAGGTGAGGCGCTTGATAGCTGGGTGAGTGGAATCGGAGGACCTTTCGGTGGTGAATCTGGAGAAACATAAATACAACATGTATATTGACCATTATGCTGCTGTTGGCTAATTTGGCCAATACAAAATTTTGAAAAAAATCTGAAAAATGACTGAAACCCTGGCACATGGTTATTCATGTGAGAGTACTCGACGAGAGCTATCCAATGAATACCAACATGACAGGGTTTTTATGCTTTTCAAAAATCTTTGCATCCTTGTGCTTTGGAAGAAAGTAGTCCCAGCATTGGAAGGGTTAGAAAGAAGAGTTGAGAAAACATGTAGAACTAAAATGGTCCAACTATGCTTTTAGTTTCTCCCCCGAATTCTCCCATCAATTCCTCATCGCTATAAAAAGATTTTACTGTTTAAATGGAAATTATTTGACAAATCTTTAAGAAATATTTGAACCATATCATAGAAATGCACCACTTTAACGATTATCATTATTTTATTATTATTCATCATTAGTATTCAATATTCTGCTCTCTGATTATTCTCTCAGGCTAAAACCAGAATAGCAAATATTACCTTGTAACGTGCTAGTACTACCCTACATATTTTCATAAACCCATGTTTAACCCTTCTAATGCTGAGGCTACGTTCGTCCTAAGTTCAAGGAAGCATAGTTTTTTGAAAACCACTTAACCCTACCATGTTGGTATAAATCATTGAATAGCTATCATTGAGTACTCTCAGATGAGTGCCCATGCATCAGGGTTTCAGTCATTTCTCAGCCTTTTTGCATAATTCTGTAATGGCAAAATTAGCCAACAGCAACATAAGGGTTAATGGGCTTTCACTGCCTTGTTTGTTTTCTCAGATCATAACATAAAAATAGTAACAAGCTAAAATGTGCAGTTGAAGACATAAAATGCTAACTTACATACAGTCCCTGTATCTAGCTGAAAGGCGCAGATGACCTCTCTCACTGAGGTCACTATCTGGTTGAAGTGAGGCCTGCTGTCCAGACTCCTACAGTGAGAAAATACAGACATCTAAATAACAAGTGCAGGTTTTTAGGGCAGATTAGAAATAAGATGGATCACATATTAACCTTAAATAATTAGGGATTTACTATTAATTACCATCCAACTTTCCAGACCTTGCTTATTCACTTGCGATTGTCTCTTGTTTAAAAGCTTTAGGTTGTAAAACTACTATATCATATAGTCTAAAAGTCTACAAAATTGTCATTGATTTTACGCTTCCTTTGAGGGTTGGGGTTATTAGTAAAATTTAAATATAAAAAATATAAAGTAATTTGCCTTTTTTCAATGTAATAGTGCTCAAGTACTTAATCAATTACACTTACTAAACTATTACTGTAATAGGTAATTAGTAATTGAGTAGTCTTAGAAGTACTTGTAATCAAATATCACTTTCAATTACATCTGTCAAGTTATAACTGGGTATGCATCTGCTACATATGGGATGTTCAGAGGAACTGGATATGCACATGTACACACTTATCACAGGAAGTTCCTGTATACTGAAGAGTTCAAAGGTAGCCTTGGGATTTTAGTGCTTCATCACTTCCTATAAACTTCCAAGACTTACCTTTTTGTGATTGGTTTCATGCATAGCGGACATGGTGTCGAAGATTTGTGGCCGATTGCTTCTTCAATGCACTTACGGCAGAACTGATGGTCACACTTTGTTGCTACTGGATTCAGTAATAACTCCAAGCTATAAATAAGGAAAAATGTTACAATTGAGAAAATACTCAACATGGAATAGATAAGTCAACTTGTACTATTGGTTATAAATCTAACATTTTAAATGCTTTTCACAATGTAAGTAATGCAAAATAGCAGCATCTGAAGTTTAGTGGGGTATCTAGATTTATCTAAACCGTTTTGGACAAGCAAAAATTTCTATGAAGAACTTTCAATTTTGACTAAAGTTTTGAGTAACAAGTTAACCAAATATTTTCCTAAAGTTCAAACCATCTTCTATGACATGGCTGAAGCTTAACATAATGTAGGGTGTCTTCAAGGACAAAGGCTATCCAGCATTAAAAATGAGGAACTTACATCCAAATCAGTGGGTAGTGAATACTCGCTGCTAAGGAACTTTAATCTGCTACTCGATCATTCCAATATACATGTACTTGAACTTATTGTCTACAATCATTTGAATTTCAAAGTATTGCTATGTGGACAATTAGATTTTAGAAGCCAGATCACAATTAATGAAATGGTTTCCTAATGGATTGATGCTGCCTGTCTCCCTGACTCAAATCAAGTCACCTGGCTTTAGTCCTGTTTTAATATGTATGTTGCTTCAGAACATTTTAAAAGTTATCGTCAAATGAATCATACCTTAGATGAATAAAAGAATGGATATGTAGCGAGAGACCAACTTCTCTATGCACTATGGTGAAGACCTGGCTATTCTGTGGGTCTCAAATCTGGCCTCAGTGTGACGTCACTACAAGCTAGACCAACCAGGGTTTTCGTATCGTTTACATTATAGAGAAAGCTGCGCACCATCATGCGTAGAATGTGACTTTTGGGTTATTCACCACAGACTGGTTGTTAATGTAAATCCGGCTGTTTCATATCCACTTGTTTTTATTCATCTAAGATTGTAGGCTACTTACCAAATTGAACACTGAAGATTTTTCTCCATTAACCCAAGTATCTCCTGTATTTTGCGTATCTGTGCCATCTTTTCAACTTATGTTATAATCAAGTGTTCTGGAAGGATTCAGTTTTTTCAGATGTGTACTTGCACAGAAAAAGCCAAGCTGAGTTTATAGCTTAAACAACTCCAGAGGTAGAGGCAGGAGCACAGATATGTAAACCACTACCTAAGTTTATTCTGAATCAACAAATGAATACATTTCGAGACGGTAGACTGAAACAGATAAATTGCAATTAAACTTCCTGTATACGTGCAATTGATGGATTGAAAGTTACTCTGATTACTTATCAAAAACTGACGATTTCCAACTTTTCTGTTGACATACTTGAACTCCCGCCAATGCCGACATGTTTATTTTTCCCGCAGAATGACGTCATCAGAATAAAATATCACGATTTTTGTTAAGATTTTATACCTTTCATTCCAAGATATGAATAAAAAATACGATAATATATTATAAAAGTTACTATACATGTACAAATATATCAATATTTATGAAAACTGGGTGCGAAATTGACACTCTCCCAGCAGGCAACAGATGGAAAACAAAAATGGCAGCGCAGCAGTTGATGAAACGGGGCAAGCGCCCTGTCGCCGCTTACATTAAGGCTGAGTGCTCGAGGTCCAGCGGGCAACAGCAGCTCAATGACTTAATGGACTATCTGTTATCCCCGCAAAAGTCATTAGATGATTTTGAGCGCTTAGATTGGTGTCGTTGGCTGATTGCTGGCGGAACAACCTTCGACGATTTCGCCAAGACAGGTTAGGTTTTGGCATCGAAAAATAACTCAAAGTGCTCGTTATACAGTATTGCACCTCTCTCGAAGCGACTTGACCCATGTCAAAGAACGCAGTCTTCCCGATTTTCATTTTTGCTCATTGAAATACTTTATTTCGGAATCGTATGAAAGAAACCGACGTCGACAATAATCTTATGGTTTATCTACATTTGACAGTCGCCACCTGGTGGTGAAAGTTGTCATCATTGATCAGTGTGGTGACTTTTCAACCAAATTTACTGATCCCCATCCCCACCCTTATTCATCCAACATTGCTTCCTGTCATTCATCTCTAAGCCTATGGTTACGGAATTAAGTTCGAACATTTCCAACTTAATTACCAACTTAGACGTAGTCGGCCAAGAGCCCTGGCAGCCTGTGTTTACTATGTAAAATCACTACCGACTTGAAATAAAGATAATCTATCTATATCTTTAGGAGAATTCTAGAGAGTATCTTTAAGATGAGTATTGATCAACTTCCTTCTTCCAGGTATAGACTCACTGTGCGCCAACCTGTGATGTTTGCCTAACATAAAAAAGTTGTCTATCCTTCTGCCTCACTCTCACAGATGTCGCCTGCAATGACGTATGAGCTAAAAAGTAAATAAACCTCCCAATCTATCAAACCTACTCACTTGTGCTGTAGAATGCCATGAGCCAGAAGGACAGTCAACTTTTTCACAGTCTGGTGAACATCAGAGTTTGGTGAAGGAAGAGTAGTGTATTGGCTGCATATTGATTCAACATTTTTCTTTCCACAGTTCGCATGTATGACAATGCAACAACTTGTGGTCTTGTATGGACAGCAAGCTTTGTGGCATATCGCTGCAGGACTTGCGGTATTTCGCCATGTATGTCACTCTGTTCTGACTGCTTTCAAGCCGGGAATCACAGAGGGCATGACTTCAACATGTTCCGTAGCCAGGCAGGTGGCGCCTGTGACTGTGGTGACATCACTGTGATGAAAGAAACTGGGTATGCACACTTTACAACATTACATTCATTAGACAAGGATTACACTTGTTATATATTTATAAGAATCAACCCCTCGAGTTTGCCACTTGGTGACCAACTTCAGAACTAAATGTGTTACTCCAAAATTTATGCACAAACAAACTTTTTTCATAGAGAGTTTCATGTACAGTAGGTATATAAGTAAAGTAAGTACACTTTATATTCGTAGATCTATAGATTAATTAGATGTAATGATCGCATTTTATATCAGTCAAATAAATAAACCCTTTAGTGGCCACCTGGTGACCAACTCCTGAACTAAAGTAGTGTACAATGATATTTGATGTCTTTTGAAAGAGTTTCACATACATGTAGCCTGATGTAGATATATGATTTAAATTGATTTTCCTATCTTACTTACCATTACCTCATAAATTTCAGTTGCTGTCTCATTGTGCTCTAATCTTTAATATTTCTACTAGTTTAGTTGTTCTGATTGTCGTAGGTTTTGTCCACGCCATGGGCCGGAGAAGGCTAACAATAGCCTGTCTGTTCCACCAGACCTATTGTCTGTGGCAGAGGCCATGATGCCACGACTCATGCTGAGGCTCCTACAGCACCTGAGGGACAACTCAAAACCTGGTGAGTTATATCTTGGATGAAGAAAAGAATGGATATGTAGCGAGAGACCAATTACTATATGCCCTATAGTTACATGCTGGACTCATGCAAGGATTACCAGATAAGGCAGCAGCGCGAGGTCACGTGGGAACAAGGACCAATCAGGGCTCTCGCATCAATTACATTACAGAGAAACCTTATCTCCACCACCAGCTGGGGGTGCCCAGAGCACTAATTTTGGCCTATTAGAGGCTATTAGTTGACACTGGTTGAGGCTAGCATGTTCAGGTTGACCGGCTGGTTTTGAATCCACTTATGTTTGGTCATCTAAGGTTATATATAAGGCCACTTTTTTTCTGCTTTAGGAAAAATCCCTCGTTGATTCTGGGCCCCACACTGAAAAAAAAAATAAGGAAAGTTGAAAAGTGATTCCTTAACCCTTGTCATGCTAGACCTTCCTACGGGGGAACCTATCCCCTGGGACCAGGGATATCGTGGGGGTACCCACAAAATCAGAAGGGATTCAAAAAGATCTATTACTGTTTCAATAATGTGCTTCACAAACTGAAATAGAAACATTGCAAAAAGTAAAATATGATATCTAGTTTAATTCAATACCCCTCAATCGGAGGGAATTCCCCGGTACCTTGCTAAGTGCAAGGGTATGCAAATACCGGATATATCCGGTGTTGACCGGATATATCCGGTGTTGGTCACACAGCCAAGATATGTAGCAGCAGATATATCCGGTGTTAGCAAGAGCAGGGTTAAAAGATATATTTGTGGATGTTTTATCATGAAAAAAATATATACGGAATTGCGATAGTTTCCAAGTCGCTCAATAGTTGTCAGGTCATCAATATTTAGTTTAAAGCAGGATCTTACAAAACTTATGAATCTCCAGCTTGTCCTGAGCTTTTAAAAATGTCAAAAATTGAGTTGGGGGGGGGGGGATGAATACACACTTGAACTTGATATTTAGGGCAATGCATGTCAATTTTTTTGTCATATTTCAGCCATATTTCTAGTTCCTGCCACACAACATGATTGGAACGAACTGGGTTCGACTTTCCCAGGGGCTCAGGGGTTATGCCCCTATATATTGCTGTGGGCCCCTCGATTTTTCAGACATGGGGCCCAAAATAATATGCATAATAACCAGAAATCCTGTTTTTGACCATTGATTTTTATCAAAAGACCTTTTCGGGCCTCTAGCCTGAAATCTAAGTGTCAGACCCTGAACAAAGCATGAACTTACTGGTTTCATTCCAAGAAGATTGCCGTGATTTGTCAACCTATGATAAAGTTCACAAAAAAAATATGATGTAGTCATTTGAGGAAGAATTTACTACATTGTTTTGACTTCAGTTATGTTTCAAAAGAATTTCATCTTTTGCAATAGATGGCTATAAGCTTACAGTGAACCGATGCCCCCAGGCCAGTAAAAATTCCCCAAAACGGGTTCAGGCCGGTAATAAAAGACCTCAACTGGTCCTACAGGGCCAATAGATATTTGGGGACATTCTTGTTAACTACTTTCCCCTCAAGAATGTCCCCAAAAGTTTTTGAGAGATATTTAAGAAGTAGTTTATTCTATTTTCTTTTTCATATTTTGAATGAATGGGATATAATGCAGTGAATGTTTTTCTTCAGAAATACTGAAATATCACATTTTTGGATGAATGGAATATAATTTAATGCAGTGAATGTTTTTCTTCAGACATGCTGGACACTTATTTGGTAGCGATGCAGGATGCGGAGCAGTACCTGAACTTCCTCCACAGTCTCAGCGACATGGGAGCGGTCATGCGGCAGGTCATGACCCAGGCACTCACAAATCCTCAAGTTTATGCAAATCTCACGAAGATCGAAGAGTCGAACACAAATTTTTACAAAGCTCACAGCCAGGCGAACTACGAGGCGGCTCTAGACACCCTCAAGTGTCCCCCTACTCCTATAGAGCTGGCAGGTGAGTAGGCACAGCAGGGCATGGTCTTAGCCAGCAGGGCGTCTGGGTGCCTTTTTGGACACCCAAACCCTTGAAAAGAACCCCTCAGGACACCCAAAACAATTTGTGTGGAATTTCTAAAAAAAACTCAATCTAAAGCTTATAATTAAATTTTTCAACTCCTTATATTTCCCATGACATTGTTCAATGATACCATGCCTTATTTTGATGAATTTATACATGGTTATGAAATATGAGTATACTGCGATCCCCCTTAAAAATTTGGAAGCCAAAAATTTTTACAACTGCCAATATTAGGCACCCAATTTCTAAATCCTGGCTAAGACACTGCAGCAGGGGCTTAGTCGCCTATGTGTCCAACGTGTCATTTGGATACCCAGAACACTGTTTTTTGACAGTTTGGACACCAAGAAGTTCATGTCAGGATTTGCTGATGATGACTTGTCTTAGAAGATAGAAGATGTAGAAGTTGTAGTGTCCCTTTTATAGTACACACAAAGCAGTTGTTTGCCTAAAAAAGCAAAATCTGTATAGATATATAGGGTTTATCATATTATTAGCATGTACTTTGTATCACACTTTGGACACGCAAAAGTCTATGAAACCTCTGTTTGGACACCCTGTTTCCAAATTTTGGCTAAGACCATGAAGCACGGTATCCTAGACAGTAGAGTGTCCGGGTGTCGTTTGGACGCCCAAAACCTCAAAAATCTCACATTAGGACACCCAAATTCTTTTGTGATGAATATCTAGAAATGCAAATCTCAAACATAGTTTTGAAATTTTCACTTCAATGTGAATGCTAGGAAAAAATCCAAGGTGTTTTTCAGTTTCTTAATGAGAAAATGTATCCTTATTGTTGTAAATTGAAGATATTATGGTCTTCCTTAGAATATTGGACAACCAAACGTTTTATGATACCCCAGTTTGGACACCCACTTTCAAAATCCTGGCTAAGACTGAGTAGGGCTGTTGTTGACATCTATTTTTTTCAATGCGATTATTGACATTTCTTTCGATTCCAATAATTTCTATATGATTTTGGAGAACAGCACAAATCATGAAATATGTATCCTTTTTGCATGTATCACACTATATTTTTGTTGCTATGATCCTAAATTTCCTAAAATACAAAGACAACTTAATTTTTCTCATAATTTTTGAATGAAAACTTGAATTTCTATAATATTTATATAATATTAGGTTATTATATATAACCTGATATATAAGTTATATATATATGTATATATATATATATATATATATATATATATATATATATATATGTATATATATATGCATATATGTATATATACATATATATATGCTAATCTATATATGGTATATGCTAATCCATATATATATATATATATATATATATATATATATATATATATATATATATATATATATATATATATATATGTATGTATGTATGTATTTATATCTCTGGTACATGCTAATCCATATGATTTATTGATTTGTTTCAGACATCCCTGCCCTCCAGCCTGCACTTGTTCACACCACCTTTCTGGATGAGCTTATGTTCTGGACCGTCAAGTTTGAATTCCCTCAAAAAGTTGTCACATTGCTCTTAAGTTTACTGCCAAATGAGTTCTATAAGGTTGGTTTTATCTATGGTTCTATTTTTTACATACACATTTCCTTCTTTCTGAGTGTATGTGTCAGTTGTTTGACATGGTTGTGATTTTGCTGACAATAGCAAACTATGGATGTCCGTTGCCAAAACTTACACTCCACGGGAGTGAAGGTTATGTAAGAAATGGTACAAGTTTATTTATCCAACTACTCCTTTTTATTTTGTACTTAGGCCTAAAAAAAGTTGCTTCCGGTAACCCTACCCTAACAAGTTTTTATACAAAAAAATCCCTACTCTAAAGTTTTTCCACCCTCCCAACTCCCAATCAACGTTAAAACATGCATAAGACACACACTTTTGACCAAATATTTTTTTACCGACCTACCTGCCCTATTATTTTCTGACTGTACAGGAAACAAACAATTGTTTTCTAGGCCTTAATACAGGGTTCTAGAAGACAACTAGCCCAATAACCCTGGGCTACAAGATGAGTGTGCACATCGTAATATTTTATTTGGTACACAGGAACAAAACATTGGCTCGTACAAGCCCAAAATATTTTCTTGACCCGCACAAGTCTGGGCCGGCCGCAAACTTGCCGACTGTCCTCTGGGGCTTAAGTTCTGGGCTCGTACAAGCCTGTGAACTTCCTGGGCTTGTACGGGTCAGGAAGGTTGAAATTTAAGGTAGTACCAGGGACTAAGCCAGGACCCGTCGTACCTGTCTTTTGGACAGGTAGTTTCCCAAAAACCTCCTGTTTGGATAGGCAAAAATTTTCTATGATGACTTTTCAATTTTGACTTTCTGGGTGTAATAACCAAATATTTTCCTAACAAACCATCTTCTAGGACATATCTGAAGTGTAAATTGCCCTTTTTGACACACTAGGCTATTAATAGTAGCTGGTATAAGGATTTGCAGTAGATTAGTATGACATTGAAATATAATTGGAAATGGTGCTAGGATTTTGTTTGTGGTTACCAACTTATTTATTATGAAATTATTATAGACCTGAGCATCTTCGATAGACTATGCAAGCCATAAAACAAGTAAATGAAAAAACATATTTGTCTTTATGGGACCACCCAAATAATGGCTGTTACTATAAGATGGATACAGGCACGATGCAATCTCAATATATATCTATGCATTGACGTTAAAATCCTTAATATTCAAAAGAGAACACCTAGTATAGATATAATAAATCAAACTGACACTTTTTGTCTTATATAAATGATATATAACATTGTCACTTATTAAGTGCCTTTTCCATTAAAATTTTCAAAAGCGCTGAACAGTCATAGGATAAAAAAATGACTTGTAAGGGAAGTTAAAAAATAGTTAACCCATTAATGCTTAAGGGCTACTCTTGAAAAGTTGTCGTCTGTGTTTTTGATACTTTTGACAATAACTTCGAAATTAAGAATGCTTTTAGAAAATATTTGAAGAAGACTTGTTGGAAACGTTCAGATAAACATTTCCCCTTCAAATATTTTCCCAAATATGCTTCTAGGTAAAAGATTTCACCAAAATCATCAGGCTGTTTTGGCCGCTGTGAGTATTAATGGGTTAAGACTGTTAAAAGTCCTTAGTGGAAAGCCTTCTGGAACAAATGTGTTTTAAGGATTTTTAAAAAGTCCGAACTGATGGAGAAGACTTGATGTGTGATGGCAGCTGATTCCAGATTCTTTTCTTAGAGAGAACATTTATTTTTTGGCTTTATCTTTTCAGGAAGCGTTTACGGTTGCCTTCATCAAGCATTACAGCAGGATCAGCCTCGCGCTGGTCAACTCCGTGGATCGCACGACAATCTCGAACCGTGTCGTTCATGTCAGCGTACAGCTACTCAGTCCTGAGGTCCTCGCAAACAAGATGGCCACAGAATACCATCTGCTACACATCATGCTGGTCAGCCTCGACCACATGATGAAAAACATACTCACAGACAGCTCAATGGAAGGTAATTGATACATATACCCATTACACTCAGAGTTTCATTAGAAAGTATCGTCTGCTATTCTCACACTTATGAAAATAACCTGTGAAGGAAGCAAAAATTCACAAAATATTTGAAGGAGAGTTGTAGTTTGGCTTCTGATTAACATTTCTCCTTTAAATATTTTTCAAGAAATGCTTTTGTTAGAAACATATATTCAAAATTGTCAGGCCTGTTTTGGCCTCTCTTAGTGTGAATTACAGGGCTCGACGTAACAGATAGCCCCATAGTCATGACTATCTAGTCATGGAAAAACAGTATTTCGGGCAAGCTGAACAAGCCCTCAACTTGCCCCGCTTGACTATCTAACATTAGAATGGAAATTTAGAGGTACCTTTATTGAATTCATCACGGGATCTATTGAATGACAATATAGTTGATAGCAACCTTGAAAATTCATAAAGGGTAAAGGCGGAAATAAAATAGGCGAGAAAAATATACAGAAATAAGACCAAACCTTAAGTTTGAAAAATTAAAAAAAAATTCATTGTCTCTATGTCAAGGTTAATCAAGGAAATTGCTATCAAATTGGCCGGGCAACCTGAACCCCTGGTAGATCTTTAGGCATGAATGGGTTAACAAAAGTATCTTCTGAAGATATTTAAAGGAACAATGTGAATTAGAAACCTACAAGAAACTCTTTACCAAATATTCTTTGAAAGACAAATTTATTTAAAAAAAACAGCTGCAAGAAAGTGCAGACTGCTGATGGTGTCATATTTGTCGCACTTGTTACTTTCAGATTCTGAGCAGAACTTTCACATGGTGGTTGACTGCGCCAATGGTACGATGAAAGAGCACTGCTATTGGCCGATCGTCAGCGACCTTATCAACGTTCTGTCTCACAAGAGTGTGGCACACAAGTTTCTCAGTGACTGCAAACTACTCGAGATCTGGTTCGAGCTCATAGCTTACTTTCAAGGTAAGACTGTTAACAGCCTATTAGACTGCAAACTACTCGAGATCTGGTTGGAGCTCATAGCTTACTTTCAAGGTAAGACTGTTAACAGCCTATTAGACTGCAAACTACTCGAGATCTGGTTCGAGCTCATAGCGTACTTTCAAGGTAAGACTGTTAACAGCCTATTAGACTGCAAACTACTCGAGATCTGGTTCGAGCTTATAGCGTACTTTCAAGGTAAGACTGTTAACAGCCTATTAGACTGCAAACTACTCGAGATCTGGTTCGAGCTCATAGCGTACTTTCAAGGTAAGACTGTTAACAGCCTTTTAGACTGCAAATTACTCGAGATCTGGTTCGAGCTCATAGCTTACTTTCAAGGTAAGACTGTTAACAGCCTATTAGACTGCAAATTACTCGAGATCTGGTTCGAGCTCATAGCTTACTTTCAAGGTAAGACTGTTAACAGCCTATTAGACTGCAAATTACTCGAGATCTGGTTCGAGCTCATAGCTTACTTTCAAGGTAAGACTGTTAACAGCCTATTAGACTGCAAATTACTCGAGATCTGGTTCGAGCTCATAGTGTACTTTCAAGGTAAGACAGTTGTTATTGTAGCTCTTATTAGGATTTGAAGTAACTGGGATGGGCAGAAATTTTGATGTTTTAGACTGGCATTTTAAAAATCTTGGCTAAGACCCTGTCTACATATTTGTGTTATATTTTCAGGGATGAATTTGAATCGCGTGAATTAACACATGTTTGTGTTATATTTTCAGGAATGAATTTGAATCAGAGTGAATTAACACATGTTTGTGTTATATTTCCAGGGATGAATTTGAATCAGCGTGAATTAACACATGTTTATGTTACATTTTCAGGGATGAATTTGAATCAGCGCGAGTTGACTCAGCATGTAGAGTATGAGCCGGATACATACTACGCTGCCTTCTCTGCTGAGCTGGAGATCTGTGCCTCCCCACTGTGGTCCATGCTGGTGCACTGTAAGACACAGGTAGGATACCCCCTTAAGGCCCTTCCAATGCTGAGGCTACTTTCGTCCAAAGCACAACGAGGCAAAGTTTTTTGAAAATCCTCTGAACCCTGCAATGTTGGTACTCATTGAAAAGCTCTCGCTGTGCTCTCATATGAGTACCCATTTGCCAGGGTTTCAATCATTTTTGAGGATTTTTGCCTCATATAGTATTGGCCAAAGTAGCCACCTGAACCTGTTATTGTGAATGCATGTATGGGTTAATCACCTCTTTAACCCTGGTCGCCATGTATGGCCTTTCAGGTACTGTATTTCCAGACTGTATTGCCTGGCACCATTACCCTAAAATGGACATGCTTCTAGCAGTAAGGGAAGGGACTGTTATAAAGCATGGAAGATGACCCCCAAAACTACATATCTTAGTGAAACCTACATATCTTAGTTTTAATTATGTATAGATAAATGAATTAAAATGTCTACGACTGCTTTTTCCATGCCAGAGTGAATGTCACCTATTTCTTTTTAATGTTTTTGGACCTTTGAAATAAAGATTGCACATTTGTTGTTGAGGTCATAAAGGATTTGAAAAAGCTGTTGAATTGTGTGCTGTATTTTTTCCAGGACAGTGCGTCGTACACTAATAACGTGCTGTCGGTCGTTCTCAACCAGCTCCAGGATTGGCTAGATGCCATCAACATGCGGCCTATCAGCAAGGTGGGGTGTATAGTCTTAGCCAGCAGGGCATCTGGATGTCATTTAGACACCCAAACTCTCAAAAAGCACCCTTCAGGACACCCAGAATATTTTTTGAGGAATTTCTAAAAATGCCAATTTCTAGCATATAATTGAATATTTTTCACCTTAATGTAATTCCCATGGCATTGTATAATGGACTACATGCTTTATTTCATTAAGTATATACATTTTATGGTTTTATTAAATCTAAGTACAATACATATTGTGGTCTCCTTTGAAAATAGGATGCCCAAAAATTTTGGAATTGCCAATTTTTGGCGCTCTGTTTTTAAAATCTTGGCTAATCCTGAGGTGTAGCAGTCAAAAACGCCCTTATTATTTTAGTGATATCTTTGTACACGGAGCATTTTTCAGAAGTATATTTCAAAGAAGAAAATGTGGATCAGAACCCAATTCTTTATCCTCTTTCAGATATTTTGTGAACTAAGGCTAAATTTTCAAGTTATTTCCTAAAGATTAAATCAAAAATTTTCAAATTCTTCATTAAGGTACTGCATGGCTTTTAAAATATTGAAAATTAAATCTAAAGGAAAAGTTCAAAATATTTTTGTCAGTCACAAGTTATGGTGTTACGTGAAGAAAAGGATTAGCTTTTAGGATTATTGCTCACAGTGGCCAAAAGAGGCCTTGCAATTTTGATGAAATCTTGCAGGCAAAAGCATATTGAGGAACATATTTGATGGGGAAATATCAATCTGGACATTATCAACTGCTCTCCTTCAAATATATTGTAAAATCATGTTTAATTCATAAGTTATTTTTCAAAAGTACCCTAGTTCCAGATGACAATATCTGGGTTAACAAAGATAGGACATGGTAATCAATCATTTTGTTTAAACCAAATGGTGCTGAAATTAAAAAAAATTCTATCTATGTTTTTTCAGCCGTACCCTTACCAGGTTACGTTTCATCTTCCCCTACATCGCTATTTCTCGCTGTTTCTCAGTAACGCGATGAGGAATCAGGGCATGGGTCTGGACGAGTTACTCCCACCCGCTGACAAACTCAAAATGCTCATGATGCACCCGCTACAGATACAGGTAGGTACTCCGCTATTTCTCCTCGCTGTTTCTCAGTAACGCGATGAGGAATCAGGGCATGGGTCTGGACGAGTTACTCCCACCCGCTGACAAACTCAAAATGCTCATGATGCACCCGCTACAGATACAGGTAGGTACTCTGCTATTTCTCCTCGCTGTTTCTCAGTAACGCGATGAGGAATCAGGGCATGGGTCTGGACGAGTTACTCCCACCCGCTGACAAACTCAAAATGCTCATGATGCACCCGCTACAGATACAGGTAGGTACTCTGCTATTTCTCCTCGCTGTTTCTCAGTAACGCGATGAGGAATCAGGGCATGGGTCTGGACGAGTTACTCCCACCTGCTGACAAACTCAAAATGCTCATGATGCACCCGCTACAGATACAGGTAGGTACTCTGCTATTTCTCCTCGCTGTTTCTCAGTAACGCGATGAGGAATCAGGGCATGGGTCTGGATGAGTTACTCCCGCCCGCTGACAAACTCAAAATGCTCATGATGCACCCGCTACAGATACAGGTAGGGACACTGTATTATACTCCCTCAATCGTCAAATCACCTCCCTTCACTTACCCCACTTTATGCTGTCCTCTTCCTGTTCCCTTCCCTGATTGCTACTTCTTCCCCCTTTTCTCCCCTGCTCCCTTTCCCTAAAATTATTCAAAATAATGCACATATCTCCCTCCAAAGTTATGTGGTGAAGTTGTCCTGCTATATCAAAATAGGACCCAATACTTTATCAGCGATATGGGTGAAGTAGAACCAAAGGGACGCCATATTTATATTGTTTTAACTATTATTTTATTTGATAAAAAATGCATATTACTGAAACATTATAAGTAATATTGCATAAACTGTAAGCTTATAACATGTAGTGTCACAGTATTGACATCATGATATTAGTCGTAGTCAAGCATTTATTTTACTTTATCAAAGATTCTGATTAACTATTTACTATTTTTAACTGTTTCTGTTTCAGGTGGTTATATACTGTAAACATATGACTTGTAACATGTTTTGAATTATGATATTTTGCCCTAGTGTAGTATACCTATTACTGCATTATGATATCCATTCACTCTGTTTCTGTTTCAGGTAGTTATATACTGTAAACATATGACTTGTAACATGTTTTGAAATTATGATACTGGTGTAGTATAGCTATTACTGCATTATGATATCCATTAACTCTGTTTCTGTTTCAGGTGGCGTTCTGTGAGATCTTCTGTGGTATGTGGGTGCGCAATGGTCTACAGATCAAGGGTCAAGCGATGACCTACGTCCAGTGCCACTTCTGTAACTCCATGCAGGACGCCGATCTCTATCTACTTCAGGTGAACACCTTTATACATTGGACACCTCTGTCTATATTGAAAACCTCATATCTTTCCTAGGAATGTCATCAATAGTTGACAAATCGATTAATCAACATTTTCACTTTGTCAATTAAATCGAACCGAAAGTGTGGGTATCGAAATGAAACTCTTACTTAATAATGAAGTATTCTTTATGGCTTTTGTACAAGAAATTGGAAGGAATGGTGTAATTACTCAGGCAAATGGCCAAGACACAGGGTGTCGAATCAAATCGATATATCGGAAAGAGTATAGCAATTAATCGAATCGAAAAAAAAGGGATATCAATGACATTCCTTATCTTTCCTAGCATCAAAATACTAGTAGTTCGGACAAAAGTCACCATCAGATTGATTTACTCATTGCTAAGCAAACATTTGATTTTACTATAATATACCCATTGCCTTAAGGTCAAAGGAGATGTCCAAACACAAGTGTTTGAAAAGTTATACTAGTTAAAAGTTGAAATACTGTAGAAAAGCTAATTTTTCCGTGTGTTTTATTTTCTCGCTTTTTCCCGAATGCTTTCAAATGAGAAGAGACAACATAGGAAAAATGAGACAGTACATGTCTGGACTTAAGAAACACGGAGAAATCCTTGTCCTTACCCATTAATATTTACTCCTTGGTATACTAAAATTTAAAATCTACATAAAATGGGAAAATTAGAAACGGAAAAAATCATACGTCTTCTCTTCAGAAATATAGGAAATGGAAACACCCAAAAACGAAAAATTAAAGAAAATTGTTACACAGAAAAATTAGCCATTCTAGAGTATCATATACTGAAGTTTAATGTATCTTTTCTACTCCAGGTTTGCGCTTCACGACTGGAACCAAATTACTACCTGCACACAGTGCTGCATCGTTTCCACGTCTTGGAGCAGCTCTCCTTCTCTCCCATGAAGGAGAAGGGTTACCTGGACCCTGAGCACGAGATGCCCCTTCTAGAGGGCGCTCTCACCTTCATAGCCACCCTGCTCAGTGTCAGGTCACACCTAGGTAAGGGGTTCATGTATTTATATAATTGTAACCAGGGCTTAAGGCCTGGGCATCTTTTTGATACCCAAACTCATGTACAACATGATTGACACCTAAATATATTGACCTCGGATTTATAGATTGTAGATATGTAATTTAAAGGATATAATTCAAAATCATATTTTATCATATTTTACTGTAATTGCTAATGAATGCCTTTGGGTATCAAGTGTATTTATTACTGTAGAATGGCTAATTTTCCCGTGTGTTTTATTTTCCCGTTTTTTCCCGGATGCTATCAAACGGGAATGATTAACACAGGGAAAATCTATACAGTTCATGTCCGGACTTAATAAACATGGAAAATTTTGACCCAGCTTTATCTCCGAAGTGTCTGACCAGCGTTTACTCAGAGTGGTAGCAGTCATCACTCATTGCAATCTACCAACCAGGGCTTGACGGTCCCCAGAAGGACCATGTAGGCTGGCAGGGCTACCTGAACCCAAAATCAGGTAGTCCCGCCACCATTTTAGGTGGTCCCACCACTTTCTTTTCGCTACCATTTTGTAATGTTTTAGTGGGAAACTTCCCCAGGATTCGGGACTACCTGAATCCAACTTTAGGTAGCCTGACAGGGCTGTTTTGGAATTGAGATCCCCCGGGAGATGGGACTATGCTATTTGTTGAGCGCTGATGTGGTGGGGAACAATCGCTAATTGCAGTGGATGACCACTGATCATGTTGTGACTTCTGCTCAACTATGTGCCACTTCAGATTACATTGCCGTTGATCTATTTCTGGACTGGTCTCTAGACTGGTTATAGTCCCATCGCCACATGCGTTGCTGCAATTAAGGCGCGGCACGTGCAGGTACCCATTAATATTTACTCTCTGGTATACTAAAATTAAAGGTCTACATAAAAAGAAAATTAAAAACGGGAAAAAACATATGTCCTCTTTTCGGAAATATTAGAAACGGGAACACCCAAAAATGAGAAATTAGGGAAATTTGTCACACGGGAAAATTAGCCATTCTACAGTATATGTACATACATGGTTAGGATTTTTATGTGAATATTGTGTTGTCCTTCCAAAAAAGGACAATCAAATATCACGATTACCCATTTTCTTTAGTTTCTGAATTCGGGAAAAGGTCCTGATTTTAACCCTGCCACCTTTGAATTCAGTATGTAACAATGCCATGAGATAAAGTAAACCAGTCCGAACACCTTATTCCATTTTGAAATCGTTGATAAAGCATCACCTACCGACATTTAACTTACTCAGATGCAATACAGTTCCATAAACTACACGATACAATTCAATGGTGAACTATTACTATACAATACAAAACAACCAAACACAGTACAGTTAAGTGAAATTTCTCAAAACAAAAGATGTCTCAAAACAATAAAATAAGATTGATTACAATATGTTTGTTGTTATTGTGTTGCTGCAGGAGTTGTGGAGGAGGACTTGAGTGTGCTGGAGATGGTCACTCTACTGTGTATCAATGACCGCACCCACAGCCAACTCATGGATCTCATGCCAGAGAAATGTGGACTTGCTGGACAAACGAAGAACTTCGAACCCACACTTAAAAAGGTTAGATCTTACAAAGTACCACCTAATGTAATTCACTGACACAATGGCCAAAAATTCCTCTCTGAAAATGGCTGTACTTTACTAAATGCTGAAATAATGAAATGTATTACCTCTGATAGAATTTGGCAAATAGCTTATACAGGTGAAACCTAGAAAAACACTCACCTGATGATCGAAAAGAGGTCTTTAAAGAGAAATGGCCTTTTTGTTTTTACAAAACAGCTTATATGTATATACTACCACAATAAAGCATAGCACTGGGTCAAAGAGTTATACTTTTCTTTCACAAAATCCTGCATTCTTTATCTCTGTACTTTAATACTTTTCTTTCTCAAAATCTTACATTCTCTATCTCTGTACTTTTTCTATACTGCAGGTTGCTGAATATAAGGCGCCCAACTTTGAGCCTGGCGGAACGATGCAGCAAGGAACTTACGTGCCCAAAGACGAAATCTGGGAAGAGATGTTTGACCCGATCTACGTGCTGCTGCGAGCAGTTCATCGCCGTGACTACCAGGCCTCGCTCGACAGATATACATCTCAGTAAGTAATATCATCAACCTGTTAGGCATAAAAAAAGGTTGTTTGTTTCCTGTAACCCGACCCTAATAAGTTTTTACTCAAAATAATCCCTACCCTAATTTTTTCCACCCTTTCAACTCCCAATCAACATAAGACTTGCCTGAAAAACAAACTTTTTGAAGAAAAATAATCCAAATTTTTTTTTTTCCCACCTACCCTTTTGTTTTTGCACCATTAGAGGAAACAAACAATTATTATTGTTAGACCTCAGCATGTGGAGTGCATATATGGTCTGACAAAGTTGAATGTTTCAAGAGCAAATAAACAACACCTCAAGCAAATATTTCTATAATTATTACTTCGTTATGAATTTTGATTCATTGTATTTCCTGTGTCTAGCGTGAAGCAGGCCAACAAGTATGTAGGAAACATGTCACCTTGGCCGCCGTTCCGTCTACCGAGACCGCTTCAGGGCGCGTACACAGGACTTCTCCGTCTCCTTCATTGTCAAGTCCTCCACAGCCTCATCTTTACTCTTCTATATAAGGTAAGAACATACCGGCATGGTCTTAGCCAGCAGGGCGTCTGGGTGCCTTTTTGGACACCCAAACCCTTAAAAAGAACCCCTCTGGACACCCAATTTTTTGTGTGGAATTTCTAAAAATCTCTATCTCAAGCTTATAATTGAATTTTTCATCTCCTTATAATTCCCATAACATTGTTTAATGATATAATGCCTTATTTTGATGAATTTATACATGTTTATGGTTGAAATATGAGTATTGGGATCCCCCTTCAAAATTTGGATGCCCAAACTGCCAATTTTAGGCACCCAGTTTCTAAATCCTGGCTAAGACGCTGCATACCGGGGCTGCATACCATTAACCCTTATGCTGTTGGTGGCTAATTTGACCATTTCAAAATGAATACGAAAAACATGTAAAAAAATGAATGAAACACCGGTACATGGTTGTCTGAGAGCACTCAGTGAGAGCTATCCAATGAATACCAACATGAGAGGGTTTAAACTGTTTTCAAAAATCTTTGTGATTTGGACGAAAGTAGCCTCAGTATTGAAGTTAAACTTAAAGTGGATGACAAGGAAATAAATGCATGTCTGGGTCATTTATAAGAGTAACACACTTAATTATTATTATTATTATTATTATTATTACTATTATTATTACTATTATTATTATTATTATTATTATTATTATTATTATTATTATCATTATTATCATTATTATCATTATTATCATTATTATTATTAGTAGTATTATAAATTTCAGGCTGTGAATGAGATGGGTATTCCTGATGCCGTCATGTACCTCACAGACGACTGTCTTCCTAATTATTATTATTATTATTATTATTATTATTATTATTATTATTATTATTATTATTATTACTATTTTTATTACGGGTATTGCCGATGCCGTCATGTACCTTACAGTCTTCCTACTGGAGATTGTTATTATAAATTATTATTATTATTATTATTATTATTATTATTATTATTATTATTATTATTATTATTATTATTATCATTATTATTGTCATTATTATTATTATTATTGTTATTATTATTATTATTATTATTATCATCATCATCATTATCATCATCATTATCATTATTATCATAACTTTCAGGCTGTGAATGAGACAGGTATTCCGGATGCCGTCATGTACCTCACAGTCTTCCTCCTGGAGATTATTATTATTATTATTATTATTATTATTATTATTATTATTATTATTATTATTATTATTATTATTATTATTGTTATTATAACTTTCAGGCTGTGAATGAGACAGGTATTCCGGATGCCGTCATGTACCTCACAGTCTTCCTACTGGAGATGTCCGTCACGCTGCGGCCGGAGAATCTCGTCGACACGGACGTTCCCGTCACGGAACTCGTCACGGACGGCCGCTTCAGCGAGTGGTACCCGTCGAATAACATCCTGAAGAATATCATCCATAGGATCCACTCGGTATCCTGCAAGGTCCCGGATCTACAGGAGGTCGAGAAACACAGTGTGGGTGAGTACTGGATCGCAAAATGTGAGAAAGTTCCCAGTGACTTGGGGTAAGGCGGTGGTTTTCGCCGGCTACTCCAGACATTAACGGTGAATAATTGGCCCCAGGCCAGAAAAAATTCCCCAAAACAGCTTCGGGCCAGTAAAAACAGACCTCAACTGGTCCTGCAGGGCCTGTAAACATTTTCAAAAATATCAAGAGCAGAAGTTTCGGGATTTTTATTATTTAAGAATTATTACAATATTTTGCTTCATGTTGAAGGAGAAACTTGTTGGTAATTTTCTGAATAACATTTCTCCTTCAAATATTTTTCCTAACTTTACTTTTGTCTGCAAGAATTCATCAAAATTGTACCTCCCAGGATAAGGTATGGTAATATTTTATTTGCTAATTATGGTTATTCAAGTATTATTCAAATCTAATTTTTTGGTACAATTATGGTTTTCCCACACTAGACAAATATATCTTCCAAATAAAATAGGCTGTTCTTTGTTCTACCAACAGCAGGGGTAACCAAACACTTCCTGGCCTTGGCCAATAAACTAATAGTTTGCCTATACCATTGTCTTTTCTTTTGTCTATAATCAAATGTGGTTTGAAATAAGGTATTTCTAAATCATTGACTTAAGTGATTTATATTTCTGCCACCAGGTGTCTCTACTGACATCACATATATCACATTTGAAGAGATGTTTAATAATAAATAAAATAGGTCATATTTTGTTCATTGACTTTAATGATTTTATATTCTGCCACCAGGTGTCTCCACTGATATCACAGACTCCACCTTTGAGGAGATGTTTGAGCTAGCTCCGAGTGTGGTCAGTGGCAGTGCTGGTTTCCTTACGACGGCCACTCATGTTCTTCCTCCACCCCCGCCTCCACCACCAGTATTTCCCACAATGCCTGGCGTCAGCTCGGGCTCGCATCACCAGCCTTCTACCTCCTCCAGCCAATCACATTCTTCCAGCAGTCTCGGTAGCGCGCCACGATTCCAAAATCGTGGCGTTTCTACTGTCGGTCAAAAAACTGTGATAGTGGACATTAAAGAGAGTATTGTTTCGCTACTCGTGAAACTCCACAGTAAATTGTCCGGGAAGCCAAACTCCTATGTACCGCTGGGAATGAGAGAGGGCGCCACAGGTCACTCTGAGTCCCGTATCGGAGACGGGCCGCATTTCATCGGTGTTGTCCTGGATAAGGTCTCAGAGGCCAGTTTGGAATGTGCGCATATTATCGAGGATACGTATCAAGCGGGATTGCCGAAAACACCAAAGAAATCACCCAAGGGCCTGGATAAGGAAGAGAGGAGGCGAAGAGCTCGGGAGAGACAGCAGAAGCTCATGGAAGATTTCGCAGCGAGGCAGAAGACGTTTATGGAGCAAGCCATGGGTTCGGAAGGTATGCTCGTTAACCACTACAATTCATCTAATGGATTATTTCGAAAACACTCTCTGAAATCTTAACCTGTCACAGGCACCAACATAAGTTTCAGAGCTAACTTACCATGCCAGGCAAGTTGTTAATGATTTTTTACTTGCCAGCATATATTGTTTATCATGGATTTAATGATTTGAGAATCATTTTCTTTTGAATTTTGTTGCATTGTTGGCATATTTCTGGGTATTTGTGCCATTTTCGATTTAAAAAAAAGTGTGTTCAGAAAATCAGCTTTCCCATTTGGGCAAGTGCAAACTAAAATGTACTTGCTTGTTTTTAGCCCTTTTCCGATTTTACCTTATTATAGATAAGGTACTCGCACCTCTTCGTGGCATGAACGACACTAAAAAACATTGATAAAATTTACGATTTTATTTTCCAGAAATGGAATCAGAGTCTCAAGAAGCCTAGGAATGAAATAAAATAGAGATTTTACCTTATTATAGACAAGGTAGTTGCACCTTGTGTCAAGGAGGACACTGAAAATGTTGATAATTTTTTGTTTTGATTTGAAAAGTTTTTTGTTTATTGCATATCTCAAACAAAAAAATATCTCATCTCATTTTATGTACAAAATAAATTGATAAATTTATAAGATTTACAATTTTATTTTCCAGACATGGAATCAGAGTCTCAAGAAGGCGGTGGCGCCACCTCAGGGCCTGAGGAGACACTAAAGCTGGAGGAGACCGTGTACGACTGTGTCATCTGCGGACAGGAGACCCCATCCACCGACGAGAGACCCGTCGGTCTCGTAGCGTTCTTACAAGCCACTAGTGGTGAGTCATACTGAAAGCGACAATCCTCTCTCGGAGAAGTTATTCCTGGTGGAAACCCCACAGGGATGTTATATTTGTATAATGAGGATCTGCTTATGAACATAAAAAATTTGAAATAGATTTTAAGAAAAAAATTAAGATTAATTTTTTTTTTAAATATAAATTTTAAATTAAAAGGAATTTTCAATTACAAAATCAAAAATAAACTCAAGCAAAAATATGGGGTAAAAAATATGAAATAAAATTGAACAAAACGTTATTTGCGCTAATTTAATTTTAACTGTTGGCACATGATAACTGAGAAGAACAAATGTATGATTGAATACATGTATTCAGTTACTCTGAATCAGTACCATAATACCGTGCCACCATTGTTGTTGTGTTATCGGCACACCATAGCGCAAATGCGCATGACGCAATTACGCTAGTGTGTCTTGATACCGCTAGGTGTCGCGGGACCTTATGACTAAGGTAAATAGCAATGGCGGCACGGAAAACAATGTACACAACTTCGATTATTAATCGGTCATCGGTCGTTCAGATGGACCAGTGATCGACTTGGAAAATCTTGACCGTTTCCAAACACTAATTTTTCATCTACGTTGTGATCTGTGTTTTCAGTCTTAGGCCACAGACAGCAGAGTGATGAACCCATCGCTCTCCTGAACTCCGACAACGTCCCGCCCCTGGCCCGGTTCCAGCCAATCACGTGCCGGACGATCAACGATAATCGCCTGAAGACCCTCCTGCAGCACTTTGAGGAGAACTCCGCACTGATGGCCGTCAATATCGGCTGGGAGGGCGGGATCTACTCCCAAACGTGTGGTCACTACCTCCACCTTGACTGCCACAGTTCATACATACAGTCACTCAAGGTATGCGCACAGCAAGCTTTGTCGGGGCTATTAACTTATCCATGCTTAAGAGTTCCTATAGGAATTATCGTTTCGACCTGTGCTACTATTGAAAATAACTTAAGAATTAATCACAAGTTGAAAAAATAGTGTGGCCACTACCTCCACCTCGACTGCCATAGCTATTACATACAGTCACTCAAGGTACGACGCAGCAAGCTTTGTCAAGGCTGTTGATGAGGTTATTCAAAAAGTATATTAGAGAATGAATTTTTGGGCCATAAATAGGCCATTTCATTTTCATGAAAAAAAATTATGGAGTGTATGGTATGATTCTTCATATTTGATAAGATATACAATATATGGTAAAAAGTGATTCTTTTAGGCCATTTTAGATTTTGAGCTGTGGATTTACTAAACTTGCCTCTTGAGACGTATAAATTTTGTTTTCTGAATTAATGGTGGAAACTGACAATTCCTGATAGTGGTTGATTAGAGGCTAACTCAAAGGCTGGCCATATATGTAACCATGGATTAGCCATGTCAGACTACTATTCAGTGATCGACTTAAGTGGTTGTCGCAAAAACCTACTTGAAATGCGTGCGGACAACCCTTCTGTGTCTGCAGGTCGCTCGTGGTGCAACCTGCACTTCAAGCTGCTCTAAAGCACCCTGTAATGACCTGCTGTCTATTTACGGCACAGCACTCTGCAAGTGTGTGGTCAGTGTGGTCACCCTGCATGATGACCTAATTCACCTGGGACTAGCTGACGGCATAACATTCGGCAACGTGATCGCTGACTATGAAATTGGGTTAATGGCTCCGGCTCAATGGGACATTTGCTGCATAACGGGTTCACACACAGCACTCCACCACACAAGTAAAACCAAGTTGTAAAAGCATTTACAACTATAATACCAAGCACTTTCGTTGTTCTTATCCCTGGTGTACTAATGTAATTGTGACATATGGATAGTTTATCTCAAATCTGTTAATAAAAAGGTGTTGTTTTTGGTTTCACTTTTGATTAAATTATATTTTCAATGTACACATTCACAAGTGAATAAAAATTAACCTAATCATCTATTTATTTTCAAAGCAACTGAGTCAACAGTTAAGTCATGTTATAAGTCAAAATCAAACTACTATTTTATTGATAAATGATACATGTATTTTTTTCAAAATTTTGTCAAATTGTCATAACTGGTTTAGAATAAAATGCATTTTCTTTAGACCTATCACTGGTTGACTATCATAACCATGACACATGGATTGTTTTAATGCCACTATGTGTTCTATGGGACAGGGTAATCTAAATATTCTACCAAGCATGGTGACTGAAGATAAAGATTTTGAATATTTCTTTTTAGAAATGACCCATTTTGTATCACAAAAGATCAAATTTTTCTCTGAAAGTGGTGGAAAAGGCCTCAGAGAGCACCTAGATTTCAAATTTTCGGACCCCCCTAGCAGGGACTTCGCACCTACGGCTCTCGTGGCACAGACCTACGGCCCGTGCTCTACCTGATAATTGTGAGGACAACCTGGAATTTTTTCCAGGTTGCCCGCACCTGGAAAAAATTCTTAAGTTGAACACTGCTATTGTATAATTTTCAGTCATTTTGAAAGCAGTTTTATTGTAATTTACACTAGTGAATCCTTCCAATGCTGAGACTACTTTCATCCAAAACACAAGGATGCAAAGATTTTTGAAAATCATCTAAAACCTGTCATATACTGATAGTCATTGGATAGCTCTCGCTGAGTACTCTCAGATGAGTACCCATGTGCCAGATTTTCAGTCATTTTAATTTTTTTTTGCATCATTTTGTATTGGCAAATTTAGCCACCACCAGCATAAGGGTTAATAATTTCTTATTTTCTTTCAGACTCAACAGCAGCATATGACGCAGAATCTGGCCGTCAATAAGGGAGAGTTCCTCTGTCCCGTCTGCCGTCAACTCTCCAACACGATCTTCCCCCTCCCTCCCGACATCACCAAGTCAACGCTGGTCAAGCCACCATCACCAGACCCTACTCAGAGGGTACTGGAAATCACAAATATCATGCTCAAAAGGCCCATTACTGCTGTAAGAATCTAGCAATTTCTACCTCCATGCCCAGACCCTACTTAGAGGGTACTGGAAATCACGAATATCATGCTTAGAAGGCCCATTACCGCTGTAAGAATATAGCAATTTCTATCTCCATCACCAGACCCTACCCAGAGGGTACTTGAAATCACGAATATCATGCTCAAAAGGCCCATTACCACTGTAAGAATCTAGCAATTTCTACCTCCATCACCAGACCCTACTCAGAGGGTACTGGAAATCACGAATATCATGCTCAAAAGGCCCATTACCGCTGTAAGAATCTAGCAATTTCCATTTCCATCACCAGACCCTACTCAGAGGGTATTGGAAATTACAAATATCATGCTCAAAAGGCCCATTACTGCTGTAAGAATATAGCAATTTCTACCTCCATCACCAGACCCTACTCAGAGGGTACTGGAAATCACCAATATCATGCTCAAAAGGCCCATTACTGCTGTAAGAATCTAGCAATTTCTTTCTCCATCACCAGACCCTACTCAGAGGGTACTTGAAATCACGAATATCATGCTCAAAAGGCCCATTACTGCTGTAAGAATCTAGCAATTTCTACCTCCATCACCAGACCCTACTCAGAGGGTACTGGAAGTCACCAATATCATGCTCAAAAGGCCCATTACCGCTGTGAGAATCTAGCAATTTCTACCTCCATCCCCAGACCCTACTCAGAGGGTACTGGAAATCACAAATATCATGCTCAAAAGGCCCATTACCGCTGTAAGAATCTAGCAATTTCTACCTCCATCCCCAGACCCTACTCAGAGGGTACTGGAAATCACAAATATCATGCTCAAAAGGCCCATTACCGCTGTAAGAATCTAGCAATTTCTACCTCCATCACCAGACCCTACTCAGAGGGTACTGGAAGTCACCAATATCATGCTCAAAAGGCCCATTACCGCTGTGAGAATCTAGCAATTTCTACCTCCATCCCCAGACCCTACTCAGAGGGTACTGGAAATCACAAATATCATGCTCAAAAGGCCTATTACCGCTGTAAGAATCTAGCAATTTCTACCTCCATCCCCAGACCCTACTCAGAGGGTACTGGAAATCACAAATATCATGCTCAAAAGGCCCATTACCGCTGTAAGAATCTAGCAATTTCTACCTCCATCACCAGACCCTACTCAGAGGGTACTGGAAGTCACCAATATCATGCTCAAAAGGCCCATTACCGCTGTGAGAATCTAGCAATTTCTACCTCCATCCCCAGACCCTACTCAGAGGGTACTGGAAATCACAAATATCATGCTCAAAAGGCCTATTACCGCTGTAAGAATCTAGCAATTTCTACCTCCATCCCCAGACCCTACTCAGAGGGTACTGGAAATCACAAATATCATGCTCAAAAGGCCCATTACCGCTGTAAGAATCTAGCAATTTCTACCTCCATCCCCAGACCCTACTCAGAGGGTACTGGAAATCACAAATATCATGCTCAAAAGGCCCATTACCGCTGTAAGAATCTAGCAATTTCTACCTCCATCACCAGACCCTACTCAGAGGGTACCGGAAGTCACCAATATCATGCTCAAAAGGCCCATTACCGCTGTGAGAATCTAGCAATTTCTACCTCCATCACCAGACCCTACTCAGAGGGTACTGGAAGTCACCAATATCATGCTCAAAAGGCCCATTACTGCTGTAAGAATCTAGCAATATCTATCTCCACCCCAGACCCTACTCAGAGGGTACTGGAAATCACCAATATCATGCTCAAAAGGCCCACAACTGCTGTAAGAATCTAGCAATTTCTACCTCCATCACTAGACCCTACTCAGAGGGTACTGGAAATCACCAATATCATGCTCAAAAGGCCCATTACTGCTGTAAGAATCTAGCAATTTCTATTTCCATCACCAGACCCTACTTAGAGGGCACTGGAAATCATGAATATCATGCTCAAAAGGCCCATTACCGCTGTAAGAATCTCGCAATTTCTACCTCCATCACCAGACCCTACTCAGAGGGTACTGGAAATCATGAATATCATGCTCAAAAGGCCCATTACTGCTGTAAGAATCTAGCAATTTCTACCTCCATCACCAGACCCTACTCGGAGGGTACTGGAAATCACCAATAACATGCTCAAAAGGCCCATTACTGCTGTAAGAATCTCTCAATTTCTACCTCCATCACCAGACCCTACTCAGAGGGTACTGGAAATCACCAATATCATGCTCAAAAGGCCCATTACTGCTGTAAGAATCTCTCAATTTCTATCTCCATCACCAGACCCTACTCAGAGGGTACTGGAAATCACAAATATCATGCTCAAAAGGCCCATTACTGCTGTAAGAATCTCGCAATTTCTACCTCCATCCCTAGACCCTACTCAGAGGGTACTGGAAATCACCAATATCATGCTCAAAAGGCCCATTACCGCTGTAAGAATCTAGCAATTTCCATTTCCATCACCAGACCCTACTCAGAGGGTACTGGAAATCACGAATATCATGCTCAAAAGGCCCATTACTGCTGTAAGAAACTCGCAATTTCTACCTCCATCACCAGACACTACTCATAGGGTACTGGAAATCACAAATATAATGCTCAAAAGGCCCATTACTGCTGTAAGAATCTAGCAATTTCTATCTCCATCCCAAGACCCTACTCAGAGGGTACTGGAAATCACCAATATCATGCTCAAAAGGGCCCATTAATGCTGTAAGAATCTAGCAATTTCTATCTCCATCCCAAGACCCTACTCAGAGGGTACTGGAAATCACCAATATCATGCTCAAAAGGCCCATTACTGCTGTAAGAATCTAGCAATTTCTACCTCCATCACCAGACCCTACTCAGAGGGTACTGGAAATCACCAATATCATGCTCAAAAGGCCCATTACCGCTGTAAGAATCTAGCAATTTCTACCTCCATCACCAGACCCTACTCAGAGGGTACTGGAAATCACCAATATCATGCTCAAAAGGCCCATTACTGCTGTAAGAATCTAGCAATTTCTATCTCCATCACCAGACCCTACTCAGAGGGTACTGGACATCACAAATATCATGCTCAAAAGGCCCATTACTGCTGTAAGAATCTAGCAATTTCTACCTAGATCACCAGACCCTACTCAGAGGGTACTGGAAATAACAAATATCATGCTCAAAAGGCCCATTACCGCTGTAAGAATCTAGCAATTTCTACCTCCATCACCAGACCCTACTCAGAGGGTTCTGGAAATCACCAATATCATGCTCAAAAGGCCCATTACCGCTGTAAGAATCTAGCAATTTCTACCTCCATCACCAGACCCTACTCAGAGGGTACTGGAAATCACGAATATCATGCTCAAAAGGCCCATTACCGCTCTAAGAATCTAGCAATTTCTACCTCCAGGTGGCCATTTGCTTAATCGCTTAACTATACGGGTATACTAAATATGGTAATCTATGCTTGCTCATTTGGACATGTATAGAAAGGTACCATTAAATGGATGTGTTACTTCCTACATAGTGGCAGATAGGTCTATTATAAGTAGATTGTCCCTGATAGTGGATACAAGAATACATCATCTTGATTATGGTGCACACAATAGCAATAAGAATCGTTGGATGATAGCATTAATTTTTATCACCGTAGGGCATAATATCTTGGTTAGGCCTTATGTTAGGTATACTTGAAATCCCATATAACATGCTGAATCAATGGAGCCCATAGTGAAAAGTGATGTTTTAATTTATGATAGGTATGGACATAACTTATGTGTTTGTTTTTTCAGGGTTCGAATTCGCTGACCAAGGCAATGGGAAGTGTCATGGAGGATGTCACCAATATAACCTACCCCAAATACAGAAACTACTCAAAGACGCAGTCTTCAGAGAGTGTTCTTCTGTTTGTCTCATCTGTGGCACGGTAAGCAAATATAACCTACCCTAAATACAGAAACTACTCAAAGACTCAGTCTTCAGAGAGTGTTCTTCTGTTTGTCTCATCTGTGGCACGGTAAGCAAATATAACCTATCCAAAATACAGAAACTACTCAAAGACTCAGTCTTCAGAGAGTGTTCTTCTGTTTGTCTCATCTGTGATACGGTAAGCAAATATAACCTATCCAAAATACAGAAACTACTCAAAGACTCAGTCTTCAGAGAGTGTTCTTCTGTTTGTCTCATCTGTGGCACGGTAAACAAATATAACCTATCCAAAATACAGAAACTACTCAAAGACTCAGTCTTCAGAGAGTGTTCTTCTGTTTGTCTCATCTGTGATACGGTAAGCAAATATAACCTATCCAAAATACAGAAACTACTCAAAGACTCAGTCTTCAGAGAGTGTTCTTCTGTTTGTCTCATCTGTGGCACGGTAAGCAAATATAACCTACCCCAAATACAGAAACTACTCAAAGACGCAGTCTTCAGAGAGTGTTCTTCTGTTTGTCTCATCTGTGGCACGGTAAGCAAATATAACCTACCCTAAATACAGAAACTACTCAAAGACTCAGTCTTCAGAGAGTGTTCTTCTGTTTGTCTCATCTGTGGCACGGTAAGCAAATATAACCTACCCTAAATACAGAAACTACTCAAAGACTCAGTCTTCAGAGAGTGTTCTTCTGTTTGTCTCATCAGTAGCTCGGTATGCAAATAAAACCTACCCTAAATACAGAAACTACTCAAAGACTCAGTCTTCAGAGAGTGTTCTTCTGTTTGTCTCATCTGTGGCACGGTAAGCAAATAAAACCTACCCTAAATACAGAAACTACTCAAAGACTCAGTCTTCAGAGAGTGTTCTTCTGTTTGTCTCATCTGTGGCACGGTAAGCAAATATAACCTATCCAAAATACAGAAACTACTCAAAGACTCAGTCTTCAGAGAGTGTTCTTCTGTTTGTCTCATCTGTGGCACGGTAAGCAAATATAACCTATCCAAAATACAGAAACTACTCAAAGACTCAGTCTTCAGAGAGTGTTCTTCTGTTTGTCTCATCTGTGGCACGGTAAGCAAATATAACCTACCCTAAATACAGAAACTACTCAAAGACTCAGTCTTCAGAGAGTGTTCTTCTGTTTGTCTCATCTGTGGCACGGTAAGCAAATATAACCTATCCAAAATACAGAAACTACTCAAAGACTCAGTCTTCAGAGAGTGTTCTTCTGTTTGTCTCATCTGTGGCACGGTAAGCAAATATAACCTATCCAAAATACAGAAACTACTCAAAGACTCAGTCTTCAGAGAGTGTTCTTCTGTTTGTCTCATCTGTGGCACGGTAAGCAAATATAACCTATCCAAAATACAGAAACTACTCAAAGACTCAGTCTTCAGAGAGTGTTCTTCTGTTTGTCTCATCTGTGGCACGGTAAGCAAATATAACCTATCCAAAATACAGAAACTACTCAAAGACTCAGTCTTCAGAGAGTGTTCTTCTGTTTGTCTCATCTGTGGCACGGTAAGCAAATATAACCTATCCAAAATACAGAAACTACTCAAAGACTCAGTCTTCATAGAGTGTTCTTCTGTTTGTCTCATCTGTGGCACGGTAAGCAAATATAACCTACCCTAAATACAGAAACTACTCAAAGACTCAGTCTTCAGAGAGTGTTCTTCTGTTTGTCTCATCAGTGGCTCAGTAAGCAAGCCCTTCATGATCCCCAAATTGCGGAATTTATTTATATATCTTTAACTGATCCTCTTTTATGACTTTTCAGCAAGTTACGCCATCGCATTTTGCTGGTATTCTGTGAGATAATATGTTTTAAAAATTTTAGATGGAGAAATGTGATTCAGAATCAAACCAAGTAATCTCTTTTAAAATATCTTTATATGATCCAGTAAATATAAAAAAGAGATAAACAAAATTGTTATACATTTGTAAGGAGAATATTCTACACATCAATAGGTGGCGGTCTCAGTAGAAGATTTCAATTTATGAAGTAACACCTTTCTTGAATCCGGTGTCTTTGTTTTCCAGAACAAACCTTGAGATAGAATTGTTACAGAGAGCAGGAAATCTTTGTATTCAGTCGCAGCCACAAACAAAGAAAAACTGTTTTGGTAAGTCACCAGTCTTTGAGCCTGAAAAAATTGTTTGTTTCCTGTAATCTGACCCCAACAACATTTTACTCAAAAAAATCCCTACCCTTCAGTTTGTTCTGCCCTTCCAACTCCTGATCAACATAAATACAGGATTAGAGCACTGCATTACAACTACAGCTGATAAAATCCAGAAAAGAAAATATCCAATTCCAATTTATGGGGGAACATTTACAGGAAACCAACATTTTTAGGTCCTACCTGTTGCAGTAAAACCTGTATGAAGTAAAGACCTGTGTTGGAATAGTTGTTCATGTTATGAAGATATTTATCACAGATAGCTTCTGTTTTGTAAAAGTGACTTAGATGGGACTTCTGAAGGTACTCAACTTCTAGGGGTGTTCAAGGTAGATGTTCTTTTTTACTCTATCAGGCATCCACTATAACACTAAACTGTCCAGCCAAAACCTGTTTAACATTAGAAACACCTCGTCCTTCATTTAATGGTCAGGTCTGTTTCCTTACCAGAGGGGGCCTGCCGCCACTGATTGCTTGCTGTCTCATACCAATGCCCGGGTTCGAATCCCAGCCGAGGCATGTGATAAAGTTGCCAGTGACTTGGGGTTAGGCGGTCGTTTTCACCGGGTACTACGGTTTCCCCCACCACTTACAACTGGCTATTCACGAATTAGCCACATACTGGCATAAATTTCATGAAAAACAAAATTCCAAATTCCTTACCAGATGTCTGAAGCACAGTACACACTATTACATGTGAACGTGTTCTCTCCAATACATTAGAGAAAATAATTTTATACCTCATATACACACTTTAACCCATTGGCACTTAGAGCAGCCAAAACAGGCCTGACTATTTTGTTGATATTTTCCTCACAAAAGCATTTTTATCAAAAATATTCAAAGGAGAAATGTTTATCAGAATATTACCAACAACTCTCCTTCAAATATTTTGTGAGAATTTGCTTTATTTCCAAGTTATTTTCAAAAGTATGAAAATAGCAGACAATACTTTCCTGGGGAACTCAGAGTGTGAATGGGTTAAATGCGGTTTGTTGATTATTTTTTATTTCTCATCTGTCTGCTTTCTCCTCATCTGCTTACTCACAAAGTCTACCTTACATGTTTTTAAAATATTTTTGTTTTTCTTATTTTCGTCTCTCCAGTTCCTCTTCTGAATTAACTCACCCTTATGCTGCTGGTGGCTAATTTGATCAATAACAAAAGATGCAACCTGTTAAATGACTGAAACCCTGGCAAATGGGTACTCAGCGAGAACTTTTCAATGAATACCAACATGACAGGGTTTAAATGGTTCTCAAAAAACTCTGTGTCCTTGTGCTTTGGATGAAAGTAGCCTCAGCAGCGGAGGGGTAAAGCTATATTTTTTCCAAATTCTCACCTCCATGCTTTATGAGATTTATGAATAATTTATTTATTGATTTGTATTTTATCGTCACCTTTCCAGTTCCTCTTCTGGGTGTGCTGAGTATGCACAGCAAGATCCTCACAACGAAACCCTACACAGAACTGTGGTCTCATGTGACAGGCGTCTCCTGCCCCACAGAGGAGTCTCAAAGGTACGCACACAGGTAGAATACTGTAGGACTTTAACCCAATAGAGTTCCTTTGAAATTGTCGTCTGGATCTAAGATACTTTTTGCAATTACTTTAAAATTAAGGACGATTTTACAAAATATTTGAAGGAGAGTTGTTGATAATGCTCTAAATAACATTCCTCCTATGAATATTTTCCAAACTTCACTTTGGCCTGCAAGCTTTCATTAGATTTGTTAGGCTACTTTTGGCCGCTGTGAGCATTAATTGATTAATATCACATGATAAATGGACTTGGATGTAAGGGCCCATAAAAATGTTTGGGACTTCTATATAAAGTTTATTTTCCCTATGTCATGCCTTATTAAAAGGGGTAAGTGAAAGTTTTTGAAATGTTCATTACTCTATGGACCCTTGCTTTATAAAAAGTTCAAGATATCTTATATGCCCTCTATATTATTATTATTATATAAAGCATGTGATGCTTGTGCTTCCTGTTCTTTATATATTATAAATACTCCAAATACCCTGTGCTAGGACTAAAACATTAACATTCTAAAGATGCTTAAGTTTATGTGTTTTCTTGTCTTGTAGTATGATGCCCTACCAGAAGGAGGTGCCCCTTCTACTGAGAGATCCTGTGGCCATACTTACCCAGCTCATACTCACAATGCCTCCTGTTCTTCATAAAGGTAAGTACACCTGCTTAATCTTTTAGTCTATTTAATTGTTAGGTTGCTTTTTGTAAATAAGTTCTCTTCTTGACAAAAAAAACAATTCAAATAAATGTATATCATTTTAAACCCTAATATTTGAAAAGAAGGAAGGTAGTTTTAGCTTTGTTTTTTCACAATATGGAATGGTGTAAATGTTATGAGTAAAACTGAACACAATAGGAAGTGCTCACATTTCAGAGTATTTACATTTAAATGTTTCAAGTAATAGATATGTATTTCTCTATTTCACAATATGAGTAGTTCACTTGTGTGGGCTGTTCACATAAGAATATTTCATTCAGTAAATGAATATGTGTATATGTATATATATATATATATACACATATATATATATATATATATATATATATATATATATATATATATATATATATATATATATATATATATATATATATATATATATATATATATATATATATATATAGATATATATATATATATACACACACACAGTCAAACCTGTATTAAGAGACCACTTAAGGGAGAACCAAAGTATGGTATCTTAAAACAGGTGGTCTCTTAATAGAGGGTCATTTAAACTAATTTTCCTCTAGTTTAAATGACCCTATATATATATATATATATATATATATATATATATATATATATATATATATATATATATATATATATATATATATATATATATATATATATATATATATATATATATATATATATATATATATTTATACTATTATTGTGTCTACAGGTTATACAGTTATTATATATATATATATATTTATATATATATTTCATCCTTTATTTGCCTTGATTACAGATCACTTTACATGCATAGGGAAGGCTGTGTACAATGTTTTATTTCATACTTTATTTGCCTTTGTTACAGATCACTTTACATGCATCGTGAAGTCTGTCTACAATGTTGTGTATATCCAAGCCCTGGCTGTGATGACCTGTAAGTTCACCGAGGAAGAGCGGCTAGCCTGGCGCAGAAAACTCTACAAGGTACTGTAGATGGCTTTAATTTGCAATGCTAAAAGTTTCGCTATACAGCCCTGCTGGAGGGTATTTATACTCCTTGAGATTTGCGCATTCACGCACTCAAGCTATTTATTTATTACTATATAGATATTTATTTGAAGGATGGCATTTTTGGCGCTATCATGGGGAGCGTGAAAATAGCAAAAATTAAATGCCTGTAAAAATACCAATTATACCATAAGGGCACAAGAATAGGAATTTGGAATTTTATTTATTGTCACTTTTTCTTCCACTTTAGAGAAAAGAAGATAGGGTGCAGGAATAGGAATTTTGAGTTTCTTTTATCATCATCTTTTCTGCTGTATCATGTTAATTAATATATATATATGTATATATATATATATATATATATATATATATATATATATATATATATATATATATATATGTATATATATATATATATATATATACATGTATATATCTATATATATATATATATATATATATATATATATATATATATATATATATATATATATATATATATATATATATATATATATATTCACAGGTATATTGAAACATTTCATGGTCTGTTTGTTTTATTTCAGGCAGAGGAAGAGAGCTTGGATTATCATCTTGGACACGTTCTGTCTCGGCTCCTGTACACTCGGCTCTATGAGGATGTGGATATGGACAGAACATTACCTGCAGTAAGTGACTCTCCTAAACATTAGAATGATTAAACCTCATACAAACGAAAGGGTTATTGTGATGGAGGTTGTGTAGTAAAGGATAGTAGATATAGTATATATTTGAGGCAGGGAAGGAAGAGATGAGGGAAGGGAGGAGTTAGAGATGGAAGGAGGGACTGAAGGAAGGACTGAGGAAGGGACTTCATGGCGAAAGTAAAGAAGGAGAATGGGAGGGACTAAGCTAAGGAGGGAGTGAGTGAAGGAAGAAAAACACTGGAAAAAGATAGAGGAAAGAAAGAAAAAAGGTGTTGGATGTAAAGAGGAAGGGAAGGGAGTAGAACTAGTAGAGGGGAAGAGTAAGGGTAAAGAGAGTTTCAAGTGATTTTACTATCTAGCTACCAGTCCAACTTATTTTAATGCATTGTTCTTCCATTGTTTGTTCAGATCTGCCAGAGTGTGTGGTCACCACGCAGTGTTGAGGCGGCTGTCCAGGAGTACTGCTTGACCTACCTCAGACTGACCGCCCTCATGCAGTCACACATCTACCAAGAGGACCTCCCCATCATAACGGTCAGTACAAAAACTCACTATCAAAATGTATATTTATTGATATTTGTGGTATCTCCATACCGCACTGGCGCGAGGCGATGCAACAAATGGATTCCCCTATTTTGTGACATGATATCATAGGGTAGTGGAAATATGAATTTTCTCTTTTGTATCTAGAAAATAATTGCAAGTGAATGCCATTTAACCGTAATATTTTATAAAGCCCATCGATAAGGAGTATTGTTTGTTGCCATAGTAACTGTTGCTATGATATTTCAGGAGGCTTATGAAGAGACATTCTCATTCAGTAGGTCCCCTGGCAGTATTCTGCCACCAACCAGGAAGAGGGCAGAGTTGTTTAGTAGCACGCTCTGTGTCGAGTACTTTTGTCCTGGTATTGTTTGTTGCCATAGTAACTGTTGCTATAACATTTCATGTGTTGGATGAGACGTTTTGGTTCATTTGGTCCCCCGGTTATACTATGCCACTAACCAGGAAGCGGGCTGAGATGTTCAGTAGCTCTCTCTGGTGTTGTTTGTTGCCATGGTAACTGTTGCTATGATATTTCAGGAGGCTGGGGATGAGAAGTTTCTGTTGAGTAGGTACCTGGGACTGTACCACGCCAGTGAGCAGGCAGAGATGTTCAGTAGCGCACTGTGTGTCGAGTGGTTTTATCCTATTATTGTCTGTTGCCATGGTAACTGTTGCTATGATATTTCAGGAGGCTGGGGATGAGACGTTTCTGTTGAGTAGGTACCTGGGACTGTACCACGCCATTGAGCAGGCAGAGATGTTCAGTAGCGTGCTGTATGTCGAGTGGTTTTATCCTATTATTGTCTGTTGCCATAGTAACTGTTGCTATGATTTTTCAGGAGGCTGGGGATGAGACGTTTCTGTTGAGTAGGTACCTGGGACTGTACCACGCCATTGAGCAGGCAGAGATGTTCAGTAGCGTGCTGTATGTCGAGTGGTTTTATCCTATTATTGTCTGTTGCCATAGTAACTGTTGCTATGATTTTTCAGGAGGCTGGGGATGAGACGTTTCTGTTGAGTAGGTACCTGGGACTGTACCACGCCAGTGAGCAGGCAGAGATGTTCAGTAGCGCACTGTGTGTGGATTGGTTTTGTCCAGATCCTCCTACGCATATCAAGGCCTGGTGTCAGGATCTCGTCAACTTTGTGGACAAACAACCATCTGTTGCCAAGGTGAGGGTTACCATGGTAACACAAGATAATCAACTTTAGATGTTTTAAAACTACATTTGATTTAAAGAAAGCTTTTGCTTAAGTACTTACATTCATCAAACTTATAGATGAAATTACTTTGATTTTCAAATAAGTTGTACTTGTTACTGAATTATTGAAGTAATACAAGTAAGATTTTAGGATACCATGCTAAAAACTGATAACTTGCTTTATCAATTTTGTCGAAGTAAAATTCTTAATTATCTTTTTTTTTATTTATTACCAGCAATATTCTCAATATTTCAATTACATATTTTCTAATGTTAGAATTTGCTGTTGGTGTTTCTGCTGCAATACTCCCCCAAGCTGGCATTCTTATTTTTCAAGGAAAAAAAATCAAACAGATTACCTTGAACACTCCATTTCAGTTAACTACCAGTGTAAGTCTGAAAAATGCTATTGATGTTTTTTAGAGAGGTCTCCAGTGACTGGAATGCCTCTGTTCCGTATGCAAAGATTTATCTCAATGTCTTTTTTCAGAATTTGCTGCTGGTGTTGTCACTGTATTACTCCAAGCTTGTATTCTTATATTTCAAGGAAAAAATCACACAGATTACTTTAACCCTTCCTATGGTGAGGCACCTTTCGTTCAAAGCACAAGGATGCAGCGATTTTTGAAAAACACCTAAACCCTGTCATGTTGGTATTCATTGGATAGCTCTCCCTAAGTACTCTCAGATGAGTACCCATGTGCCAGGGTTTAAGTCATTTTACAGGTTTTTTGCATCATTTTGTAATGGCCAAATTAGCCACCAGCCGCATAAGGGTTAAACACTCCATTTTGGTTATCTGCCAGTGAAGGTCTGAAAATGCTATTTATTTTGTTTTTTAGAATTTACTGCTTGTGTTCCCGCTGTACTTCTCCCCGAAGCTGGTGTTGCTGCCGAGAGAGTACGATAGCATCTTCCAGCACTTCCGCAAGAAGCAGTGCTCCAACTGCGTCTCCGTGCCCAAGGATCCCGCCATCTGCCTGGTCTGCGGGCAGCTCGTCTGCTTCAAGGAGATGTGCTGTAGGCAGCAGAATATGCTCGAGTGTGTGCAGGTACGTGAGAATTCGTAACTTAGATTTTTCGTCATTATTTCTGTGTCTACGTGCCCAAGGATCCCGCCATCTGCCTGGTCTGTGGCCAGCTTGTCTGCTTTAAGGAGATGTGCTGTAGGCAGCAGAATATGCTCGAGTGTGTGCAGGTAAGTGGGGATTCTTAATTTTGATTTTTCGTCACTTTTTCTGGGAGAATTCCTAACTTTGAATTTTCGTCACTTTTTCCGCCATACTGCGGTGAAGTCGTGACTATGCAGCAGAATATGCTCGAGTGTGTGTGCAGGTATGTGGGAATTCGTAATTTTGATTTTTCGTCATAATTTTTGTGTGTCCGTGCCCAAGGATCCTGCCCAAGGATCTGCATGTGTTCAGGTACGTCAGAATTCAAAATTTTGAATTTTCGTCACTTTTTCTGCCATACTGCGGTGAAGTTGTGACTGTAGGCAGCAGAATATGCTAGAGTGTGTTCAGGTTTGTGGGAATTCGTAATTTTTGATTTTTCGTCACTTTTTCTGCCATACTGCGGTGAAGTCGTGACAGAATATGCTCGAGTGTGTCCAGGTATGTGGGAATTCGTAATTTTGAATTTTCGTCACTTTTTCTGCCATACTGCGGCACAGTCGTAACTTCATAACTTTCATAAGCATCTTTATAAATTATATTCAGAATATCCCGCTGAGATATGTTATGTCAAGGCCTTGAGGATATAATTTTTCAATTGTCAGTTTTTGCCTCCAAACATTTTTCACAATGATAATATCACCCAAGCATGCCTGTTTATTGCCTGTTTATTTGAATTGATTTTCTGCAACTTTATTTCGCTGATTCCAGCATTCGATCAACTGTGGTGCGGGGACTGGTGTGTTTCTGGTCGTCAACTCGTCTGTGATCGTTGTGATTCGGGGCGCCCGTGCTGCCCTCTGGGGGTCCGTTTATCTGGACGCGCATGGCGAAGAGGACCGCGACCTCAAGTGAGTAAACTTTTCAAAATAATTTATATTTGTTTTTTTTCATAGCTTTTCAACTATAAATATCATGTGCACTTAGATTTTTTTCGTGTGTATATTTTTTTTTTATTTTTTTTTGTATATATTTCCTGCAGATGTGAAATCGAGTGAGTAAACTTACACTAGTGTAATGACATCGTTGAAATAATGAAGAGATTTCAATTTGAGTAACTTTTAGGGATGGATACCTCTAAAAAAGAAAAAGTTACGGCATGGTATCGGTACCAATGAAATGGTAGTACCAATGAAATGGTAGTACCAATGAAATGGTACTACAGTATTCTAACGGAACTGTTAACGGTACCTCATTGTATTATTACCATATAAATTTTGTTGTGATTAGTCATGTTTAGGATCCTGGACAGTCCTTAATAAATGATAACTTCTTAGTGTTTAGTATTGTTAACCTTTATGCTGCTGGTGGCTAAGTTGGGCAACACAAAATGATGCAAGAAACCTGGAAAAATGACTGAAACCCTGACTCACCTGAGAGTACTCAGCAAGAGCTATCCAATGAATACCAACATGACAGGGTTTAGATGATCTTCCTAAATCTTTGCATCTTTGTGCTTTGGACGAAAATAGCGTCAGCATTGGAAGGGTTAAGAATGAATTGAAGGAATTAAACGGTACATTATGGTACTTTTTGAAACTATACCGGTACCGCTTAATGGGTTCCAACCCTAGTAACTCTCTGAACCCCAAGAGCAAGGTTCATTCACAAGTAAGAGGAATTGTCAAGACTTTCAGCTCCAGTACTGCTCAACTATTAATGTTTAACACAATCTACCTCCATCTGCTCAGTTTATATTAGATACAACACAAAGATTGTGAAATCCAAAAAGACACCCCTCAAATATCCTTAAAAATAATCATTGATTGAAACATACAGAACTTCAATCATTGAAACTTTAGGCTACCATTGATACAGTACTTTGTGAATTAACCACCTTGACCGCTAGATTTGTCAATGCCTTAGATGAATAAAAACAAGTGGATATGAAACCAGGTGGTCTACCTCAACAACCAGGCTGCTGCAAATAGTCCAAAAGTTGTGTTCTGCGCTTGTTGGTGCACAGTATTTTCTGTAATGTAAACAATACAAGAGCCCTCATTAGTGTTTGTCTCCTAGTGGCATCACTAGTTGCGAGACCCCTGGGATAGCCAGGTCTTCACTATATTGCATATAATAATTGGTCTCTCGCTACACATCCATTCTTTCATTCATCTAAGCCAATGCTAATACAGGCAACTCTGCTTAATCCAGACTGATGTGGACCATACATTTCAGTCTGAACTAGGCAAAATCCGGATTTTGCATATAGGAATTATAGGTATAGGAAGGGACCAGGTCCTTCCAATCTGTCCAGTTTAGACGAAAATCCAGATTACACATGTCTGGATTAACCCTTCCAATGCTGAGACTACTTTCGTCCAAAGCACAAGAATGCAAGATTCTTTGAAAAACCATTGAAACCCTGTCGTCTTGGTATTCATTTGAAAGCTCTTGCCGAGTACTCTCAGATGAGTACCTATTTGCCAGGGTTTCAGTAATTTTTCGTTTTTTTTTGCATCTTTTTGTATTGGCCAAAATAGCCACCAGCAGCATAAGGGTTAAGTAGAGTTGCCTGTATCTTGTTTATAGTCATTGTTCTCATCCCATTGTGTGTGTTATTATTTCTAGGCGAGGACGACCTCTGTACCTGAGCAACGATCGCTTTACGCTACTTCAGCAGCAGTGGATGGCGCACAATTTCGACCACGTCTGTAAACGCTGGATCTGGCACCACGATAAACTGTGAGAATGGAACCACATGAGAGTGGAACCAGGAGATTATGGTTCTCTGCCTGCTGTTCTCTGGCTCACAATTTCAATCATGTCTGTACGCGCTGGATTTGGTGCCATAAGCTGTGAGAATGGAACCAGAGGATAATGGTTCTCTGCTTGCTGTTCTCTCGCTCACAATTTCAATCATGTCTGTACGTGCTGGGTTTGGCACCACGATAAGCTGTGAGAATGGAACCAGAGTAGAATGGTTCTCTGCATGCTGTTCTATCGCTCACAATTTCAATCATGTCTGTAAGTGCTGGATTTGGTATCGTGATAAACTGTGAGAATGGAACCAGAGTAGAATGGTTCTCTGCCTGCGGTTCTCTTGCTGACAATTTTAATCATGTCTGTAAGTGCTGGGTTTGGTACCATGATAAGCTGTGAGAATGGAACCAGAGGAGAATGGTTCCCTGCATGCTGTTCTCTTACTCACAATTTCAATCATGTCTGTAAGTGCTGGATTTGGTAGCGTGATAAACTGTGAGAATGGAACCAGAGTAGAATGGTTCCCTGTATGCTGTTATCTTGCTCACAATTTCAATCATGTCTGTACGTGCTGGGTTTGGTATCATGATAAGCTGTGAGAATGGAACCAGAGGAGGCTGGCTCCCTGCCTGCTGTTCTCTTGCTTCCATGCTTGCAACCAAAACTGTCAGCATCGGATCTTGCACCGCAATACTGAGAATGGAACCGGACAAGGGTGGTACCCTGCCTGCTGTTCTCTTGTTTATTACTTGGATCATGTTTAAATCTGGCAACACATGAGAGTGGAACCAGGGGATAATGGTTCCTTGTCTGCAGTTCTCTTGCTCACAAGTTAAGGCACGTCTATAAGCGCTGGATTTGGCATCAAAACCAAATTGTGAGAATAGAACCAGAGGAGGATGGTTACCCCAGGTAACTGTGAGAGTGGAGCAAGCGATGAATGGTTCCCCGCCTGCTGTTCTCTTCCTCAGACCATGACTCAAAGCACTGTATATGTTCCCCCATAAAAAGGGGTTGTGCAGCAACGTACATGGCTGTGGTTTGGCTGCTGCTTAAAGGAGAAGTCCAGCAACTTACATGGCTGTGGTCTGGCTGCTGCTTAAAGGAGAAGTCCAGCAACTTACATGGCTGTGGTCTGGCTGCTGCTTAAAGGAGAAGTGCAGCAACTTACATGGGTGTATTCTGGCTACTGCTTAAAGGAGAAGTGCAGCAACTTACATGGCTTTGGTCTGGCTGCTGCTTAAAGGAGAAGTCCAGCAACTTACATGGCTGTGGTCTGGCTACTGCTTAAAGGAGAAGTGCAGCAACGTACATGGCTGTTGTCTGGCTGCTGCTTAAAGGAGAAGTCCAGCAACTTACATGGCTGTTGTCTGGCTACTGCTTAAAGGAGAAGTCCAGCAACGTACATGGCTGTTGTCTGGCTGCTGCTTAAAGGAGAAGTCCAGCAACTTACATGGCTGTTGTCTGGCTACTGCTTAAAGGAGAAGTGCAGCAACGTACATGGCTGTTGTCTGGCTGCTGCTTAAGGGGGAAGTGCAGCAACTTACATGATTGTGGTCTGGCTGCTGATTAAAGGGGAAGTCCAGCAACTTACATGGCTGTGGTCTGGCTGCTGCTTAAAGGAGTAGTGCAGCAACTTACATGGCTGTGGTCTGGCTGCTGCTTAAAGGGGAAGTCCAGCAACTTACATGGCTGTGGTCTGGCTGCTGCTTAAAGGAGAAGTCCAGCAACTTACATGGCTGTGGTCTGGCGGCTGCTTAAAGGGGAAGTGCAGCAACTTACATGGCTGTGGTCTGGCTGCTGCTTAAAGGGGAAGTCCAGCAACTTACATGGCTGTGGTCTGGCTGCTGCTTAAAGGAGAAGTCCAGCAACTTACATGGCTGTGGTCTGGCGGCTGCTTAAAGGGGAAGTGCAGCAACTTACATGGCTGTGGTCTGGCTGCTGCTTAAAGGGGTAGTGCAGCAACGTACATGGGTGTGGTATGTTAGCTGCTTAAAGGAGTAGTGCAGCAACTTACATACATGGCTGTGGTCTGGCTGCTGCTTAAAGGGGAAGTGCAGCAACTTACATGGCTGTGGTCTGGCTGCTGCTTAAAGGAGTAGTGCAGCAACTTACATACATGGCTGTGGTCTGGCTGCTGCTTAAAGGAGAAGTCCAGCAACTTACATGATTGTGGTCTGGCTGCTGCTTAAAGGGGAAGTGCAGCAACTTACATGATTGTGGTCTGGCTGCTGCTTAAAGGGGAAGTGCAGCAACTTACATGATTGTGGTCTGGCTGCTGCTTAAAGGGGAAGTGCAGCAACTTACATGGCTGTGGTCTGGCTGCTGCTTAAAGGAGAAGTCCAGCAACTTACATGGCTGTGGTCTGGCTGCTGCTTAAAGGAGTAGTGCAGCAACTTACATGGCTGTGGTCTGGCTGCTGCTTAAAGGAGTAGTGCAGCAACTTACATGGCTGTGGTCTGGCTGCTGCTTAAAGGAGAAGTGCAGCAACTTACATGGCTGTGGTCTGTCTGCTGCTTAAAGGAGAAGTCCAGCAACTTTCATACATTGGTGTGATCTGGCTGTTGCTTAAAGGGGAAGTCCAGCAACTTACATGGCTGTGGTTTGGATGCTGCTAAAAGGAGGAGTTCAGCAACTTACATACTTTGATGTGGTCTGGCTGCTACTTAAAGGACAAGAGCAGAAACTTACACATGAGTTTGGTCCCACTGCTGTCTTAAAGGGCAAGTCCGACCACCTATATTTCCGTGATGACATGGTGCAACTGCTGTAAAAGGGGAAGTGCAATTGGTAGATAGGAGAGAGGTGGACATGTTAGCCCACTACAGAAGGGAAAATTGTTTTGATATATTTTTATCCTACTCGTAGGATATGTGTGTATATAAGTGCTGTGCCCATGATGATAAGTGATTTGATAATGGTGTATAATTATAATTCTGATGTGCAGATTTTAACGAGATGTCTCCAGCATAATGTGTGATTATTATTTTATTGGGAGAGTATTACATACTGTGGAACCCGTCAGCTTGAAGTTCAACACCTATATAAGTGGATTGCTTTTTAACCCTTATGCTGTTTTTGGCTCATTTGGCCAATACAAAATGATGCAAAAAACATGAAAAATGACTGAAACCCTGGCACATGGGTACTCATCTGAGAGTGCTCAGTGAGAGCTATTCAATGAATACCAATATGACAGTGTTTAGAAAGCTTTGCATCCTTGCGCTTTGGGCGAAATAGCCTTAGCATTGGAAGGGTTAACAACACAAACTGCTGTATCCTCTATTCAACCCATTCATGACTAGAGCTGCCCTTAACCCATTAACCCATTAATGCTTAAGCGCCCCACCAGAAATTGTTGTCTGGAATTTCGATACTTTTGGCAATTATTTTGGAATTGAGAATTATTTTACAAAACTATTTCCGTCAACTATTTTTCCTAATGTTTTTGTTTGCAAGATTTGGGTTAAAGCCCAAGTTCTTCCAGAAATTGTCGTCTGGATCTATGATACTTTTGGAATTAACAATGACTTTTTCAAAATATTTGAGGGAGAGTTGTTTGTATAAAGTTCTCATGAACAATTCTCCTTCAAATGTTTTCTATATACTGCTTTTGTCAGAGAGAAATCACCAAAATTGTCAGGTGGTTTTGGCTGCTCCTAGCCTGGTTCTCAGGCTGTGTTAGGTATAATGCCCCCACCACTATATATACTAAGTAGTTTTGATGTTTCTCTCAAACTATAGATGGAAGCACTGTTTGTATGAGTTGCGGTTGATATAGACTAGAGCTCAAGTGTGTCTCCTTGAGGATTTATTCAGAACTAATCCTGGAGTGAAATCAACTCAGGTTAGATCAGTGGAAGAGCCAGATATCACAGACTTGTAGCAAGTCTAGGCTGCTCTAGGCATGAATGGGTTAAGTGTAAATTGTACCACCTGAGTATATTGACCACCCTTTTTCAGCTTGTTGAACTCGAAGCAGGTACACTGTATTGCTTTTTGTTGGTTGTTTTTTATTTGATTGTTTACTTGATTGACTTTAAGATGCAAAAGCATAATACTTGCAGTCTGATTAGCAAAGTGTTACTGATTAGACAGAAGAAAAAAACAGATGAGTGTCAAACTGGAGGTACCGTAAATTCTCAGAAATTTAGACCACCCTAGGAATTTGGGCCACTATAAAGGTAAAGGTATTCGGTTTATAGTCTTGTATCCACCAAAGCGCTCACACAACCTTCCTCTCCTAGCAGGCACTGTACACACAGAAACCATTTCAATCCCCCGGGGGATATTCCAGACTAACTAACAGCATATAGGGCACACGCTCTAAGCACTTTAATTATTTTGCAAAATAATTAATGGTAAATCTTGGCAACCCTTGATCTATCACCAGCTGCCGTTTTGCAAAATATGGACCCAGCCGTAAATCTTGCTGGTACAACATCAAGGTATTTTCAGAAAACATGGGCCATCCATAACCCATAAAAATCATTATTATTAATAAGTGTCCTAAATTACTGAGAATTTACGGTAAGTCTTCGGGGGAAAGTATTAGGTAATGGGAAAACTATCATGGTTGTCAATGTGATATTTTTCTGATTTTTTTATGGTTTGAGTGATAAATATGAATATAAGTATATCAAATATAGATATATGGATATCTGCAAATAATAAACTTTTAACTTATTCCCTACTTCTGCTTGTTTGGTGAAGCTTGGAATTTCTGTGTCAACTTTTCTGCATTGCATTGCATGCTTAGCACACCCAGGTGATGGCATGACCTTGAATGACTTTGGGAGATGCCAAGGTCAAATTTTGAATAAAATATGAAGTAGGATTGCTTTTTAACCCTTATGCTGCTTGTGGCTAATTTTGTCAATACAAAATGTTGCAAAAAAAACCCTGAAAATCCCTGAAACCCTGGCACATGGGTACTCATCTGAGAGTACTCAACAAGAGCTTTCCAATGAATACCAACATGAGATGGTTTAGATGGGTTTCAAAAATCTTTGTGCTTTTGACAAAGGTAGCCTCAGCATTGGAAGGGTTAACCATGAATACACTACTTCCATTCAATGTGACAAAGTTTGAAATGTTTTACATTTCAATGTCAAACATGCTAAAAAGGTGACTTTTCTCTAAAGATAAGTTCCCAAATATATGATTCCATTTGAAAAAAACATTTATTTCACCTGTTGGTGAGGAACAATTTTTGAAAGATTTTCTCGAGTTCCAAAACAAATCTCATCAGGATCTGTGAAACTTACAAAGATTACCTACCGTAAATTCTTGGAAATATTATATTTTCTAAAATTATAGGCCACCAACAACTCACAAAAATTGTAATAAATAAAGTGTCCCATATTACCGAGAATTTACGGTATGAATTGCATTTACATTTACAAAATGGTTTATTGAGATTTGTGAGTTGTGTTTCAATTAACATTTTCCCTTCAAATATTCTTTAACCCTTCCAATGCTGAGGCTACTTTCGTCCAAAGAACAAAGACGCAAATAAATTTTGAAAACCATCTAAACCCTGTCATGTTGGTATTCATCAGACATCTCTAGCTGAGTACCCACAGATGAGTACCCATGTTCCAGGGGTTCATCTATTTTTTTAGGTTTTTCGCATCATTTTGTATTGGCCAAATTAGCCACCAGCAGCATAAGGGTTAAAGAGATTTGCTGAAGAGAGATTCACAAAAAAGTCGATGAGTTGAGTTGGTCCATTAGATTACTTTTTAGTCGGTGAGACCATTTGTATTAACATCAGATACTTGGTTGCTCTGAGAATAAAGAAGTCTTTGATACTGTTTCTGGTCAGAAAGTTGTGTGAAAGTATTACACTATGAACTCAATGGCTGCCTCCCACTGAACCGAGTGCAGAGTTAAGAAAGATGTAAATTTGTACAGAACTTCATGTAAATAGAATTAATTACTTGTACAATAAATCTTGACTTGGAAAGGTGTATTTGTGTGTTGTTTTTCTGTTGACAATCGTTCATTTGTTTATCTCAGTTCCTTGAAACCAGAAGAAACAAATGTGGAGACAGGCAAGAATTCAGGAGGAGCTTTGTTCTAAAAGAGGGGCTTTTGTTTTTGTAAAATTCTAGATTGACAATTTTACCAGAAAAATCTGCCCAATATGGGATTAGATTAGTTAACCCATTAATGCTCACAGCGGCCAAAACAGCCTGACAATTTTGATGATATCTTGCAGCATAAAGCATAATTGGCAAAATATTTGAAGGAGAAATGTTGATCAGAACATTGCCAACAATTCCCCTTCAAATATTTTGTAAAATGATTCTTAATTCAAAAGTTATCATCAAAAGTATCATTGATCCAGACGACAATTTCTGGAGGAACTCTCAAGTATGAATGGGTTAAACATGTATTCCTGGGGGAGATTTATACTGCTGGTGGCTAATTTGGCGAATATAAAATGATGCAAAAAAACACTGAAAAACTCCTGAAACCCTGGCAAACATCTGAGAGAATTCAGTGAGAGCTTTCTAATGAATACCAACATGACAGAGTTTAGATGGTTTTCGAAAATCTTTGCATCCTTGTGCTTTGGACAAAGTAGCCTCAGTATTGAAGTTTAACTTAAAGTGGACGACAAGGAAATAAATGCATGTCTGGGTCATTTATAAGAGTAATACACTTAAACACATTTATGCCTTTAGTGGCCAAAACAGCCTTAATATACATTTTATAATAACTTACTTCATAACTCATTTTTAGGAAATATTTGTGTAGAAATGCTAAGCAGAATTGACTAAATGTGTCTCCTTCAAATAATTTGAAAAATGTATGCTTAATTACCAATTCATTTTCAACAAAAAATATCATAGAACGACATAACCCTTTCTTGACTGGACAAGAGGCGTCTGGACTTAAGATATTTTAAAAAATACCTCAAGAATTAATCATTAACTCACAAAAAATTGACTGAGTTGTGTGGGTTGGATCTTGATCTTCTCCTAATATTATATGAAAACTAAACTTCTTTTGTTAGAAAGATAAGACCAAAATAGTAAGGCAGTTAACTCTTATGCTGGCGGTGGCTAGTTTTACCATATCTATCTATCCTATCTATATCTATCTATCTATATATATTTCTATATCTATCTATATTTCTATATCTATATATATTTCTATATCTATCTATATTTCTATATCTATCTATCTATCTATATATATATATATATATATTATGATTTGTTAGGTGTGTCTGTGTATGTATGTATGTATGTATGTATATATAGTTCCTCCTCTGACCACTAACACAAAGTGTAAACCCTTTTTTAGTAAGACAAACAACATATATACATAGGAATTCTGTTTAATTCTTATCGTATGAAATTACTTTTCATATACAAAACTAAGTTCATTCCCTTTCGAACAAGTCTACATCTATATAAAGGAGGAGGAGGAGGGATACAGTGGACCAAGAACAATGGACCAAGAACAATGGCCACAATGAACAACAATGGCTTGGAGATACACATACACATTCTGGCTCTCTTCAGGGTTTTCACTGACCAATTCATGCTTCCCTAGGTTGCCTACTTTGTATGACACTAATACACTATACAAACATTGAAAATAACAGTGAATTCCAATACAACTCTGATTGAAAATTTAAGTAACTGCACAATACATTTTTGTGTTATTTTCTGCATTTCCAAGGTTTGATTATCAATTCCATTGGTAAGGAGTACCTCTAGGTGATCATAAAACATCAGCAGCATAGAAGAATAAAAAGCATACAATTTCAATATAGAAACTTAAATCAGGATTCTAGGACACAAAAATTGATTAAAACTAAAACAAATATTTTCGTTTTTGTTCTAGATTCAGGTATTGTTGTCATTTCTCGCTAGGTGGTACTGGATTTGAGTAATCTTGTCATGAATTCGATTTAACCCTCCCTGTCTAGAATTTATAAAACCCAATAATGTAAGACCACATCTTGACGATGACCGTTTATAACCACATGGCTGATCAATGAGCTGATCAATGATCAGAATGAGCGGTTTTGGCTTAAATTATCAATTAATGATTTTGGGTAAAATTTATTGGACATCTTCAAATCTTTTGAGTTATTTCCTGATGAAATATAGCTTTTTTTCTTTAAGAACAAGAATTATGGCATGAAACACATGAAAATGATAGGAGGTAACTAGAGCACATGGCAAAAGTAGAGAACTGTCTTTCTTATCCTTCTCTCTAAAGAAATAAACACACTTAAGATTGCTTGACCCTTCTGGTGCTCAGGCTACTTTTGTCCAAAGCACAAGGCCACAAATACTTTTGAAAACCATCTAAACTCTATCATGTTGGTACTTATTGGATAGCTCTCGCTGAGTGCTTTCGGATGAGTACCCATTTGCCAGGGTTTTGGTCATTTTTCAGGGTTTTTGTATAATTTTTGTATTGACAAAATTAGCCACCAGCATAAGGGTTAATGAGCAATACTCTGTAAGAACACCTTCGGACACTGATGGGTAAGAATATGTCTGCCAGGCTTTTGCATTGAATTTCTTAAAATATTATAAAATCATTTACATCACAAGACATTTATTTTGGTAAAATAACAGTGTATTTATGCCGCATGTCAGAATTTAAAAAGATGTACTTAAAATGAGATATCTGCAAGATTCACCTAGGCAAGTAAAAAATAAAGGTACCATTGCAGGTTAGTCATTGAGGATATGAGAATAGAAAATTCACTAATTAATAATCCTCTTTATTCATCTTTTTAATAACTTTTTACATATCATTTCAGTATTTTCTAAAACATTAAAACCTAAGAAAACACTTCCATCCTTGTCAGATAGCCTGAACATCCTAGAGATGTAATAATTAAAATAACTAGAATTATAAGAATTGTAAGAATTGTGATCATCATGAAAGTTATTAAAAATGTTCTTAATGGAAGAAAGTCCAAGGTGTAACTAGCTTCATGGATCAAAATGAACTTAAGCAAAATTTAAAATAATTAAATAATGAAATGATAAAAACCAAAAATGCAAAAAAATACATAATCATACTAATGCAGTTGCAGTTACCCTATCGCACAGCTATGATATTCCTCGTGTTTTGTTTACTTTACAAAAGAAGCACCAGAATTCCCCTTCTATAAAATATTCACTAACTTATTGTGAGAATGCACAGTTTTCACTTCTCAGCCAGCTGATCCAAGCAAACTATAGACAATAGGTCAACTATAGACAATAGGTCAATTGTCATCTCAAACCCATTCATGCCCACCCAATGCTGAGGCTACTTTCATCCAAAGCACAAGGACCCAAAAAGATTTTTGAAAATCATCTGAACCCTGTCATGTTGGTATTCATTGGATAGCTCTGACTGAGTGCTTTCAGATGAGTACCCATATGCGAGGATTTCAATAATTTTTCAGCTTTTTTGCATTATTTTGTATTGACCAAATTAGACAGCAGCAGCATAAGGGTTAACAATTATGCTGCTGGCAGACAATTTTGGCCAATACAAAATGATGCAAAAACACCTGAAAAATTACTGCAATCCTGCCATACGGGTATTCATCCGAGAGTACTCAGCGAGAGCTTTCGAATGAATACCAAAATAACAGAGTTTAGGTGGTTACCAAAGATCTTTGCCTTCTTGTGCTTTAGGTGAAAATAGCCTTAGCATTGCAAGGGTTAACATGTTTCATCAGGACTAACCCTTCCAATGCTAAGGCTACTTTTGTCCAAAGCACTAGGATGCAAATATTTTTGAAAACCATCCAAACCCTGTCATGTCGGTATTCACTGGATAGCTCTTGCCGAGTACTCTCATATGAGTACCCATATGCCATGGTTTCAGTCATTTTTTAAGGTTTTTGCACAATTGTGTATTGGCCAAATTAGGCACCACCAGCATAAGGGCTAATATTACTTCTGGAAATAACTGCAGCATTAAATTTTGGAATACAAAATATTTGAAAAAGAATTGTGTTCGGATTAGGTTATCTATTCTCCTTCTACTTTTAACTTTCTTGCTCTGGTTACAAATATATTTCAAAAATAGTTCAGAATTTATTTTCAGCTACAGGCAAGAATGGGTGAAAACCAGCAAGAGATCCAGAAAGTTTTTGTTCACATATATTCCAATACAGTTTATTTTACAGAGCTTTGATACAGGATACAGGTAAAGTAGAACAAAGGCAACAACTTATATTTTTGTGTGTTTCTCCTACTGTAGATTTCAATTAATTCCAATTAATTCATTCACTGTACAAAATCTGCCATATAGAATCCATGCACCTTATGACACAACTTCTGCTTATACAGAATCATTATAATAATAATAATAATATAATAATAATAATAATAAAACTAAACAACTGTACACTTTAAAACAATTAGTATATGTCATAAAACACTGTACATTCCTGCTTTGAAGTTTCCTTGATTAAAAGGAAGTAAAATACAAAACAGAGGATTCAATAATCTGTTTTGCTAGGAAAACCCTGGTAGTCTGGCAAAAAGCAAATACATGGGAATAGCTATGAATATTTATGAAACAATTAAAGAATATTGCACTGAAATTACAATCTCCTTTAAAGGAAACCATTATCTTTCAAAAATATATAACATACATAAAAATACAGTTGTATTGTTTTTGGATGATTTTTAGTGACTATTCTTCCCATATATTTTTTCTGTATAATTTGGAACTAATATTAATTGGTGCAAAAGATATTGTGTGATTATTGGCTAAAAATAGCAAGATTTGGAATATATTTGATATGAAGCCTGGCGTATTTACAAAAACAGGAGTTTAAAGAAATATATACCAAAGAAAATAAGTGATTTATATGAATATTCGCACATGTCAGACAACCAAGTCTTTCCTAACGAAAACAGTTTAACATGAATGAATCTCTCATTTATGCAAAGAGTCGTAATCCTCCAATGTAACTATAATACATATTCTTTCTACACATCTTCCGCAAAATTAAATACCATCTTACTTACATTCACTAAAAGATTGATGTTTCTAAAAAAACAATTACACATTCACACAAGTTTCATCTATGCATTCATCTCAATCTTTGTACACTACATACGACTGCTAAAAACGAAAACAAAAGAATAGACTTCAGGGCAAGAGCAAGATCATTTCCAACTGCTGCTATCTTATAAAACATCTTATTGATTGTGTTACTTCTCAATATCCAGCCTTTAACGCTTTTGCTGCTGAGGTTATTTTCGTCCAATGCACAAAAAAGCAAATGATAACGAAAATCATCGGAACCAAGTCATTTGGGTACTCAAATGAAAGCTCTCGCTGAGTACTCTCAGATGAGTACCCATTTGCCAGGGTTTCAGTCATTTTTCAGGTTTTTTGCATCATTTTGTTTTGGATAAATTACCTACCAGCAGCATGTATATCCTTCATATGTCATGTGCGCATATATCACTTGGGATAAAGATAGTTAATTCATACATGTTTAAGGGAATTGCAGTCAAACCTGCTTAAGAGAGCACCAGTCTAAAAAGGCAGGATCCAAAAATACCCCAGGTAAAAACTCAATTTCTCCTGTTAATAAAGATTACCTGTATTTTTATGTGCCACTTTAAGTCTTTCTTTGCATCTTTACCTGTAATTCTGGCCTTGGCATTTTCATTTATCCATTGTTTTGAGGATGACCTAATTTGCATTGTGTCTTTGTTGTTGAGTATTGTAGTCTTTTTCTCAGCAGTCATAAATATCAATTGTCTATACATACATTTACTGAATGTTTCTTTCAGTTTCTTCGCCATATCATGCTCTTAATTTCAATTTGCCAAATAGCCGAATCAGTCATGTATTAGACCTCTTATCCCTTCCAACGCTGAGGCTACTTTCATCCAAAGCACAAGAACGCAAAATTTTTTGAAAACCATCCAAACCCTGCCATGTTGGTATTCATTGGATAGCTCTCACTGAGTACTTTCAGATGAGTACCCATTTACCAGGGTTTCAGTAATTTTAAAGGTTTTTTGCATCATTTTGTATTGGCCAAATTAGCCAACAGCAGCATAAGGGTTAAGCATACTAACCCATTCATACTTAGAACAAATGCAAATCTGAAGATAATTGGGCAGACTTAATGAAAACGAGAAACTATTACAAAAACTCTTTAAATATAAGGTTTTTTTCATTTAGTAGTGAACAAAATATCTTAAAATATCATCTGCATTTACTATTGAGCAAAATTTCTTCAAACGTTTTTTTGCATTTGAAAAAAAACAAGACCAATAGGCCCACTATACCCTCAGAGCATTTAAGTATGAATGGATTACTAAACCTTACTAATTTGAATCTGTATTTGAATTATACATATGAACCTTAGATACAGTGAGAGCTACATGTATTAACCCTACCAATGCTGAGGCTAGATTCATCCAAAGCACAAAAAACACAAAGATTTCTGAAAACCATCCAAACCCTGTCATGTTGGTACTCATTGGAGAGCTCTCACTGAATACTTTCAGATGAGTACCCGTTTGCCAGGGTTTCAGTGATTTTTCAAGTTTTTTTGCATCATTTTGTGTAGGCAGAATTAGCCAACAGCAGCATAAGGGATTTATCATATTGATGATTCGAATGTGAAGGTAGCTTTTGACACGAGACGATCTCCTCTCGGCGAGGCTGGTTCTAGACTAGAGGTACTGCTACTGGCTGTGCTAAGGTTATGGTGCGACATTAACGGGGTACCACCACCACCCTGTCGGCGCCCTAGTACCCGAGGGGTGCTCTGAGACACGGGTAACGATCTACCCGCTAAGACAGCATTGGCAACTCTTTCCGGCGACTGCGTCGAGGCCCGTAAGCGTTTCTCCTTCTCGATCCACGACTTGAGGTTTCGCTCCTCCCGCGTTGGAGAGTCTTGAAGATTCGGCTGCAGCCGATCCCATGCGGTCGCCCTCTCATCATTGTCAGTAGGACTAGAGTCTTGCAGCACCGTCAGCGCCGCTTTGAAATGTTCTAAATCTTGAGTACCTCCAACCGTGTGCCTCCGACGCAATTTTTTATTGGGTGGATTTTTTCTCCGCACAGGCGGTGACGCGGACTTGGCTTTTGCTAGAGCCAGGTCTCGAGAGGAGTCCCCTGAGTGCCGTCCTTTGGCGGGTCTCTCCTTACCGGGACTTAGTCCACGTTTTTGGCGGGTTGCTTCCCTTGCGGGACTCTCCCGGTGCCTTGGTTTTGACCCCTCCCTGTGGTGCCCTGTCCCAATTCCCCTACCATCCCCACTCCCACCACCACTGTGCTTTCTCGCCATATTCACATCCGTTTTCTCAGATTTAGATCTAGGTGTCCGAGAACTGCTATGGCTATGGCTACTATGAGTCCGCGAGTCCTTGCTGTTTCGCGAGTCCCTGCTAGAATCTTTTGAGTCCCGTCGCTCAAATCTCGATGCTATTCCGACCTTAGTTTCGGACTTTGATGAGCGCGGTATTTTAGGCACTGTTAACTGGCGATCGAACAATACTTCTGAACTTTTGTTCCGGCGCAAGCCCGTTGCAGAGTTGGGTGCATGACGCTCACCCCTGACGCTCTGGAACTCTCGCGAGCCACGTCGCGGATACGGCTCCCTGGGTTTTGAATCCCGCTCTTTATGTTGAGGGGAGGTTTTCTTACCAGCATTACCATCAGGCAAGCTACTGTCACTTTTCTGTGCTTCCCCTGCGGCGTTCAACTTGTACTTGGGGTCCAGGAGGACCTTGAGCTTCTGATCGAAAGTTGCCGTTAAACTCGCAAGAAGATCGCAGCCATCCTCAGAGGCACTTGACGCCCAAGATGTCCGCCCCTCTCCTCCGGGATGTTCGTAGAAGTCCCTCAAGGAATCCAACGAACCCCTCCTGAAGGAGGACGGACGTTTCTGCTCCGAATCGCTCGAATCCCGATTTGGCGATTTCGAGCGTGACGCTTCATCTACAGTTAATGAACACTTCTTTCTACTCAGAGTGCCTTTCATTGCTACTTTCTGAGTATCGAAACCGGATGGTTTCTGCTCGGAGGACGGCCTCCTAGCCTGTAGCGTTGGGGCACGTTCAGGGGCTATAACAAGGTCCTCAACTAGAGCAGGTGGAGATTTTTCTTTGTTTGAGGTGGAATGGGCCTTCGGAGACATTGAACTGAGAGCGAAATATTTCATGCCACCTTTTGAGCCGCTGTCGAGGTTCAATGTGCCCGTTTTCACCTCCAGTGGACCCAGAGTAAGACTGGTCATGGAGTTACTATTCGAGTAATCCGAAGTCGCCTCCCGATTCATTTTTGGTTGTTCCAAATGCACACTTGTGGGAGAGGTATTACTAGAATAGTCCGAGGAATTACCGGCAGGGACGTTGTGAAGCATCATCGCTTTCGTGTCAGAACCGACGTTAGTTGAGGACGTTGTTGAGTAATCCGATGTGATGGACGTTGAGTCGGCTCGATTTCCCAAGTCGTTTAATCGAGCAGAGAAGTCGGAGACTTTCATGGCGATATCCGCCGGGGTTCCGATCAACTCATCGGAACTTTCCTCGTGTTCCAACTCCTCCTGTTCTTTCCGCATCTCCTCCTCAATTAACATTTTCACAGTTTCGCGCTTTTCGTGCTCCAATCGTAACTCCTCCTCCTTTTGGCGCAGCGCCTTCGTGTCTAACTCCAGGCGCTTCCGATGCTGCTGCGCCGCGTGAGACACAGCACCCCCTCGCTGAAAGTTCACTTCAACATCGTGTTCGGCACGATCTGCTAGATTCTCCTCGGAGTGCCTCCGCATGATCCCTGCCACCTTACTATTGGACCGGCTCGAGCCGTGATACGACGTAAAGTTTCTTTGAAACGCCGAATACTGAGCGACGTTTCCGTTATTTCTCTGATCGTCCTCCATCTCCTCGCTTTTCGTTGACGTTGATTGTGTGTCCATCGAACTCTGAGAATCTTTACGATTTTGCACAAATATCATCTTGGCAGCAAAAAGACCGTCTGAGTTTGACAGTTTAGAGTTTGTGTTGGTTTTTTGTTGCTGAGCTGCAGCAGCTAATTCCTTTCGACTTTCTATTTCCTTCCGACTCTCTAAATGAACGGTGTTGTTAGAATTTAAAGCCGTTGACGACGATGTTGTTTTTGTTGTTGTTAATGATGAGGATGAAGTTAGGTGCTTTGTTGTTGTTGTTGTTGTTGCTGTTGACGAGGCTGATGATGATGAATTACTCGATGATGAATTACTAGAAGTCTGGATTTCAACTTTCGTTTTCCGTAATTCTATTTCCTGATCGATGTTGCGCTCCTGGTAGCCCCTTTCCGCACTTGTTTCGCGCTCTTCTGACGAGGATTTCTTGTCATCTTTTCGTCGTACTTTCTTGTTGGCAGCGAGGATTATACTCGACACAATATCCTTGGGATTCACCTGCTGCTTTTCATTCTCTGCAGAAAAAACAATGGGAAAATAACAATGGGAAAATAACAATGGGAAAATAACAATGAGAAACATGCAACATTACAAGGTGACAATATCAACAATTTGAAATGCGGATTTGGAATTTTGTTTTTCGTCACATTTATGCCAATTATGGCTAATTCGTGACTAGCCATTTGAAGATAATGGAGAAAACCGGAGTACTGGGCAAAAACCACCGCCTAACCCCAAGTCACTGGTAACTTTCTCACATGCACAGGCTGGGATTCGAACCCAGACAGCGTGCAGTCAGTGGCGGCGCATTAGTCCACACGGCCGTCAGAGCAGGACAATATCAACAAACATTGAATACAATAACTCAATACAATATGTCACAAGGTTATTGACTTCAAAATGAGGCTATGATTAAAATGGGTCGTGATGATCTGCTTAAAAAATTTAAAAATGTACAATGCAACCATACATGATTTAGGTTGAAAGATGTAAAGGATATGAAGAAAGGTTATATCTTAAGCTGAAATTGCTATCTATATTTTAGTAATAATCATTTCCCATTATGCAATGACATAGGTATGTCTTTATTTTCAATCATCACACATCAAGTTCAGTTCTTGATCTGATACAGTTCCAACAGTTTTTTGAAGAAACGATATAATATCTTATCCAGTGTATATCTTGCTTTTAGGTATGGTGCTATGTACCATTTACTCCAATACATAATGAAACCTAAAAATATGCAATTATTGTATTTTAAGCCTAATTTGTAAATTTTAGTTATTTTTTGGTGTTATTTCAACTTATGTTCAAAAGCACATATACAATTATTGGACAGAAGTAATTGCCAAATTCATTAAAAAGAATCTCCTCCTTGCTTCAAGTTCTGTATACTTCTGATTGGTAGTTGGTACTAACCAGTCAAACTTGTATCAAGAGACCACCCAAGGGAAGACCAAAATATGGTTTCTTAAGACAGGCGGTCTCTTAATAGAGGGTCATTCAAACTATAATGTTAGACCAGGGAAAATGAAAATGTGGTCTCTTAATAAAGGCAGTCTCTAAATAGAGGTGGCCACTTCATGTCATATATTTACCTGAGATCTTATCTAGTAGTATCTGATTCATGCCACTAATAGGGGCATCTGGGGGAAGCTCTGTTGGATCCTCAGGAATGTGGTCGTCCATTTCCCAGGTACTGAAGAACCATTCATGCTGTGATAGAAAGAAAAGACAATGGATTAAACAATAGTTTACACAATAGGTTAACACTGGGAACAATAGGGGCGCTGTCACATGCAAAATATAGTTCCTTATGTATTGTGGTGTATAGGTTTACATTGGATACCATATGAATATACAAAAAGTTGTCATTTTCTGTTTTTCTTAATTAAAAAGTACAAAATTGCACACTTACATGTAATAGTATACTTTCTACAATTTTGCACTGGTCAGACATATCCTTGACCATTGTAGCCATACTCTCGTCCGTGGTCCTGCAAAGCGTCGGGCCAAATACAATGGCCAGGTTACGTGCATCCATCTAAAACAAAAACAATACATAATGCAGTCAATTTTTAAATCAAATACCAGAAAATTATCAATTATTATGATTTTTGACTATTTTTTTGTTCATTAATGAGATAGAACCATTGAAACATTTCGCAACCATAGAAAACTCTTACTTCATTGTCTCTCTCAGCATAGGGGCAAGTACCCAACCAAACCTTGCTATTTTTATTTCTACCATTTTGGAGGGTATTTTAAAAATATTTTAAATACTTTTAAATTCTTGATTTAACAACAGGTTAATGCGCATCACAAAGAACCTCATGTGTGGGTGGAATAAAGGAGTTTGGCTTTTTAACCCTTCCAATGCTGAGGCTACTTTCGTCCAAAGTACAAGGACACAAAGATTTTTGTAAATCATCTAAACCCTGTCATGTTGGTATTCATTGGATAGCTCTCACTGAGTACTCTCAGATGAGTACCCATTCGGTGGGGTTTCAGTCATTTTTTTTAAAGATTTTTTGGATCATTTTGTATTTGCCAAATTAGCCACCAGCAGCATAAGGGTTAAAGTTCTAAAGTACCCTTAAAGAAAGTTTTTTTCCACTATAATTACACAAGGATTGTGTTCACATTTCATTGAAAGGCATTTTACGTAGTTGACATTTCATTAATATATAAGTCTACTTTATTCAAAGAAGTAGCGTCTTGGGCCAGTTAATTTCAATTGCATGTTTCCTTAAAAATCTACACATATATTCAATGGTCGCCTGAGGCGACTGGACTACCACCAACTTTTACACCAGTATTCAGCGAGACTTACCTTATTGATGTCACCGTTATGAGCAACCCGATGGAGATGACTGGCGATATACTGCAAGGTTTCGAAATTGTGCTCGGGAAGTTCATGAATTAGCTTCTTCAGAGTTAGCATACGTTTCTCAGGATTCTCGAGACGATTAGCGTTTATGAATAACTGGTACAATTCTGGAGAAAAGAAATATAACAAAGATCAATGCCAGATAACTTGTCACAAGGAATATCCCACCTATGAAGTTTTTAAATATACCCTAAATAAAGTATAGTTATATTAACAAAACATTCATACATCATAAGTACTACAAATCTATTAATACAATTAACCTGTTCATGCTCATAGTGGAGAAAAGCGCCTGACAATTTAGTGATATCTTTCTGACTAAGCATAGTTGGGAAAATACATATAGGAAAGATTTTGATCAGAACATTACAAGCAATTCTACTTAAACTCATTCTTACTCCCTGAGTTATTGTCAAAAGTATCAACGTCCTGGACAAAACTTTTAGAGGAACTCTTAAGCATTAAAACAAAAATATTAAGTAAATAGAAATGCATGTAGAAACAATTTCAATTAAAAGAATTGGGAAAATGATATAAGTATCTTGCAGAATAATATACACCTGACTCCCTCTACAACACTTACCATCAGTGACAATCGGATCAGGTAGTTCTCTGAAGAAGGATTTGAGCAAACTGCTAATGACGTTCACATCCAGCCATTTCTCATTGTCCGCATTCACCTCATCAATCCCCCTATCTAATTCGTCCTTGAGCATAGCAATGGCGGCCTTGTTCCCGGGAACACGATAGATCCCCGTCATGTCCATGCCGCGCATCTCAATAATCTTAGTACACAACTCCACCACCAGGGGGACAAACTGAAATAATGGAAGAAATGAAGTAAGGTGACGTTTTGCTGATAATTTGTTGAACCATCTCAATACTCTTAGTACACAGCTCCACCACCAGGGGGACAAACTGAAATAATGGAAGAAATGAAGTCAGGTGACGTTCTCCTGATGATTTTGCTAAAAGACCATGTTTCCAGAACAAAAATAATAAATTTTGTTCATACATTGCTACAATCTTAGTAAAGAATTCCACCACTGGGGGGAAAAAGAAAGCTATTGAAAGAAATGTTAGAAGACCCACTAAGGGTATGGGTACTCATCTGAGAGTACTCAGCGAGAGATATCTAATGAATACCAATATGACAGGGTTTACATGGTTTTCAAAAGTTTTAGCGTCCTTGTGCTTTGGACAAAAGTAGAAAGTAGCCTCAGCATTGGAAGGGTTACACAGGCAAGTATTTGTTTGGCAGGTGAAAAATTGAGCTACTTGTGAGATTGCCCATGAAGTTAACCTTGGGGCCTGATTTGCCCAAGTTAACCCTTATGCTGCTGGTGGCTAATTTAGCCAATACAAAATGACGCAAAAAACCTGAAAAATCACTGAAACCCTGGCACATGGGTACTCATCTGGGAGTACTCAGCCGACAGCGAGAGCTATCAAATGAAAACCAACATGACAGGGATTAGATGGTTATCAAAACCTGTGCGTACTTGTGCTTTGGACGAAAGTAGCCTCAGCATTGGAAGGGTTACGCAGGTGAGGATTCGTTTGGGAGTTGAAAAATTGAGCTACCTGTCAGATTGCCCAAAAAGTTAACCTTGAGGCAGGGTCTCAGCAAGGATTTAGAAACTGGGTGCCCAAAATTGTCAGAAGACCCACTATTTTGGGGCGTCCATATTTTTAAGGGGGACCACAATATACTCAAGTTTCAACCATAAACATGTGTAGATTTATCAAGAAAAGGCATGATATCCTTATACAATGTCATGGGAATTATATGGAGATGAAAAATTCAATTATATGCTTGAGATTGATATTTTAAGAAATTCCTCACAAAAAAATAATTGGGTGTCCTGAGGGCTGCTTTTTAAGGGTTTGGGTGTCTAAAAGGACACACAGACGCCCTGCTGGCTAAGACCATGCCTTGAGGCCTGATTTGCCCATGTTAATTAACATTAATCCCTTACTTACCTCGCTAAATGATGAGGCCTGACACACTTCTAAATGCACTCCGAACGCTCCTCCCTCTGGTACAGGGGCCTGGCTGGAACCAAAGCTTCGTTTGAAGCTCTTCGCCATTTTGCCCTTCCAAGTCTTCGACTCTTTGCCTTTTGGAGAATCACAATCTGTAAAAGAATGAAAATGATGCGTAATCAAAATTACACTTGGATTTTTTCACCATTCTGCCTTTCTATGTTTTCAAGTCATTTAGAATTGGAGAGTTACAACTGGGTACACATATTTCAACTACCATTTACTTGTGTCAGGATATTATCTAGAAAGGCTAAACAAATGTAAAAGAAAATAATTCCAGTAAAGCAAAACTTTGTAAAAGCTTATCTATGCTTGTCTGACTGCTTTGGTAATGCCTTTGATGAAAGCAGGCAACAATTCTCTTTCAAAAAATTAATGAGTTTTTGCTTTATAAATTTCGAAACATTTCCTTTCCTTGGAAACTGCAAGCATGAAGTGTGTGTTACCTGCACTTCCTTTCCTCTGTTTGAAATGTTCTAAATATTGCCTTTGGTCGAGAGATATCCCTAAATGGTCAGGCAACTTTGAGCACTTACAGGCATAAATGTTTTAACCCTTATGCTGCTGGTGGCAAATTTGGCCAATACAAAATGATGGAAAAAACCTTAAAAATTACTGAAACCCTGGCATGTGGGTACTCATCTGAGAGAACTCAGTGAGAGCTATCCAATGAATACCAACATGACAGGGTTTAGATTGTTTTCAAAAATCTTTGGATCCTTGTGCTTTGGGCGAAAGTAGCTTTAGCATTGGAAGGGTTAACTCTTCTGATGCTGAGGTAATTTTTGTCCAATTCACAACAATGCAAAAAATTATGAAAATCATCCTAACCAAGTCATGGGGGTATTCAGATGAAAGCTCTTGTTCAGTGCTTTCATATGAGTACCCATTTGCAAGGGTTTCAGTCATTTTTTTTTTTTTTGCAACATTTTGTATCAGCCAAATTGGTCACCAGCAGCATAAGGGTTAAGTAATGAAAGTGTGCTTACCTGCACTTCCTTTCCTCTGTTTGATGGCTGGCGAGTGGAGGCCTGGAGACTTTGTTCGGAACGAGAGGGTGGAGAGCTTCTTGCTGGATTTCTGTGAGACTTGAGGGGAGGCCAGGTGCTTGCTCTCTACCTGGTTACTCTTCCTCAGGATCAGGTCACTGTTCACAACAAAACGCTCCTGGAAACACAACACAGATATCACACATATAATATACCACAATACAGAGGAGACTTGAGGGGACGCCAGGTGCTTGCTTTCTACCTGGTTACTCTTCCTTAGTATCAGATCACTATTCACAACAAAACGCTCCTGGAAACACAACACAGATATCACACATATAATATACCACAATACAGAGGAGACTTGAGGGGACGCCAGGTGCTTGCTCTCTACCTGGTTACTCTTCCTCAGGATCAGGTCACTGTTCACAACAAAACGCTCCTGGAAACACAACACAGATATCACACATATAATATACCACAATACAGAGGAGACTTGAGGGGACGCCAGGTGCTTGCTTTCTACCTGGTTACTCTTCCTCAGGATCAGGTCACTGTTCACAACAAAACGCTCCTGGAAACACAACACACACAATATCAATATGAGGCCTATAATACACCATGATACAGGTCACTGTTCACAAAATTCTCCTGGAAACACAACACACAGTATCAATATCACGCATTAACAGATCAAAGTCTTTATTACTACTCCGAAGGCTGATATGGTAAACCTAAAAATATTCAAACTAATTATCGCACACCATCCCCATGATTTAGACGAGGGTTGTACATATGAAGACCAATTGCCGGTGCTCCACAACTTCAAAATCTAGACACCCCTGAACATAAGTTGACAACGTCATTTATCAGAAATACTTTTCTTAGATGAGGGTTGAAAATATGATCATGACTTACGTCGGCGTCTGGGTTGTTGTGTGATTGGATGACCTGTATCCACGACATCATGGTGTGCTGGTCGTCCGCCTGGAGGAGATATTCGGAACCATTGTACGTGGAGAGGCGGAAAACGTTCTTCTTCTTGGTGTAGCTGTGAGCGATGTCCACAACACTGGACTTGATGGACACTGGCTGCTCCTCCAGGAACATGGGGTTCTGAAATAATAGCACAAACACTCGCTATATTAGCCAACAGGTAATGAGGGGGCCTGCCCTGATGGCCGAGTGGTCTACGACATTGCCACTAACTGCTAGCTGTCTCTCACCACAGTTTGGGTTCAAATACCCGCCGGTGCATGTGAGAAAGTTGTCAGTGACTTGAGGTTAGGCGTTGGCTGTGGGGTACTACGGTTTCCTTCACCCACCAGATACAACTGGCTAGTCATGACTAAATGCAATATGGCAGAAAAAGTGACAAAAAACTGAAATTCCACATTCCAAATTCTAACAGGTAATGTGACTCACTTAACCATTATGCTGCTGGTGGCTAATTTGGACAACACAAAATGATGCAAAAAACCTGAAAAATGACTGAAACCCTGGCACATGGAAAATATTAAGGCTTTTTTGGAGGCTGCGGGCATGGAAGTGTTAGTAAAATACATGTATGTGTAAATCGGCAGACAATGATCATTTCATTAGCTGATTAGTCATCCTTATTCATATAGGCCCAGATGATGCCTTAATTAATCACATGTCAGATCCCTTACAAATCACATTAGTTTTTTATTCTCTTCACACAATGACTCAAGCACACGGTCATTAGCATTCGTTATGAAATGAACTCGCGTGGCGCAATAAAATATTCATTACGCAGCCAATTGGGGAATTTTGACATGGTTCGCCTCAATCAAATCTTTAGTGGAGCAACCATGTTTTTTCTGTGTCTGTCACTTTCATTAGGGTGATTTGCATAGATGATTTGTGTGAATTAAGGTTATTCAACCAATTCATGCTTAGAATACTAAAATTTCAAGTGTATTTACAAATACAGTCAAACCAGTATTAAGAGGTCACCCAAGGGAAGACCAAAGTATGGTCTCTTAAGACAGGTGGTCTCTTAATGGAGGGTCTTTTAAACCATTGGTCTCTTAATAGAGGTGGTCGCTCGGGCAGGTTAGAATGTATCTTGAAATACCATATTTAAAATCTTGTAGTTTTTTAAAGAAAAAAATGAAAGCTTCATGTAGACTAACAAGATCTGATCTGCATCTAAAAAGGTTTGAAATGTTGCTCTTATTTCCAGTTAAACCCAAAGTAGACAGATCCAAGTGGTCTGACCAAGAACTAAGATATATCCACTCTGTGAGAAGTAATCTCCCTACAACTGAATAAGAAATATTGCTCTCATTCTCATGTTTCTAAATGTTGGCCTTTAATAAGTGACCCCGACCCCAGTCGTGACCTTTGACCCACATGGTGACCTTTCTCTACTCACACAGTGAAACTGTCCTTTCTGTCCTTGAGCAGGTAGAGGGCGTGACCTCTAAGCACCGCCCACACACACCGGCTTCCACGACCTATCACAGTTTCTCTGCAACACAAACAACAAAATACATCATACAACACATAAGAAAACATGCTTGTACAATTTATCTTAGTACCATTTTTTTAACCCTTTCAATGCTGAGGCTTCTTTCATCCAAAGTACAATGACGCAAATATTTCTGAAAACCAACAAACCCTGTCATGTTGGTACTCATTTGAAAGCTCTCACTGAGTACTTTCATATGTGTACCCATATGCCAGAGTTTCTGTGTTTTTTTTCTTGATTTTTGCATTATTTTTGTATTGGCCAACTTAGCCACCAGCAGCATAAGGGTTAAATGGTACACTTTTAGCCAAAAAAAACAAACTAAAGTACAATTTTTGAAAAGGAAACTCATCACTTTAGAACTTGGTATCTTTTTTTCAAGAATTAAATATTTATATTAAAGATTAAATATCTCCTCATTTCTAAAGCACATTGCATGCTCTTTTAAGTTTTTTTTGTGTAGGTCTGAGTAATCTCCCCCCCCCCCCCCCCCCCCCCCCCTTCTGCCCCTTCATATTTAAGGGTACATACCTTGCCATCTGAGAGCACTGTTTTAACAGCTGAGCATGGCCTTCCTTGACCACATCCTGGTAGGGACTGGCAGGTCCATTACCTTACCCCCCCCCCCTTCTGCCCCTTCATATTTAAGGGGTACATACCTTGCCATCTGAGAGCACTGTTTTACAGCTGAGCATTGCCTTCCTTGACCACATCCTGGTGGGGACTGGGCAGGTCCATAAGCTTGCCCCTCTTTCTGCTGCCTCCACAATCCTTGGAGTCTGAAATGGAAAAAAAATATATAATCAGGCACAAGGTTATACCCGTATGCTGGTGGTGGCTAATTTTTGCAATACAAAATGATGCAAAAAACCTGGAAAATGACAGAAACGCTGGCATATGGGTACTCATCTGAGAGTACTCAGCGAGAGCTCTCCAATGAATACCAACATGACAGGGTTTATATGTTTTTCAAAATTCTTTTTGCATCCTTGTTTTGGACGAATGTAGCCCTAGCATTGGAAGGGTTATGGAACTTCTACATACTGCGCTAGATGCCCTCTATACCTTCGGATACCTATAACATGGTATTTATGACAAGCATTTTCTTACAAATTTTTTTTTGAAATAAATTTTGAAATATTCTCAAAACTATTGGGAGTATCATACACAGATATGTCACAATATATACAAACATTTATCTCTAGCTAAACACATGAGAACCGTGTGATATTTTTCTTATCACTACATTGGCTAAGGCAGCATCATTACCTGTACATCACAGTCTCTGAAGTAACAAAAGATGGATCCCTCACAGACATTTACTGCTATCCAGGTTGACGTCGCCATACACAATATTGTCTCTCTCTCTCTCTTTATCTATAGAAACTGTCTATTTGAACGCATCTTTGTGTTGAAGACCTCAATATTCTCTGTGCACTCTCTCTCTCTCTCTCCTCTCTCTCTCTCTCCTCTCTCTCTCTCTCTCTCTCTCTCTCTCTCTCCTCTCTCTCTCTCTCTCTCTCTCTCTCCTCCGTCTCCCTCCTCTCTCTCTCTCTCTCTCTCTCTCTCTCTCTCTCTCTCTCTCTCTCTTCTCTCTCTCTCTCTCTCTCTCTCTCTCTCTCTCTCACTCTCTCTCTCTAACCTGCCAACTTGAATCAATCAATAGTTTTCATTTGAATATTTTCATATTTCCTTCCTGATAAGGATGAGTCCAAGATATTTCAGTTAGGCCAATCCCTCTATATGCCGAAAACCTCTATAAATTGAATATATCCATAATTTGACTGAATCCATAATATGTGTATTAAATTTTCATTGTGGCATGAATCATATTTTCTTTCTTTGTCTTTGTTTGAAAACCTGTATATATTTCAACACATTTTCAGTAGCTATAAGGGTTCAGGTTTGTCTGCAATTCGTTCAATTTCCTTATGAATTCTTTTCTATGTTTTACGATAATTGTTCTCATGAATCAGGTGTGAAATGCAATTAAAGTGTGTCTCTTTTCCTTGAATCAATATCACTGATCTACATATTCCATTGCACTGAAGCATAAATGCTGGGTAAGCCTGGATTGAAAAGTCCTTGTTTTGTAGGATTATGAACATTCAGGATAGCAGGGTTTGATCTAGGAGCCTGCTGGTTGCTGTTGGTAATAAGTGTCCGCTCTCAGCCAATTAGGCATCAAGGCCTCATATACTTTCACTATGATGAAACCAAACACATTCTGTTGCTAGTTCAATGCAGGGCATCATGTAGCGAATACAAATACAATAGCACTGGTTCTACACTGAAGTAAATCCTATTCGAAAGGTGTTGTTAATCCAACAGATAGTTCTCCGAGATAATCATCAAGGTAGATGATAGTCACACAGATTAATTGCCAGGTGGGTAATTCCATAGATAATCTTAATCCAGATTATCTCTGCCAGGTGGGCCCTAGCGCTTCGTTCATTGTGTGTGTTGTGTCTATCCAGTTGGCATTGCCTCTATAGTTGGCATTGCCTCTATAGATGTAGATCTGCGTAAGATAACACCCTCTCCGCGGCACAGTGCCATGAGTCATAGACTTGCTACAAAGTCTGTGTTATCCGGCTCTTTCATTAGTCTCACTGATCTAACCTTGGGTTGATTTCACACTCCAGGTTTAGTTCTGTATTTATCCTCAAGGGGGGACTCACTAGAGCTGTGTAGACTTGCTACAAGTCTGTGTAATCTGGCTCTTTCATTAGTCTCACTGATCTAACCTGAGTTGATTTCACTCCAGGTTTAGTTCTGTATTTATCCTCAAGGGGGACTCACTAGAGCTGTGTAGACTTGCTACAAGTCTGTGTTATCTGGCTCTTTCCTTAGTCTCACTGATCTAACCTGAGTTAGGATTAAGGTTAGTTCTGAATTAATCCTCAAGGGGGACACACTTGAGCAGTAGTCTGAGTTTCAAACTGCAACTTCTGAAAACTGCACTGCCATCTATAGGTTAAGAGAGACATCACAACTATCCTGTAGTGGTGGTAGCATTGCATTAAACCTAGATTAGGCTCCTAGACCCTAAAAAGTTCAGATTCCCTTCTGTGTTGACCAAGTAGTGTGGTGTAGTACCAGGTATGGTAGATAAGTGACTACTACTGATCTTACTATCTCTATTATTTGATTTTATTCAAACGGAATCCTGGTGAGATAAGTGTGAACTTAATTGGTCACTATGGCCACCTAGACTATTTGGTGCCTGGTACCAGAAATACATGACAGAAACAATACATATGACAGCCTAGAAATCTAGGCTAAATTAAACCTAACTCAGCCTGAGAACCAGGCTATGTGAGTCACAGCATTGCTGATGCCGTGTGCGGTTCCCAGTCTGATTGACAGCCAGCACTGACTCACTCCAGGCCAGCCCACAACCAACCAGTGTTTGATCAAAAGATTTCAATATAATTATAGAATCATATCGCTCCAGTCTTGAGTGGAGGACAGACATTCCTCTTCACAGATAAGCAGTGACAGTCAAAAAGACAATGCATGCATATAGGCACTGACCTGTATGATAATAGAAACTGCAGTGCTGTTACATTAACCCTTTCAATGCTTAGGTTATTCTCGTCTAAAGCAACGGCGAACCAAAGATTTTTTGGAAAATAATCTGTCTAATCTCAGCATCCCATCTTCTCCTATTAGTGCCTGTATTCCCTGCTTTAACATGTATCTCCCCCCCCCCCCCCCCCCCCCCCCCCCCCCCCAAGGTCTATAGGTGTATCACAATAATGGCCTGATCTGTAGCTTAGATGAATAAAAGAATGGATATGTAGAGAGGTATATGAGCCTAAGTCTGTCTGTCTAGGCATCACATCTTTTCCTATTAGTGTCCATATTCCCCGCTATAACATGCCCCTGCCCCCCCAGGGACACACCTGATTAGTGGTAATTGGATTAGCTGGGTGACTACCTGTCAGCGGCTAGACTCCCTGTCTGGTGGCTACAGATCAGCTTTTGTTGTGACACAGATACTCCTAGAATCCTGTGAAATATTCAAATTCCTGCGAGAGCCATTAACCCTTCCAATGCTGAGGCTACTTTCGTCTGAAGCACAAGGACGCAAAGATTTTTGAAAACCATCCAAACCCTGTCATGTTGGTATTCATATGATAATTCAATCATTGACGTCAGGTTAACATGTGTAGAGAATAACTTTTGGTTAAAATAGATGCATAAAATATCTACAGCAAAGTGCCTTTCCCGTCCAGGGACACATTTAGATAAAGCTGTTGAAGATTGATTCAATATGCCACACACAGATGTAAATGTACATATTGTTAAGTTATTATGCTTTTTCGGATCATACTGAAAACCAGAAATCTGAATTTCATGTCACATCACAGCTGAAAAAAATCAATTCCAGTAAATATAAACCTACCACTTTTATATCCTTTTGGAACTTGTAATTTTCCAATCCATACTACTGAGGTTGTATCTATGACTCTACTGCAGAAGGGTGCAAAGCTTTGTGGAAATCTGGGTCAAAAAACCCTACATAGGCACAGGCACACCCCATTGTCCCCATTCTCAGCCTCATAACAATGCCTTCCAAAACAAAGGACTTCCTCGTCCATGGTTAATCAATAACACTTCCCTATATAATCAACTCACTATACTTTTTCATGTGAACTATATGAGAAAACTGTCACAGCTCAGCTTATAGGTTTGCTAATTATTCAATAGAGATAAATGTATTGTAAAACATATGTATACCATGTCAATTTTGCTAATTATTCAATAGAGATAAATGTATTGTAAAACATGTGAATACCATGCCAATTTTGCGGATATTAAGTAATGCATTCAACAGGCTGCTAGCAGTTTATATAGCATATGTGTGTAAAATGAAAAAGCTATCAAGTCAGTGTTGCAAAATAGGGATCTGATGTTCAAATGATGATGATGATCATGATGATCATGATGATGATGATGATGATGATGATGATGATGATGATGATGATCCAAACTCCTCACTAATGTACTGTATAACTGGTTAATTTGGCATGGTTTTTAATTTGGCATTTTTTGGCGAATGCCCGTCAACGCCAAATTAAAGATCACATAAAAAATATGTCTACACAAAGATGGCATTGTTGTGACTGCTCCAGACGCTAAAATAAATACAGGGAAAATACTTTTTTGAAAAAAACGCCAACTTAATTACACGCCAAATTAACCAGTAATACAATACCTGCCATGGATGATCTAGACTTCAAGCTGGGCCTGTTTTTATTTATCCCTTCCCCCTCTTTTTCTGTCCCTTTACACACTGTTTATAAACTTACATGCCAAAAGACAAAAGGCAGGTGTTAATTTGAGGGGCTCATTGTTTATCACCTAACCCCCACACCTGTCCTTTTGTAAAAACAAAGGAATGGTCCACAAACTTGGTTGTCAACAGGACAATAAGCTGTATCTTCAGATTGTTTTATGTCCTTCTTTGTCGAAACTGAAACTGTCAACAAACCTTCCTGCCGAAGAGCCAAGCATGCAGTCTAAACCAGAAGGTCCAATACGAGGTACATCTATAGGTTTATTAATGCCTGGTAGGTGCAACCGGAAAAGTTAGTCTACAATCATGTTTTTTTTTCATTTTTGGCATAAAATTGGGGAGTGATACATGTCCAATGAAAGTGCATTTAATATGTTTAATAACAATAGCTAAGAATGGCTTTATGAAGGGCTAGTAGCTTCAGAAATCTTACAGTCCTACCTATCCTTGGCCTTCTCAAACCTGTGTATGCCCTATTCAAATCTATACATGTACTTGACTTTTCAAATCTATACTAGTCCTGTTCTAAACTCTGATTTCCAAACAATATGTTACTTACAATCTTTAGTGATCTACGATAACCTTACATCATTCTTACAACATATGATGTATATAATCAAGTGTCAAATTTGTGCTAGTTGAGAAAATATTGGATGAACAAGTAGATGAACATAATCAAAATAGTTTGTGAAGTTAACTGATACTCAATGACATTCACCTGGCCTGTTTGTCAGATAATTAAATAGTTGTTTTCTTGCCAAATAATACATAACCTAAATAACCTGTCATATCAAGTCCCATACCTATACAATCACAGTAAATCAGGTATATTGCACTTACCAATCTCAAGACGTGGAGTGGGAAAATCCCCATAATGCTCTGTTTGTAGAGTCTGTTCTGCTGCAAAAATGTTGTCTCTCTACCACTTTTCTGTAACTGACATCATTTTCTCCCTCCTCTGTTATTGATAAGTTTTGATATATCTTATATACATTTCTAAGTCCTTGGACTTTTACTACGCCACAGTCCAGGTGAGTCCTTGCCCTTTTTGTCACTTTTCCTTTCTTACACAGAGCTCAGGAACCAGAATGGTTCTTTGAATTCAGGGCAGTTGTTTGCCTCTCCTTTCACTGTAAATAACTGTACTGTTCACTCTGTCACTCCTCTACATAGTGTGCATATGTGCAGTCCCTACTCTGTCCTGTTATACTGAGTTCTTGTTCTCTGCAACTTTCCCTCTCTTCTGTATTGATCAGTAGTCAACTCCACATTGAAACACAACCATATGTGCAGTCTCTACTCTCTCTTGTTGTACTGAGTTCTTGTTCTCATATTCTCCTACTTAAACACAGAGTTGTGAAGCCAACACCCATGTGTTACTTCTGTGCACTGTGTCTGCCTGGTATGAAGTCCTGCTCTCCCTCTACATCCCTCCTAAATAGCTCAATGGCCAACACCAAAATGGTACCTGCTCCTCACAGTCCAGCTCCTGTGTGATGTGTTATTTCAACTGCAATACTGCCCTGCTAGTACTGACTTCAGAAACCATATCTCCTTTGATTAACCTCCGCCCAGTGACAATACCCTGTTTGTTGAGGGTATAATTGCACTTAGCGACCCCTGCCACCAGTTTGTACCTGCAGTGATTGTTTACTGAATACCACTTGGCCCCAGCTGTCTGTTTACCCAAGGTAAATCAATAGGTAATCAGTTAATTGATTGGTATTAGGCTCAACCAGCCAACCTGTCATTAGTGATAACAATTCCATCAAAAAGACCCCATGATTTCACTCAATAGGGTTGGGGATATTGTGGTCTTTGATTTATTGGCCCTACGTAATTATGTATGTAGTTGATGCACTGTGATTGGCCAACCTGTCATATCAGAGAACGTTCCTGGTCATATACAATAACAATTCCATCAAAAGACCCCATAATTTCACTCAATAGGGATGGGAGACTTGTGGTCTTTGATTTATTGGCCACTATGTAATTATGTATGTACATGTAGTTAATTGTTGTTGATAAATAGTTTATTGTCCAATCCAGATAATGACATTCATTACATACAGTACCAAGTGTTAAAAATCCGGCCAGCCACGAAGGCTTATAATGGACCAAATACAAACATAAATATACTTATAAATATTATTGAAACAACATTCATTATATACATTGTACGATATATTATCTAGTTAATCATAAAAATCTTATAGTGAGTCTTGTATATAAGGAGTCACTTCTTTTATACACAATTTTCTGATACCCATCTAAAATCGAGCCAGCCGAGTTCATGTCGAATAGGTAAACATGACTAGTATGGTTTAATAACAATCAGTTGCTAGTTAACATTTGTGACCTCCTGTTGTACATCCTATTGAGACAAAATGATGCAGTTTTTAACAAATCCTCTGATTGAAAAATGACCTTAAGTTGCTCCAAGTCAGTGAGTTCTGTAAAATTAGGATATTGCAAATTGGCTAGTTGCAAAATGGGATTTCTCAAATCGTCATAAAGAGGACATTTTAGAATAAAATGCACCTCATCTTCCACCTCCATATTTTGGCACAATATACAGAAACGATTTTCCCTTGGAATCTTTTTGTGGCGCCCTCTTTCAATTTCAAGGTTAGATGTGCCACACATTAGTTTTGCGACAACTGATCTGTGCGACTTTAATAGAGGTGTAGTTACTATGACATCAGCTTTGAGTGGGAGACCACAAATAGCATAGAAGGTTCGGAGTTTACTGGTGGTTGCACAGTTATTTGTCCATGTTTGTTGGGCTTTTTCAATAAGTATGTCCTGTATTCTTTTGACAAAAGACACACCCAGACAAAGCTCCAGATCAAAGACCTCAGTGTGGTCACAGTCAGCCATTATCTCCCTGAAGTGCCAATTCCAGTTTTTCCTGCCTTCTAATGCTAGTTTACGGTCCCAGTCCATTAAAATTTTGGGGAGGCGGTCATTTTCCATAGATTGAATTCTGTTCCAAAGCCTTACCATATGAGTTTGCCTTCTATTCTGTGAACTAGTCCAACCCGTTAGGGAGTCCAGGGCAAGAATGGGCGTATATTTTCCAACCCCTAAAAAGGCACGGATTGCCCTATGCTGTATGTTATCGATACAAGTTGGTTTTTTATAACCCCATACTCCTCCACCATAATCTAAAATACTAGCAATCCCTGTATGGAAAAGTTCAGAATAAGTGGCAAAACCCAGTCCCCCAAAATTTCTTGTCTTACATAGAAGAGCTGAAAGTGCTTTGCTTGCTGATTGGGCTAAAGCTTGGGCACCTACAGTAAGATCGTTATGCTCATGAAACAGGAATCCAAGGTAAGTGTATGTTTTAGCGAGATCAATGTCAGTGGGGCCACAATGAAAGTTGTGTTCAACTTGCTTAACACGTTTAGGGCGGAAGTGGACAACTTTGCTCTTCTTTCCATTTAATGTGAGCCGCCAATTTTTTAACCACATATGAGTTGTATCCAGCATTAACTGAAGTTCCTCTGGGGTTGAGGCAAGGATAGCTATATCATCCGCGTATAAAAGGATACTCAGTAGTGTATCCCCTATTTCAACTCCAATATTTAAATTTTTGATCTCCTTTGCCAGGTCATCAATCAGAATGGAGAAGAGAATTGGTGATAATAAACATCCTTGCTTAAGCCCAATACTACTTGGAAACCAGTCAGTTAAACGACCACCAACTCTTACTGCACATTTTGTATCCTGGTACAGACCTTGCAAAATTCTAAGAAATTTCCCACCAGTACCAGCGTGTTTTAGCCTCCACCACAAGAGATCTCTATTTACAACATCGAAAGCCCGCTTTAGATCTATGAACCCAACAAATGTTGATTTTTTTTGTAAAATACGGTTATGGATCACTGACTGCAAAACAAATAAATGTTCATCACAAGACCTTTTCTTTCTAAAACCATTTTGTTCCTCAGTAATCATGTTCTTGAGTTCGCTAAAAATGTTTAATCTCTCATTTAAAATATGGCAGAATATCTTACAGGTTACAGAGATCAAAGTTATACCTCTAGTTTGTAAAGGAACTCGTGGGTCCAAATTACCTTTAGGCAGTGGATGTATAAGCCCCTCTTTCCATGCTGTTGGTATAATCTCATGATCAAAACAAAGACTGAAGAGAGCATGGAGGGCATTCAGACTAGTTTCATTTTTTAAAACCTCACCAAAAATATTGTCTGATCCAGCTGCCTTACCCCTTTTCACAGAATCAACCGCATCAGATGTCTCTTTAAAGGTAATAGGGCCATGGAGTATAAAGGCGGTATCATCCTCAGGTTCCATCTGCAAATCATTTTTATCACTGATGATACTTTGCAATTTTTCTGTTAAGAAGTCATCATTAAAATCACCATCATTATTATCCGTAAAAAGTGTTGAGTAATCATCACGCCATCTAGAGAGCACTATTTCAGGGTCACTAGTTATAATGTTATCAGGTGTGTAAACCTCAAAGGGTACTCTATCTCCCTTCTTTCCATCAATCTTATTGATTTCTTTCCAAAACTTTACCTTATCATGTGTACGAATTTGGTCAAGATGGGCCTGTTTCTCTGAATTGAATTTTCTTTTCGCTGCTCTTATACAATTGTCAAATACCTTCTGAGCTGCTTTAAATTTACCATGTAATTCCTTGCGGTTACCCTTTTTTCTAAGCCACTCTCTTTCCGCACTGCACATCTTGTTCCATGCTTCCTGACAACCCTGATTCCACCAGGCTTTATTAGCCTTACATTTCTTAAACTCTGAGGAATTTGCACTTGTCTTGCAGTCCCAATTAGGAATGTTTTCATTCATTTCATATTGAACAAGTTTACAAAAATCCCCATACATATTGTCCACATTTGCTTGATTTATCTCAGCTGTTTGTAGTCTGTTAATACACATTTGAACTTGTTCTCTACAGTTCTGATTAAGCATAAAATCATGAGGCATTTCTGCAAAATTATATTTTCGAATTGTTAATGCCTCCTGTTTACATTCAGAGAGCAAATTTAGTCCCTCTATAGTTACAGAACATGATAAAATAGAATGGTCAGGCAGCCTAGCGTCTGGATGCTGTTGAATATTGTGTTCATTACATAATGATCTAACTGGCTGCACTGTAAAATTTTTAAATAGGTGAAATTCTGCCTGCGGAACTATGCAGTAGTCAACTACCGCCAGTCCTCTATGTGACACACTTGTAAAATTGTCAGCAACTGCATCACCTCTACCATTTAGCATTACAAAATTTCCATCCCTGAGAAAATCAATAAAGTCCTTGCCATAGCTATTCACAGTATTATCTAAGATATTTCTGGGTATTTCACATTCATGTAAATCACCACATCTAGAGTTAAAATCACCACAGCATAATAAGATATCTGCCTCATCTTCATATAAATACAGGACTGATGACAGGTATTCAAAGAAATCAAAGGATAAATCACCCCTGACTGGGTTTCTAGGGGGAAGATAGCAACCACAGACCACTATTGCGGTCTTACTTTCTTTATGGGTTAATTTTATAACAATAATTCCCTCATGAGAGGTGTCCAATACATTGACATAAAACGCAGACAGTATAGAGTTTTTAATAAGGAAGCCCACCCCGCCTGACCCCCTTCTTGCTGCGGCTAAGGTGGATTTCCTGTTGTTACCATAAAAGGTGAGTCCTGTAAAATTGAGACTCTCATTTGGCCTCAGAAAGGTTTCACACACACATAAAATATCCACATTTAAAATATCAATAATGTTCTTTTTCAAATTGTTCGACTGTGTGTTGTTTGAAGATAAACCATTAACATTCCATGAACCTATTCTCAATTCCCCCGACTGGCAAGTGTCCTATGCATTGTTAACCTGTTGAGTAGGTTCACCTAGTGTAAGCCTGTTTCCTCTCATTATCATGTTATCATTGTTCATTCCTTTCATCAGTGTCCTGAAGTTCGCCTCCATATTCCTGATGGCATGTGGCTTGTCAGCATCAATGTAAACTTTTCGGAACACCTGATTCCTAGAGTCCTTGAGAGATTTTTTGGCACGGAGCACCTTAGTACGCATTTCCTGTGTCTGCAAACTTGCAATCACAATGCCAGGTTTGTTAACAGTGCGGCTGGCTAGCCTTCTGGTTTTTGTGATTGCCACCTCCCCGAGTTGGAGACCATCTATAAAAAGGCCATTTACCACTGAGTCAAGGTCCTCTCCAGCATTGTCAGGCAGGTTTTTGATAACTACATTCACATCACAGTTGTCCTTTTGTCGAGTATCCTGTTTTGTTTCCACTCCTTTTATTTGGTCTCTCAGCTGTTTTATATCATTGTTCATTTCCTCTCTGAGGTGGCCTACTTCAGTCTTGACCATCTGGTCAAATTTTCTAGTAAGTCTTTCTTCCAAACTGTCAATCTTCCTACTAAGGTTGGACTCCATCCTGTCAATTTTCTCCACTGCCTCTAGTTTTTTACAAACGTCCCTTTGGAAGCCTTGCATTTGAACCACAAATTCCATAAAATAGCTTGGCATTTCTGCTGTGTGTCCCTGTTCTCCTGCCATGCGTTTAAGGGGGGCTACATACTCCTTTTCTAGACTATGTGTCCTTTTCCTGGCCCCTACAGGTCCATATACTTGAGTATTTGATGCTCTGTGTAGCTGCGAACCAGTTTCCATACATGTTGAGTTGATTTGGTTATGGTAAGCATTGGCCAAACCAGCTCCATTATGTAGCATTGAGTCCATACTGAGGAGTAACAATTGGGGCACACAGGCTCAGCACCCTTCTATAAATAGTAACAGTCCAGGTACCCTTTGTGTTGTGCTGAGCGGTAATGGAGTTACTTGACTAGGCAAATTTTCAAAGTCACAAATTCTCACTGTTGACTCCAGAATACTGCACCATTTACTGCTGTATGTTGTCTCCAGTACTTTATGATGCGTTTGGATGAACAATTCTGGTGAGTACTCTCATTTGGTGAACTTTGTAGCTCTATGTCTTACAGACCTCTTAAATTAGTACTGCTCACTTTCTCTGTGACCTACTTACCTCACCATAGCTTTGAATATATCGTAAACAATTATATGATTAGCCTAATTGTATTGGACTGTATTCATGAATGTATTTACACATTTCTTTGGTATGCCCTGTTTTACCCTGTATTTGTATGTAATGATTGGTTTAATCTGGATTGGGCAATAAACTATATAACAACAACAACAGCTATAACCTTTATAGTATATCAATATGACTGGCTAGATTTAATGTAATATACAATTTTAGATTTAATGTAATATAAAATTATATAACTATATGGTTGTCTCAATCTAAATTGGAATGTATTTCCAGATGTCTTATGTCCACAGCAAGCATTTGAGGCAAGCAAAAATTTAGATATCATATATATTGGCATGAGTGACTTAATCTTAATTTGATTTAAAATGCATTTATGAATATCACATTTTACAAATGTGTCAGGTCCACTCTATGGGCAGGTTTTTTTGTGTATGCGTGTATTTAGTGCTGTGTACTTAAAGGCGTGGTTCTTGTCTTAATCCAGATTGACCTATCAATCATTAAACAACACTATATTAACTCTTTACCATCCGGAACTAAGACAAAAACACTATCATCTTTCTGAAAAAATCTTCTTTTGAAAAAATATTTGAAGGAGCAAATTCCAAAGTCAAACCCAACAAATATCTCTACATCAAATACACTGTCAATTAATGTTTTTCCCAACACATTCTTTTTAAGGGTATTGAGGCATTACCATGGCACCATGTAAGAACTCAGCACATGACTGAGTCACTTGTATTCTTGTTCAGACCCAGGAAATGGTATAAATATTAAAAATACATATCAATACCTGAAAGTAAAATAATCTACAACACTGCCTTATAAGAACAACACACTCAGTTCAACTTTGATTATATGAAATTCTACTTACTTTTTCTCCAAAGAAAGACTTCAATTTCTTTATACTAGGCTTGGGTGGAGTGACCCTAAAACATAGAAAATATACAGTGAATGACTAAAATGAGAAAATTCAGCAGACATGGCATGATCTACATAGCATTTCTGGAGCATAAAAATGTAGTATTATAATGTTATTTGTTTATTCCACCAGATATTGCATCCTCAACTCTATGAACATTTTTTTCTTTATCAGGACAATTGAATACGGAATAAACTGTTAGTTTAGGACGAAAATATTAATAAAATCATTGAAAGATGAAAATATCAGTGCTACTATATTAGAATTATGATTTCTACAATGTTATGTTTTTATGATCATTGATAACAATTATTACTTTCTTATTATTAGCAGAGATTTTTATTTGTATAAAATTCCCTGTTATTAGTAATAATCATTTTCATTGTTATCATCATCATCATCATCATCATCATCATCACCATCATTGTCATGTTTAACATTGTCACACTTTTGTCATAAATGGACAGATGTTGTTGCCTGGCCCATTTTCAATGTATTTAGATCCTACATAAAAGATGCTTTTTCCCATATTTTTTCAGTTTTGAAGAAGGCAATACTACACATGATCTTTTACCATAGCTTTGAATTAGAGACAGTAAAAGCTCTGAAAGGCTTTTGTGTTGGTGCAGGGTCTTAGACAGGATCTAGATACTGGGTGCCCAAAAATGGCAATTGTAAAAATTTTGGGGCATCCAGGTTTTCAAAGGGAAAGCATAATATACTCAGATTACAACCATAAACATGTATTTAGTTATTTAAAATAAGGTATAGTATCCACATACAATGCCATGGGAACTATATAGAGCTGAAAATAATTTGATTATATGCTTGAAATTGAGATTTCGATAAAATCTTCAGAAACAATTTGGGTGTCCTGAAGGGTGTTTTTTGAGGATCTGGGTGTCAAAAATGACACCCACTCACCCCATTGGCTAAGACTGTGAGTTGGTGTTTGTTTTGGCTCACTAAGCGAGCTCTTGGATGTAGATCTGTGTCTCAGATGGAAAATCACCTTCAACACTGATGAGATAATTTCTGAATGTCAAATCATCTCCATGCACATCACTTAGCTGCCAAGTTAATTTGTCGTTTCTAGCAGCGCCTTGGCACGAGGGAATAATGACCTTGCTTTATTCAGCATCACTCAGAGGTTCTCTAGGAATTACTGTCTGCTTACTCTCACAATTTTGAAAATAACTTGGGAATAAAGCGATAGTTCCCAAAATATTTGAAGGAGAGTTTTTGTTTGGCTTCTAATCAGCATTTCTTTTTCAAATTTTTTAAAGAAAATGCCTTCATAAGTAAAATATTTCCAAAAATCATCAGGCCTCTTTTGGCCTATCTCTGAGTGTAAATGCGTCAATTAAGTAGTGCAGTTAATGATGTCTTATCTTACACAATTAAACCTAATATTTGGAAAGGTCACCAGCATTCTATGATGGGTTGGATACTGCCAAGAAGTACAGGTACTGGTATCAGTATAGTTTCAAAATGCACCTTATCATATTATCTTATTTCTAAAAGGTACTCATAACTATAATAACCACTGTGAAGTTATCATTTACAAGGGATTGTCCAGGATCCTAAACATGTTTCAAAACAAAATCTATGAGGTAGGAAATGCAACAAGGTACCAATCGTACTGCTGAAATACAGTACCGTTGAAATACCGTACCGATTCATTGGTACCGATACCGGTACCATACCATTTCGTTCTTAGAGGTATCCATCTCTAATTTCATGTGTGCTTCAATTAATTTCTAAAGGATCTAAAATCCAGGTGACACTTTACAAGGTGATGGTAAACAAGTATCACTGAGGATCAGGGTCTTAGCCAGGATTTAGAAACTGGGTGTCCAAAATTGACAATTGTAAAATATTTGGGCGTCCAAATTGTTAAGGGGGACCACAATATACTCAGATTACAACCATGAACATGTATAAATCTATTTAAATAAGGCTTAATATCCTTAATGTCATGAGAATTATATGGAGATGAAATAAATCAATTTTATGCTTGAGAATGCCATTTTAAGAAATTCCTCACAAAAAGATTTGGGTGTCCTGAGGGGTGCTTTTTAAGGGTTTGGGTGTCCAAAAAGACACCCAGACGCCCTGCTGGCTAAGACCATGCTGAGGATGCTCTCACACATAATGTACTTACTGTGCGTCTACCCCATCTTGTTCCTCCGAAATATCTTCTCTATTTCGTTCCATGTGGAGCTGAACTCTCTCCTTATTGGTCGCCATTAAGTAGGAGGTTCGTCGCACCAGCTTCGTGCCATCGTCTGAAATAAACAAAGAGTATAAATAAACAACAATAGATAAAACTAAACAATCATTAACCCTTATGCTGCTGGTGGCTAATTTGGCCAATACAAAATGATGCAAAAAACCTCTCCAGCTACCTATGCAGCACTTCAAAAGAGGGAAACCTGAGAGTTACTAACCTCTGACCTTCCGCTCGATCCCTACCTCCCTCCCTGACTTCAACAGTTTAGGGAAAATAAGGTGCAGTAACCTACATAACCCTTCTTTCCCACTGTGATACTAGGATGCACACTGAGAAAGCAAGTAGCACAGAGTTTATATACCTATATTGTAGGGTTCCCTAAGACCCTAGAACCTCCTCCCTAACTTCCTCCCTGACTGAAGCAAGGGGTTCGCTATAACAGGGCAACAAAACCCTACGTAATCCTTCTTGCTCTGTAGTATTGGGATGCACACTGAGAAAGCAGGTAGCACAGGTTACCTATAGGTTACATACCTGTACCCAACCATTCCTTAACACCCTCACACCTCCTCCCTGACTTCAACAAGGAATAGGGCTAGGGAGACAAAACCCTACATAACCCTTCCTTCCTTCTGTACTATTAGGATGCACACTGAACAAAGGTTACCTACAGTTTACATACCTGTACATACCTATATAACCCTTCCTTCCCTCTGTACTATAAGGATGCACACTGAGAATGCAGGTAGCACAGGTTACCTGTAGGTTACATACCTGTACCAAACCGTTCCTTAACACCCTCACACCTCCTCTCTAACTTCCTCCCTGACTGCATCAAGAAAGGGGGTTAGGGGTAACAGGGTACCAAACCCTAGATAATTTAACCCTTCCTTCTCCCTGTACTACTAGGATGCACACTGAACACAGGTTACTTGTAGGTTACATACCTGCACCAAGCCGTTCCTTAAGACTCACAGGTGTTGACGTTAAAGGAATGTACCAAACAGGGTACCGAACCCTACATAACCCTTCCTTCCCTCTGTGCTATTAGGATGCACACTGAGAAAGCAGGAAGCACACTTGTATGTTGCATACCTGTACCGAACCATTCCTTAGCACCCTAAAACCATAGGGATAACAGGGTACCAAACCGTACATAACCATTCTTTCTCTATATCATTAGGATGCAAACTGTGCAAAGGTTACCTGTTTGTTACATACATGTACCGAACCGTTCCTTACTACTCACAGGCGTTGACGTTAACGGGATGGGGTTGTGTTAGGGTTGAGTAGGCACTAACAGGGGAAGAATGTCCAGCATGCCCTGGGGGTATAGTGGGGTAGTGGGGTAGTGGGGTAGTGGGGTGGCCAGAGTGGCTTTACATACAGTAGGCTCTCAAGCTTCAGACAGCGGTGCAGAATAATGGCTGATAACAATAGAGATGTACATATACCTGTAGGGCGTCCATCTTGACCCCTCCTACCTCACCTGTCCCTCCTACCTGCTTCAGACAGTGCAGAATAATGGCTGATAACAATAGAGATGTACCTATACCTGTAGGGCCTCCATCTTGACCCCTCATACCTCACCTGTCCCTCCTACCTGCTTCAGACAGTGCAGAATAATGGCTGATTACAATAGAGATGTACATATACCTGTAGGGCCTCCATCTTGACCCCTCCTACCTCACCTGTCTCTAGTAGCTCTTAACCCTTCCAATGCTGAGGCTACTTTTGTCCAAAGGACAAGGACAAAAGTATTTTTGAAAACCATCTAAACCCTGTTATGTTGGTATTCATTGGATAGCTCTCTCAGAGTATACTCTTAGATAAGTACCCATTTGCCAGGGTTTCAGGCATTTTTCAGGTATTTTGCAGCATTTTAGCTTTGGCCGAATTAGCCATCAGTATAAATGTTAACAGTGACAGGTGTAAACAGTGAGAGGTTCAAAACAGTGACAGGAGGCAAAACAGGATTTCATTTTTGAAGTTCCATTTCAACATATTCTCATTCTATGTGCATACATAGTTTGACACATAAAGATATCTTTATAATAGGGGAACATTATGAGACATATTGAGATGCTGATGCTTCTGACAGCAGAGAATGAAGGATGATTACAATAGAAATGTAAACACCTGTGCGATTTTTTTTCTGAACCCCGTACCTCCCCTGTTTATACCTGCTCCACACAGTTACTGATCAAAACAGTTAGAGGCTCAAAATTGTGGCACGGTGAATGAGGATTTGATGTTTGATTCTTGAGATAACTCTGAATTCCCAAAAATTTCAAAATGCCATGCTGTTCAGGGACTGCATAAGTGGGGTAAGTTCCTTTGATTTTGAAGCCCCCCCCCCCCCCCCCCCCCACCACCCCCTACATGACTGTAAGAATGTAGGGAAAGTTTGTATGGTTGTAAAGGGCCCCCTTCATACACAAAAAATGTTTTATATTCAGCATGTCCCTTTTTGTTTGAAAATATACCCTCTGCCCATAATACAAAACCTGTACGCTAAAATTGTGTACCCGCTGCTGCAATTCTGAGAATGAAAGGGACCAACCCCTTTCCCAGAATTCCTGCCTGAACCCCTGTTTATAGTAAAGTCTCAGAGGTGTACGTCATGCACTCAGTCAGTGATCATAGTCCTAGCTGACGCTCTGCTGCACTCTGTTAACCCATTAACACTTAATAGTTCCTCCAGAAATTGTCGTCTGGGTCGATGATACTTATGACAATAACTTTTGAATTGAGAATAATTTTACAAAACCTTTGAAGGAGTGTTGTTGATAATGTTCTGATGAACATTTCTCCTTCAAAAACTTCGCCAAATCTGCTCTAGCCTGAAAGATTTCATCGAAATTGTCAGGCTGGTTTTGGCCGCTGTGAGCATTAATGGGTTAAACCTTCCAATGCTAAGACTCCTTTCGTCTACGGCACAAGAACTAAAAAAAAGTTAGAAAATCATCTGAATCCTGTCATGTTGGTATTCATTGTAAAGCTTTCCTTGAGTACTCTCAGATGAGTACCCATATGCCAGGGTTACGGTCATTTTCCAAGTTTTTTGCATCATTTTGTATTGGCCAAATTAGCTACCAGCAGCTAAAGGGGTAAACCTAGAACCAGGGAATGCAGGATCATCCCTGATGAGCTCTGTGTTAACCAATTTGTGATCTAATTGACGAGTGTCGTCTGGACTTGTCATACTTTTGAAAATAACTTTGGAATAAAGCAGTTATTCACAAACTATTTGAAGAAGGGTTGCAGATTATGTTTTAATGAACAACTCTCCTTCAAATATTTTCTAAGTATTGCTTTTGGCTAAGTGGGTTTCTGATCAAGGATATGAACTGATAGAGATAAAATTGATAAACATATGGGTTTTTCTCAACCTTAACCCTTATGCTGCTGGTAGCTAATGTAGCCAATACAAAATGATGCGAAAGACCTGAAAAATGACTGAAATCCTGGCACATGGGTACTCATCTGAAAGTACTCATCAAAAGCCTTCCAATGAATACCAACATGACAGGGTTTAGATGTTTTACAAGAATCTTTGCGTTCTAGTGTGTTGGGCGAATGTAGCCTCAGCATTGGAAGGGTTAAAAACCAAAACCAGCGTTCAACTTAAGAGCTCGCCCGGGTGTGAATCACACCCTGATATTTGGGCGGGCGAGCCACAGCCAAAAACAGCTCGCCCGGGGGACGAGCAGCTTTTTCTGCATCCCTACCAATTCCCTGGCTTGCTTTACTGAAAAAAATACCTTAGTTGTTTTTGACGCAGATGTTCACCCCTCTTAAAAGGATCACCTATACGCACCTGGAAAGTCGCCTAGAACAACCTGGCTGCAGGAAATAGCTAAAAATATGCGTTCTGCACATGTTGATGCTCAACTTTATAATGTAAACGATACAAGAGCCCTTAGTGGTCTTTGTCTCCTAGTGATGTCACACTGAGATGAGGTTTGGGTAGCCAGGTCTTCACTATAGCGCATATGGTAATAGGTCTCTCTGACACTATATATCAATTGTTTTATTTATCTAAATATGTTATGTCATTATATAGGCTGGGCCAGGGGGCGAGAAGCTCCAGAAAGCTGGGCGAGCTGGATTTTTTCCGGGCGAGCTGAAAGTTTTTCGAGCTCGCCCTTCGGGCGAGCTCATTCAATTTCTTATTTCTAACCCTGCAAAACCCTATGAATGAAAATAATGAATGGATGAGTAACAGTTTCCTCTCTGTATGGTTCTCTCAGAGTGCTCTCAGAGTGCTCATATTAACCCTTTTGCTGAGGCTGCTTTCATCCAAAGCACAAGGACGCAAAGATTTTTGAAAATCATCTAAACCATGTCAAGTTGGTATTCATTTTAAAGCTGTCGCTGAGTACTTTCATATGAGTACCCATTTGCCCATGTTTCAATAATTTCTCAGGATTTTTGCAAACTTATGTATCGGCAAACTTTGCCACCAGCAGCATAAGGGTTAATATGATGAAGTGAGGATGGTACTTGTTTGGATTCACTTTGATATCACAGTCATACCAGACTGCTTCACTAGAGAAATGGTATGCAGGGTTTAACACATGGACTTCTAGGGCTGCATCCATTGCGACATTCTGTATACCATGTTAACCCTTATGCTGCTGGTGGCTAATTTGGCCAATACAAAATCATGCAAAAAAACTATGAAAAATGACTGAAACCCTGGCAAATTGCACTCATCTGAGAGAACTCGGCAAGAGCTTTCCAATGAATACCAACATGACAGGGTTTGGATGGTTTTCATAAATAATTGTATCCTGGTGCTTTGGACGTAAGTGGCCTTATCATTGGAGGGGTTAATATTGTGGCAGTTTAAGGCAGTTTAATTAATGAGAACTTTGCCTGTTTCATATTCGGCATATACAAAACTGTGCACCATTTTTTGGATATATCCTATCCCTATGCTAGCATCATTCAACATGCTGACATGATAGCTTGTCATTCAACATCAGTACGCTATAATTAAGCTGTACATCAAAGGCAGCTGCCAGCCTAGTACATTAGCGCAAAATTAACATGGAATACAGTGTATGATTTAGCAATTAATCTATTCATGCTTAAAGATCTCCTTTAAAAGTGGTATTTCGATCAATGACACTTCTGACAATAACTTAAATGCTGCCAGCCGGGATATTAGCAGAAAATTAACTTAGTATGCAGCTTACGATTAAGCAATTAATTTATTCATGCTCAAAGATCTCCTTGACCAATGACACTTCTGACAATAACTTACATGAATACTTAAGGTGAGCTTTAGTAGGATAAAGACCTATATTTCTCCAAATACATGTACCTCTAAAAAATATCGTCAGAATATTGTAAGAATTATTACACCTGTTAGGTCTGAGCAGAATAGCTTCATCAACTTTTACAAGATGGGTTGTTTGAGATCAATTTTATTTCCACAAGCAAAAAGTGGGATAACGTTTTCCCCAGCAACGACTGATGAACTCAATTCATAAACCTTCGCCCTTAATTAGACTTTTGTCTCTGAAATGTCCTTCATTTTGTGAACTGCTCACAAACAAAAACTGGTATAACTATATTTAACTCTTATGCTGCTGTTGGCTAATTTGGCAAATACGAAATGATGCAAAAACCTAAAAAATGACTTTAACCCAGGCATATGGGTACTCATCTGAGAGTACTCAGTGAGAGCTTTCTTATGAATACCAACATGACAAGGTTCAGATAGTTTTCAAAAATGTTTGCCCTCTTGTGCTTCAGACGAAAGTAGCCTCAGCATTGGAAGGGTTAATTGGACTTGTCTCTGAAATATCCTTCATTTTGTGAACTGCTCACAACCAGAAACTGGTCTTACTATATTCAAAGTAGGTCTCATGGGCTACAGTCTTTCTCTTTATCAAAACATTGCTACTACATGATTATGTATCCCAGAAATGCACTTCTGTTGTTGTCATTGTAGACCAGAATACAACATACTTGTCCCTACCTCATGTAGTCTAAGGTCCTCCCACTACTCTAGACCCTGCTGCCCCTGCACAGCATTTCTGTCAAAACACTGGCATGGCGGCTGTCACCAGTGGAGTCCCAACTCCGGCCCTGCTATCTCTGATGCTCACTGATATAGTGGCTATTGTCAACAAATACACCAAGGAAGTACCCTACACTCAGGGCCCACCACAATGGACTTCTTCATAACTCATACTTAGGCCTGGTTCTCAGGCTGAGTAAGGTACATTGCCCACACCAATATATATACTGGTAGTCCATGAGCCAATTCTGAAATAGGCCTTATTTTTGGAGTTTTGCGTGCGGAGAGGTGGAGGAAGGTTTCTTGGTACCAAATGAAAGAGCAGCATCCCCCATTCAATTTTTTACTTGTTGGCAGCCTTATCTCTTGCACGTTAAGTTTGTACAAAGGCCTGAAGTTGTGTATATCAAAAATGGCAGATTTCCAAAATATAGGATATTAATGGGGTAGGGGTAACAAAATCCACCATAAAATCTGAACTGAACAACTGACGGTTACAAATGACCCCTTGTTACATTTGCCAAAAATCAGGCTTTTGAATAAAATCAAGTAAGTTTCAAGATTTGACCTTGAACTCAAGTTCAAGGTCAAATCAGAGGCATTTTGAGGTCAAGGTGAAAATTGGTGAGGCCAAAACCATTGAAAAAAGGTTATTTTTTCTCGTTCCAGGATAAAAATAGTAAGCCCAACCATTATTTTGGTCTTAAAACTTGCGCATAAGGAATATCAAAGGAACAAATTTAGATTTAGTGTAAAAAAAGATGAAGAATGTGTGTTTTCGGGTCAGAAACAAACAAGTATGGAGCTTCATAGAAGCGCTCATTTAGGTGTTCGCCATTAAATGTTCTTTGCTGTGTTACATAGTACACTGTGGTAGACGTCCTTGTTAGATTGAATATTTTGGTAAATGCTAAGCATGCTATGCACCAAAAATGTCAGAGGAAGAAAAACTTTTTATCCATAAGTATTACATGTAGAGTTGCAGGAATACCATCTCCAGGATGTGGGTCAAAGGTCAAAGGTCATCAAGTGCAATGGGACTTATAAGTAAGACTTTGCGGTTAATTTCAGTCTCATCCGTCCTCCTATTTCATTGCTTCATCAATGACAATGTTTGCACAAGGTGGAGTGACATTCAATTCCATAATATTAAAGAACCTTATTCCCCATTTCATTTTCTACTTGTTGGCAGCCTTATCGCTTGCACGTTAAGTTTGTACAGAGGCCTGAAGTTGTGTATGTATAAAAACATTAGAAATCTGTAGTAAATACGAATTATGGGGTGGGGGTAACAAAATCTGCTCTAAAATATGACATATGCAACAGACTGCAACAAATGACCCCTCGTTAGAATTGTATAGAGACAGGCTTTTGTATGCATCTGTATTTCAAAAACAATTTGACCTTGAACACAAGTTGAAGGTCAAATCAGGGCCATTTTGAGGTCAAGGCGAAAATTGATGAGGCAAAAACCATTGAAAAAAGGTTATTTTTTCTCGTTCCAGGATAAAAATAGTAAGCCCAACCATTATTTTGGTCTTAAAACTTGCGCATAAGGAATATCAAAGGAACAAATTTAGATTTAGTGTAAAAAAAGATGAAGAATGTGTGTTATCGGGTCAGAAACAAACAAGTATGGAGCTTCATAGAAGCGCTCATTTAGGTGTTCGCCATTAAATGTTCTTTGCTGTGTTACATAGTACACTGTGGTAGACGTCCTTGTTAGATTGAATATTTTGGTAAATGCTTAGCATGCTACGTACCAAAAATGTCAGAGGAAGAAACACTTTTTATCCATCAGTATTACATGTAGAGTTGCAGGAATACCATCTCCAGGATGTGGGTCAAAGGTCAAAGGTCATCAAGTGCAATGGGCCTTATAAGTAAGACTTTGCGGTTAATTTCAGTCTCATCCGTCCTCCTATTTCATTGCTTCATCAATGACAATGTTTGCACAAGGTGGAGTGACATTCAATTCCATAATATTAAAGAACCTTATTCCCCATTTCATTTTCTACTTGTTGGCAGCCTTATCGCTTGCACGTTAAGTTTGTACAGAGGCCTGAAGTTGTGTATGTATAAAAACATTAGAAATCTGTAGTAAATACGAATTATGGGGTGGGGGTAACAAAATCTACTCTAAAATATGACATATGCAACAAACTGCAACAAATGACCCCTCGTTAGAATTGTATAGAGACAGGCTTTTGTATGCATCTGTATTTCAAAAACAATTTGACCTTGAACACAAGTTGAAGGTCAAATCAGGGCCATTTTGAGGTCAAGGCGAAAATTGATGAGGCAAAAACCATTGAAAAAAGGCTATTTTCTCTTGTTCCAGGATAAAAATAGTAAGCACAACCATTATTTTGGTCTTAAAACTTGCGCATAAGGAATATCAAAGGAACAAATTTACATTTAGTGTAAAAAAAAGATGAAGAATATGTGTCTTCGGGTCAAAAACAAACAAATATGGGGCTTCATAGAAGCGCTCATTTAGGTGTTCGCCAAAACTTGTTCTTAACTGTGTTACATAGTACACTGTGGTAGACGTTCTTGTTAGATTGAGTAGTTTGATAAATGCTAAGCATGCTATGTACCAAAAATGTCAGAGGAAGAAAAACTTTTTATCCAGAAGTATTACATGTAGAGTTGCAGGAATACCATCTCTAGGATGTGGGTCAAGAGGTCAAAGGTCATCAAGTGCAATGGGCCTTATAAGTAAGACTGCGGTCAATTTCAGTCTCATCCGTCCTCCTATTTCTTTGCTTCATCAATGACGATGTTTGCACAAGGTGGAGTGACATTCAATATTCCATAATATTAAAGAACCTTATTCCCTATTTCATTTTCTACTTGTTGGCAGCCTTATTGCTTGCACGTTAAGTTTGTACAGAGGCCTGAAGTTGTGTATATAAAAACATTAGAAATCTGTAGTAAATACGAATTATGGGGTGGGGGTAACAAAATCTGTTCTAAAATATGACATATACAACAGACTGCAACAAATGACCTCTCGTTAGAATTGTATAGAGACAGGCTTTTGTATGCATCTGTATTTCAAAAACAATTTGACCTCAAACTCAAGTTCAAGGTCAAATCAGTGTCATTTTTAGGTCAAGGTGAAAATCAGTGAGGCCAAATCCATCGAAAAAAAGGTTATTTTTTCTTGATCCGTATAAATATCATAAGTACAACAATTTTTTGGTCATAAAATATGTGCATGAGGGAGAACATAGGATAAGTTATACTTTGAGTGCATAGAAATAGGAAGAAAATGAGTTCTTGGGTCCAGAATATACATATCTGGTGCTTCATTGAGGCGCCCATGGCATGTAGGTGTCTGCCATGAAAAGTCCTTTACAGCGTATCCTGGTTTACTAGTACTATGCTAAAAGTCCTTATTAGAATGAAGTTTGATTAATGCAATATACCAAAGGTGTCAGGGACTCAAACACTTTTTATCTGACATAAGTACAAGTGGTGTTCCGGAAATACTCTCTCCTGTGTATGGGTCAAAGTTCAAAGGTCATCAAGTGCATTGAGGCCTATAAGTAAGATGTTGTGATTAATTTATGTCTCATCGGGTCTCCTATTCATCTGCTTTATCAATGACAATAATTGCACAAGGTGCAGTGGCATTCAATTACATAATATTAAATAATCTTATCCCCCATTTCATTTTCGCCTTGTTGGCAGCCTTATCTCTTGCACGTTTAGTTAGCATAGCATAAATAAAATACACTAATTACAAATGAGTGACAGAAATGACGCCCTATTAGACGCCTCATTAGATAAATGGCTGGGGGGGTAATCATACAATCTGAACTATATAAGTGACTGAAACGAATGACCCCTTGTTGGAATGGTCAAGAAACAGGCTTTTGCAGAATGCATATAATATTTTGTAATTTGACCTTGACACTAAATTCAAGGTCAAATAATGATCATTTCAAAGTCAAGGTGAAAATCTGTGTGGCGCAAAATCATTGAAAAACGGTTATTTTGTCTTATTCCAGGATAAGAATATTGAGCACAACCAGGCTTAGATCTTTAGATATCCCCAAGAGTAATAACGTAGGATATTTGAATTCCATATGGGTGTTAAGTAGGTTTGATGTCTCTCTCAAACTATAGATGGCAGCAGAGTTTTCATGAGTTGTAGTTCGGAACTCACACATACTACAGCTCAAGTGTGTCCCCCTTGAGGATTTATTCAGAACTAATCCTGGAGTGAAATCAACTCAGGTTAGAGATTGTTAGTCTCACTAACCTGAGTGGATTTCACTCCAGGTTTAGTTCTGAATAAATCCTCAAAGGGGACTCCCTTGAGCTGACAATTGTAACTGCAAACTACAAATCATGATAACAGTGCTGCCATCTATAGTTTGAGAGAGACATTAAACCTACTTAGTACATATAGTAGTGGGGGCAGTATACCTAATAAACTATCTACCATCCAGGCCAGGTTCAGAAATGACATCCAATATGGATAGAGGGCATCCATTGCCTTGAACATTAGAATCAAACAGTCGTAGCTTGCAACAATCTCTAATCTAGAAATGTAACAGAGATACTACATTTTTATGGCCAACACAAAATTAAAGTTATTCAGGTTATAATAAACTACCTATGAATTAAACAGAAACTGCATAATTTCATTTCTTTCTCATAGACTTTGAATGTTATATTCAAAATTCACCATATATTTTTAATGTCATTGATAGTGAAACATCGCCAAAGTTGGTTTCAGACCTATCATTCAAATATAGATAAAAATGTAAAGAACAAAACACTTCTATCTTTCTTTTTGGGGGGATACATTTTTTTCTACATGAAAGACATAAGCCGGGGCTGAACAAACCCTTACTAAACTATTAACTTTCAAGGCTAAGGGTATACCGATGACATCTTTCATTCAGGCCTTCCATAAAGC
>OZ012696.1:7630188-7701940 GCA_963942565.1 Maea johnstoni | reverse complement strand
TCTCTCTCTCTCTCTCTCTCTCTCTCTCTCTCTCTCTCTCTCTCTCTCTCTCTCTCTCTCTCGATATAATTATCTAGAAGTTAGATACTCTCCTTGAGAATGTTTGGGGAGAAATCAGGCAAACATTATCACAAACCAACCCTACAACCCTAGTTAAAATTTGAGAGAGTAGAAGAACCTCTTATCTCTGTTCCATTTAAACAGATTGTTGTTTGAGCTCCCAATCCTCATTATCATGACCTAGGACAACTTGAGCGGAATAGTATAGACTTTGATGACACTGGTATACACGTTATCTATCTTTTTTATCTTGTACCATAACTAGTGCAGGTACAGCGAGGGAGATTTGACCTAATTGGACCGTCTATCTCACAACCTGATTCACCTGTTGACTGTAGCATACTTTCCCTATCTTTACCCACACAATACACACGCTATAGTGGTAGAGTACTTGGCAAAAAGAACAGCCAATCCTGTTTAAATCATGAGGTATTACTATCCCAAGTAAAGAGGGAGCATTGGTTATTGCTATCAAGTCAAAACTTTTCCTGTTTTCACACTTCACACATCTTGTTGTCGGCCAAGAGCCTTAGTAGCTCGTGTTTCTTGTAATTGATATACCGACTTAAAATAAAGATTACATTTACATTTTTTTAGAGTCCTTGACTGTTATCTTGTTTATATCCCATAGCATCACCAGAGAAAGTAGTGGGAGGTAGGGATAACTGACAGTCACTGTCCAGTTCACACTCCGATAATCAGCCTTTTGTATACTTTCCCACTTTGCACAGTTCATACGCCTATTGGTAGTGGAGTCCTTTGAGCATTCCAACAGGCTATAATCTTGTACCGTTACTTGTCGAAGTATCTGGAGGGAGGGAGCGCTGGCAATCACTGTCCAGTTCACTCTCTAATAATAAGCCTTTTGTATACTTTCCCACTTTTCACAGTTCACATGCCTATTGGTAGTGGAGTCCTTTAAAAATTGAGCATTTCGACCTGCTATAATCTTGTACCGTTACTTGTCAAAGTATCCGGAGGGAGGGAGCGCTGGCAATCACTGTCCAGTTCACACTCTGATAATCAGCCTTTTGTTCACACTACTGTACATGCCCAGTAGTAGTAGAAGTAGTAGTAGTAGTTGAGTCCTTGGTAAGTAAGAATCACTGCACATCCTTGGGTCACACAGCTTAGTCACTGTACTTGTAGCACACAGACACACACACACTCTGAACTACCATAGGAGGAGAAAAAAATCTGTTGTGCTGCCGCGGAGCCTGAGGCTGTGGGTTGCTTTAGTGGTGGTGAGTACTATGGCAGCAGTGAGCGCACCTCAACCGACCGAGCGAGCAGCGCCAGAGTGAGAGACAACGAGGGTCCAGCAAGCGCCTGTTACTGTATGTGTTGTGTATGGTATGGGCGAGCGAGCGGGTGTGAGTGTGGGTCTTCCCAGCACACAGTTCAAAGCTCAGGTTGTTCTATGTGGGTCAGGCCAGCAGGCACTGGAGGAGTTGTGGAGGAGCCACAGACCAGGGATAGCAGGGGGAGGAGGAGCCTAGCTACAAGGCTCTATTATGATTTTACTTTATTATATATAAATGCCTGCATTTAAACTAGAAAGGGACTTGTGGCCTACTGTTGGCCATTTAGTTCACACAATTGTCACACAAGGGAGATTGGTGTTAATATTTCCAACAGACCTCCTAGTATACCGCAGTGCCATCTATCAACAATGGAAGACATCTAAATAAGGCCTGGGAGGCAGGCTAGGGGAGGAGGAGCCTAGCTAGTATGCTTTAAGTACTGTGTTTTATCATAGGAGTAGCCTAGCTACTAAGCTTTAAGTACTGTATTTTACCATAGGAGTAGCCTAGCTACTAAGCAAGTACTGTATTTTACCATAGGAGTAGCCTAGCTACTAAGCAAGTACTGTATTTTACCATAGGAGTAGCCTAGCTACTAAGCAAGTACTGTATTTTACCATAGGAGTAGCCTAGCTACTAAGCAAGTACTGTATTTTACCATAGGAGTAGCCTAGCTACTAAGCAAGTACTGTATTTTACCATAGGAGTAGCCTAGCTACTAAGCAAGTACTGTATTTTACCATAGGAGTAGCCTAGCTACTACGCAAGTACTGTATTTTACCATAGGAGTAGCCTAGCTACTAAGCAAGTACTGTATTTTACCATAGGAGTAGCCTAGCTACTAAGCAAGTACTGTATTTTACCATAGGAGTAGCCTAGCTACTAAGCAAGTACTGTATTTTACCATAGGAGTAGCCTAGCTACTAAGCAAGTACTGTATTTTACCATAGGAGTAGCCTAGCTACTAAGCAAGTACTGTATTTTACCATAGGAGTAGCCTAGCTACTAAGCAAGTACTGTATTTTACCATAGGCTTTAAGTACTGTATTTTTCCTGTCATTTATTTGTTACCAGGCACCGAATGGTCTAGGTGGCCATAAAGTGGCCAATTTAGTTTACACTTGACTCACCAGGATTCAGTTTGAATAAGACATGTAGAGATTGACTGATCAGGTGGTGCCATCTATCTACCATACCAGGTACTACACCTGACTGCTGGGTCAGGACAACTTTTTAGTGACTAGGAACCCAGTCTCCCACTGTGTGTCTGTATGTATATGTATCCAGGGACTTTGCCAGGATTCAGAAAGTGGGTGTCCAAATTTGGCAATTTCAAAACTTTTGGGCGTCCAATCTTTGAAGGGAGACAACAATATACTCAGATTACAACCATAAACATGTATTTGCTTAATGAATTATGTCCATATACAATACCATGTGAATTATATTAAAGTGAAATGTATTCAATTGTGTGATTGAAATTGACATTTAAAAAAAAAAATTAAAATTCCTCTCAAAAATCTTTGGTTGCCCTAAGGGCTGATTTTTGAGAGTTTGGGTGTCCAAAATGACACTCAGATGCCCTACTGGCTAAGACTATGATATGTATGTATGTGCATGTTTATATGTGCTAGCAGGACAGGAGGGAGAGGGACCTGGTGTGATAGCAGTAGGTCAGGGGAGAGGCACAGCTGGTCTTAATGCAGTAAATACTCAACTCAACATAAACAATCTGCCCCACCACTGCATAGCCTAGCTTACTAGAGCTTTCATGGTTAATTGTGCTAAATTTATGAATTGTGACAGTTATGATATAATGTAGAAGAAATGTGAAACAGGATGTGATGCCTACTTATTTAATGTGGTCAGAATACTTAGTAGACTTTCTGGGCAAGTAAACATTACTTTTACTAGCCCATTCAAAGTTTTGGTAGAAACGGACCGGTGGGCTACTGTCTATTTTCACCACAGCAACTAGTCATTATTTTGTTACCTGTCAAGTCATTATAGTACTTTTCAGATTTGCCAGATGGCAGCACTGCTGAATTTTCTCATGGCTATCAAGCCATGACTACCAATAAACTGACATCTGGTGTGGAAATTAAGAACTTAACTGGACTCAGAAGGCATAGTGAAGTTATAAAGACAACAAGCATTATACAGAAATACAAATGTATTCAGCCTGGTATCGAGGCCACCCCACTGCATAGATCAATCATGCTATAACATAGCCTGGCTCTCAGGCCGACTTAGGTAAAAATGCCCCAACCAATATATAATGGGTGTAAAGTAGGTTCGACGTCTCTCTCAAACTGTAGATGGCTGCACAATTTTTGTGAGTTGCACTTTAAAACGAAATACAGCTCAAGTGTGTCCCCCTTGAGGATCAATTCAGAACTAAACCTGGAGTGAGCTCAACTCAAGGTAGTTCAGTGAGACTGAGTAAAGAGACGGCGGCGATTTAAAAACAGACTTGTAGCAAGTCTAGGTATAAAAATAAGGTAAGTACCACCGTTATGTCTTTAACCACTACGAATCAAACTATTTCAATACAAACCATTCAATTAAAGGCTTGAAATTGACATTTAAAGATAACACTTCTAAACAATAGGTGTCCTAAGGGGTGCTTTTTGAGGGTTTGGGTGTCCAAATGATGCCCTGCTGGCTAAGACTATGATTCCATATGATGAAAAATGGTTTACATCTCACCTGATTGCTGGATCTGCCTCTTAACCAATATGCTGCTGGTGGCTAATTTTACCAATACAAAATAATGCAAAAAACCTGAAAAATCACCGTAACCCTGGCAAATGGGTACTCATCTGAGAATACTCGGTGAGAGCTTTCCAATGAGTACCAACAAGACAGGGTTTAGAAGGTTTTCAAAGATTTTTGCGTTCTTGTAGCCTCGACATTGGAAGGGTAAAGACTGTTTACAAGACACCCTGCTGCTGCTGATGGTTTGACTATTATGTATAGGTGCTATTACCGTTAATGAATCACATTGTAAATAAATTAACTGGTGTGATAGATGAAACTTTCAATGTCTATACTATTAGCGACATAAAGCGTTAATAGGAAGTGCTTACAATGGATAGCAATTAACAGGAATGGTTCTAATAAAGCATGAAACAGCACATCATTATGAGTTATGCTTTCAATGCAGATCCAAGAGAAATTCCATGTCCCTATATGCCCCTTTGATAACCATGTTCAAACAATACTGAAGTTGAATGAGTATTTCCTACTAGAGACAGGAAAAGACTATGATGTAAAAGAAATCTCGTTCAAACTCCAATGGTACATTGTACATCTCAATGGCTGTAGGAAACAAATGAAAGGAAGCCCTGTCCCCAGATGCACCACTCCTAGATGAAGGTATGACAATTTCCTAGTGCCTTAGGCCTAAAAAAGAGTCGTTTGTTTCCTGTACCCCTACCCTAACAAGTTTTTATTCAAAAAAATCCCTACCCTAAAGTTTTTCCGCACTCCCAACTCCCAATCAATGTAGATCATGCATCAAACACACATTCTTGACCAAAAAAATAATCAAAAAATATTTTTTTTACCGACCTACCTACCCGATTTTTTTTGGACCGTTACAGGAAACAAACAATTTATTTTTCTAGGCCTTATCAACAATGCCAGTAGATTTGGAATTTTGTTTTTTCATCACTTTTCTGCCATACTGTGGCTAAGTCCTGACTAGCCAGTTGTTAATGGTGGAGTACCCGGCAAAAACTACCGCCTAACCTCAAGTCACTGGCAACTTTCCACACGCCCAAGGTGGGTATCAAGCCCTGGCAGTGGTGAGAGAAAGTGGCAACGACTTAGTCCACACGGCCATCGGGGCAGGCCCAAATACCAGTTGAAACAAAACCAAAGCATGAAAGTGTTTCCTATATTCAATGGTATAGAGTATATAGATGAAAAGAGTTTTATGTCCAAGGTTGCCGCCACACGGCCATCGGGGCAGGCCCCCATACCAGTAGAAACAAAATCAAAGCATGAAAGTGTTTCCTATATTCAAAAGTATAGAGTATATAGATGAAAAGAGTTTTATGTCCAAGGTTGCTGCCCTCACAGATGTTAATACAATTCAAAATTTACCAATATCCAAAATGTTACAAGACCAGCCACTGACTTGCTAACCTTTAGGACAAATATATAGTGCTCAAAATTTGCACTAGCCCATAATTGTAGAAAAAATGAAATTTTTATAAGCCCTGAAGTCTCTTTTTCTACCCTGGTCTAGCGAGCTGTCATGATGCCGAACCCTGAAATCCAAACATGTTGGTCCATAGGACTCATCCAATGGATGGGCAAATAACTAGTGCCATCTTTTGGCTGAAGGAGAAACTAACTATAAGAAGAGTAGTTTTTAATTTTTACCACTAGGTGGCTACATGTCGAGAGCACGACACTATTTACATTCAAACTACCAACTCCCCTACAGATAATTTGAGGATGAGAAAAAACACTGCCACAATAGTATGACAATTATCCTGATCTTCAAAAAAAGTAAAGAGAAAATACAGAATGAACAGAAAAAGTACAGAAAAAGGATGTGGATTGTCTTCATTATATACCTAGGTGATCAGTCAGTAAACATAATCCTTTTGCTGCTGGTGGCTAATTTGGCTAATACAAAATGATGCAGAAAACCTGAAAGAATAAATAAAACCCTGGCACATGGTCACTCATCATAGTGCTCAGCGAGAGCTTTCCATTGAATACCAACATGACAGCATTTAGATGGTTTTCAAAGATTTTTGCATCCTTGTGTTTTGGACGAAAGTAGCCTCAGCATTGGAAGGGTTAAACCTTTCAATGCTGAGACAACATTCTTTTCAGGCACAAAAAATCATAAAATCTTGAAAATCATCGAATTCTGTCATGTTCGTATTCATTGGAAAGCATTCACTGAGTATTTTCCGATGAGTACCCATTTGCCAGGGTTTCAGTCATATTTCAGGCTTTTCACATGATTTTATAATGGATAAAACTAGCCGCCAGCAGCATAAGGGTTAAGGAAGGGGGTGGGGTGCAACAAACCTGCTATCATGGTGTTTAGTGCAGAGTAGAGGCCGGTCCCGGTGACAGAACCCTTGCGGCGGGTATAGCCGGCGCCCCCCAGGGGTGAGGGCGAGGGTGGTGGGGTGGAGGGTACGGACAGGTCACTATCACTCCCCTCCTCCTCCTCCTCCACATCCTCCAATATCATTATATCAACTGCAAGGAGGAGGTCCAAGGTTAATCAAGGTCAGAGGTAAGAGGTCAAGGTCAAGGTTCGCCATGCAAGGCCAAGGCATGCACTGACTACTCTAAATCAGCTACAATATTGTCAGTAGAAAATTTGACAAAAGAAACCAAATATGTTAGCAAAGTGTATACATATTTGACAAAAGGTACCAACTAAGTCAATCAAATATATACATATTTGACAAAAAGTACCGAATATGTAAATGAAATGTATAGATATTTGACAAAAGGACTACCAAATATGTTAGCAAAGTGTATACATATTTGACAAGAGGTACCAAATATGTCAGTGAAATATATATAAATTTGACAAAAGGTACCAACTAGGCCAGTAAAATGCATACGCATTTGACAAAAGGGACCAAATGAGTCAAAATACTTCAACATTTGTCAAAATGATTTGCAAATTCAAATAAAGCAATTTTTTCCTCATTCATTACTTCAAACAACAAGGTAAGCTGATGCAAAAAAAAAAAAAAAAAAAAAATAAAGGCAATACTGAGATTCCAAAAGAAAATGAAAGAAACCAACACATTTAAGGAACTATATAAGCATAACTTTGGATTTAATTAAACATTTTCCCATCGCTTAGGGTTTACTACTAGGTATAATTATACATACGATACTTTACGCAAAAAGACCCTAGTGCAGTACACACTTTCCATTTCCTGCGGCTTGAAGCCAGATAAAATCAAACCAAGGCCTTAAACCATACTTTAACCATATAAGGCACCACTGCACTTTTTAGATAATACTTGTTGTATTCTGAAGAGCTTTTTCCTTCAAATTATTACTAAAAAGTTTTTGGTCAGAAATTAAACCCGGCACTTTTCTAAATGCTCACCTTTAGTTTAAAATGTTTCTAAGGTTTTATCAAACTCATATAAAAAAATAAATGGAAATTTTTGGTGTAGGATCTAAAATTAGGTAAGTCTTTCACACAACTAATCCCTTATGTATTACATCATCTTTGTACCCTTTGCAGCTCGAAGCCAAACAAAACCAGCTCAAGCCCTCAATCACACCATGCTAATATCACCACGTAAGAGAACACAGCGCTCACGGAAAACATACAGATAATTTGGTTACAAAAATAAAGACAGCAGGGCTCAACAAGAAACAAGGGTCATCACACTTGCCCCATAGGCAACAGGGCTAGTAAGTATTTCATTGAGACAAGTAAAGAACTAGTCTGCCTCCCAGGCCATATTTAAATGTCCTCCCTTGTGGATAGATGGCACTGCGGTATACTAGGAGGTCAGTTGGAAATATACAGACTGCAGCTCAAGTGTGTCCCCCTTGAGGATTTATTCAGAACTAAACCTGGAGTGAAATCAACTCGGGTCAGATAAGTGAAAGAGCCAGATATCACAGACTTGTAGCAAGTCTAGTAAAGAACTTGTGGAAGACTGGAAACAACTCTTAGCTAGATAAGATAAGTCTGTGTTAATTGGCTCTTTTTTTAGTCTTACTACTAATCAACCCCGAGTTGATTTCAGACCAGGTTTAGTTCTGTATTAATCCTCAAGGGGGACCCAAGGGTTCAACATTCCTAGGGGCCCAGGGGCATATGCCCCTATATTTTGCTGTGGGCCCCTAGATTTTTCAGACTAGGGGCCCGAAATAGTATAAATATAATGATACAGAGATCCTGTTAAACTTATCAAAGGACCTTTTCAGGCCCCTAGCCTGAAATCTAAGTGTCAGACCCTGGACCCACAAGAGCTGTGTTCGATAGTTTCAAACCACCACCCTTGAGACATCAGTGCTGCCATCTATAGCTTGATAGGGACACCAAACCTTCTTACCTCCTAGTAGAGTATTGGCATTCTACCTACCGTAATTTCGCGTGTATAAGACGCACTTTTTTACACTAAATTTTACACTCAAATAGGGGGTGCGTCTTATACACAAAGCTAGAAATCTAGGGTGTTTTACATCGAGTTACCAGGCCACTCGGAGATCGCCAATTACAATTATAATGCGGCGGCCAAATCAATGCCCATCGACGTTTGCCTCGTCATTGATGAATTGTAATTACCAAACCACTCTCCGCTAGAATTTACTGATTACAATCCATGTGACATGCCTAGGACAATGGGTAGTGAGTACTGACACAGGGTGATACGCGTTGATGTCACGGTGATGTCACATTTCACTCATCTCAATATGCGTTTTACTGGGTTTCTAGCATTATTCATGAGGAGTTGATATCCTACAATAATTCCCAAAAGGGGGTGCGCACTACACACAAAGCTAAGGTCTATACATCATTTTAAAGGCCTGCACAAGGGGTGCGTCTTATATACGGGTGCGTCTTATACACGCGAAATTACGGTAACCATATCCGGATTATAATAGCAAACCCTATAGGCAGGAGCATAGGCTTGTACTTGAATTTAATAGGGTCAAACATAGTAGTGCAAGGCTATATGTATCAAAATTGAATAAGCAAGATTTTTGAGACATTTGGAGTAGTGATGTCATTGATATGAGATTTTATCGATTCGATTAATCGCTATATTTTTCGATATGATTCGATTCGATTCGATTCACCGTAACGTGCTCGTTGGGCTTAATTAATTACCTAGAAATTGCTCAAAATAAAGAACATTCTTGCCTTTTTAATTCATTCATCAAAGATCAAATTAATTAATTAATTCTGTAATTATGCATTCATCAATTATTATAATCTATCATGATTTATTTTATTCTATTTTTATTTCATTTGAATACATTTATTACTTAATCTAATTTGTTTGATCATTTTACTTTATATTTGATTTATTCTTTTATACCTATTACAATTCATCCTACTTTGAATTGAATTCGTTTTGTGGCTGTTATTTGTATTTATTTCATCTATAGCCACATTGTATGTCTATTACGTTTGCTCATTTGAGACACGAACGTTTGAAACGTTCGTATCTCGAATTCTGCGCACTTGATGAGCAGTACGTTTAGCGAACGTTTCAAACATTTGTTGTTCTGAATGTACTGCGATTTCTATGTGCGCAGTAAAATAAAATGGCGCCCGTTTGTTTTGGTGAGCGAACCGATCTACCGCTCATGATTTTGCGTGTACTTATGGCTGAGAGCCGTAGTACAACGTAAAACATAACCATAAAAGGTAACGGCCGTTGGTATGTTGAGGCTGAGTGATCGCTCATGATTTTTGGCTGTAGAACTTAACCCCCAAATGTAGCGGCATTTGGGGTTAAATTTTGTCGATTCTGCCGCATCGATACGGTTGCCTTATCGATGCGACTATCGACAGGGTCATACCTAGCGGTGCATCGACTTGGCGACTATCGATGACATCCCTAATTTGGACATTTCCTTCTTCCGGGCTTATAACCCTTCCAGTACTGAGACTACTTTCATCCAAAGCACGAGGAAGCAAAGATTTTTGAAAACCAACTACACCGTGTCATGTTGGTATTCATTAGATAGCTCTCATTGAGTGCTCTCACATGAGTACTCATGTGCCTGGGTTTTAGTCATTTTTTAAGATTTGTTTTGCATTATTTCGTATTGGCCAAATTAGCCGATAGCAGCATATGACTTAAACAGGTTAAACTATTCTCCTGAATTGTAAACATAAGATTTGTGAGGAGCCTACCCCTCCTCCCCTCTGAATGGAAGTAAGCAGGGCCCCGGAGATAGCTCCCATCTGCTAGCGATCAGGCAGTTTTTATTTCAGTCAGCCCTTGAGAACAGCATGTTGCTATTTCATCGCCCAGTAACAGCCATGCTTGCTTATCATCAAGGACCTCCTATCCATTTCATGAGATCACCACTGCTCTCTCTCTCTGTCTCTCCCTCTCTCTCTCTCTCTCTCTCTCTCTCTCTCTTCTCTCTCTCTCTCTCTCTCTCTCTCTCTCTCTCTCTCTCTCTCTCTCTCTCTCTCTCTCTATTTCTCTCTCTCTCTCACTCCAATCCTCCCTCCCTCCCTCTCTCTCCTCCCTCCCTATCTCTCCCCCCCCCCCCTCTCTCTCTCTCTCTCTCTCTCTCTCTCTCTGTCTCTCTCTCTCTCTCTCTCTCTCTCTCTCTCTCTCTCTCTCTCCTCTCCTCTCTCTCTCTCTCTCTCTCTCTCTCTCTCTCTCTCTCTCTCTGTCTCTCTTTCTCTCTCTCTCTCTCTCTCTCTCTCTCTCTCTCTCTCTCTCTCTCTCTCTCTCCTCTCTCTCTCTCTCTCTCTCTCTCTCTCTCTCTCTCTCTCTCTATCTGAGAAAGCAGATTTTGGGGTATTGATTATGCAGGACGTTAGGTATTGGGATATTAGGGTGTTGACAAAGCAGATATAGTTGGGTGTTTGGGTATTGAGCTGGGTATTGGGGTACTGACAAAGCAGGTACAGGGTGTATTGTGGCATGGTCTTAGCCAGGATTTAGAAACTGGGTGCCCAAAAATAGCAGTTGTAAAATTTTGGGGCGTCCAAATTTTTAAGGGGCACCACAATATACTCAGATTTCAACCATAAACATGTACAAATTCATCAAAAAAAGGCATGATATCCTTCTACAATGTAGTGTGAATATATATGGAGATGGAAAAAATCAATTATATGCTTGAGATTGACATTTAAAGAAATTCTTCACAAAGGTGTCCTGAGGGGTGCTTTTTCAGGGGTTTGGGTGTCCAAAAAGACACCCAGATGCCCTGCCTGGGTGTATTGGGGTATAAAATTGGTGATAAACGGGTAGCTCATAGTTGTGGCCTAGTGGGGTGTTTATCTCCTTTCAGGTGCTCTAGAAACCTAACGGTGAGTCGTCGTCGCAGGAAGATTAGCGTCTATTTTTTAGCGGGCAGCTTTTGCTACAGGCCGCGGTTAGATGATGAACGCTTCAGAAAAATCCACATCTAGAGGAGGAGTTGATGAACTCCACTTTCCTATTTGCCTAGACCATTCCACAGCTCAGTATCACCTTTTCAGTTAGTGTTCCATGAAAACTAACCAGGAAAAAGTTGCGCACTCAACCAAACCCCATTTAGTATCACCTTTAACCCATGGTCCATGCCAGTACCCCCTTCATAAGTGACATCTGGATCCATGATACCTTTTATCGTAACTTCAAAACAAATCATGAATTTTCAAAATAAACAAAGAGGAATTGTTCATTCATAAATATCATACCTTAGAATATTCTTATGAAAAAAATGTTATGTTTGAGATTAACTTGCATATAATATAAGTATATCAAAAGCATTTGAAGGCAGGAACATATATATATATATATATATATATATATATTATATATATATATATATATATATATATATATATATATATATATATATATATATATATATATATATTCAAATATTCTCTGTGCCTTGTAGATATCCCTACAGGATAATGAGGCTGTTTTTGGCCTCAGTACGGAGTAGTATCAGGTCTGGAAGCTAAGTACCCTCTGCCAGCTATGACAAGAGGTGATATCCATTACAGCACAGACATACTGTACAAGTCAGCAGAATTTCTACCCTAACCCCTCTCACACCTGAGCTACCAAAGAATCATACATGTAAGCAAATATCTTAACCCATTAATGCTTAATCAAAGGGGCAAATGCACCATCAGAATGATTTAGGTTCAAAATGAGCTTGTACATGTCACCTTTCAAATAAGACCTCCCCAGAACCTGTCCTCTTCAGCACTACTCAGTGATAGCTTACAGAAGTGACAAATTAACAGGACTGAGGCAGCCATATGGGGGCGTCCATGTATCTCCATGATGCACTACTGGTGACACAGCTGGTGCTTAAAAGAGTCCAAAAAATTCCCTTTCGGAGAAGAAGGCATAACTTAAAGAGAAAATGTTTTCATGGAGCTGGTAGTTTCGGGTGCCACAGGAACCTTTTAGTCAGGACAGTAGAAATATTTGGGTATCATCAGTCCCTGTTACAGGCTATTTTTACAGGAACAAGCTAAAATATACATAGAGCTTTGCCTCAGAATTGTTTGTTGGTTTGCACTGGCTTAGTTATACACAAGGACTCACAGCCCTGCTGGTAGAGTTATACAGACATATAAAACAAATAAACAGACAAGTATAGAACTATAGAGAAAATAGCATCGACATACTCCTTTCCAAAACTGACATGTAAGCTCAGCTCAACAATACAGACATGACAAATAAACTGGTATTTTTCTATCCTCAGCGACTCATCAGCCTGCAAAATCACTCCAAAAAGCATGCTTTTAGGCGTAAAAATATATATTGTTTTTCCTGTAACACCCAAAGAAAAATTAAGGCAGGTAGATAGGAAAATATCTGTATTTTAAGACATATTTTAGTGATGAATGGTAGTCTCATAGTAGAGCTGTTCATGTTTTCATTCGGAATACCATATTTCTAATTCAAATTATCATAAAAATATTCAGGGTTACGGTAGGGCCAAGGGTATGTAGGGTTACAAGAAACAATTATTTTTAGGCCTTATTTAAACCATGCATATCTGAAAGTGGCCAAGGCAAAGCCAATATATTCTGAAAAACAACATGATTGGAAGGCATTTTAAAGAAGAGGTTTCAAGGCATTATTCACACTAGTACAATACAAGTACTTTGTAAATTATGAAAGCGGCTGTAACTTCAACCATTTCGTCATTAGGGTATGTGAATATACTGCTAGTCTGACATGTATGCTGTGGTGTGTTTTTTTCATTTTCATTTTCCAGATTTCCACCGACATTTGTGGATATCAAACAAATCAAACAGGCAAAACATCTGATGAAACATAATTTTCAAATTTCAAGACTAAATCTATTCAAATAACAATTAAGAAGCTGCAAGAAATTTGTACTTACACATACTTGGAGTAAGATAGCAGTTTTCCCAAAGTACTCCACTATTTTCTCAATAATTTCTTCTGGCCACTCTTGATTTTGGCTCATTATGGCACAAAAGTGCAATTTCAACCTCAAAGATAGTAAAGCATCAGACTACCTAGTTTATCTGAGAGAGAAAGACAAGAGACAAAATAATATCTTACCTATAGATTTAGGTGCATCTATCGCATTGAGGTAGGAGGGTTGTCGTAACGCTTTCCGTGCTGTTTTTTGCCGTAATCTCACTTCTTGATTCTCATCTATTGACATGAGCGGACTTCGGTCACGCTCAATCAACGGACTATGCGACGCATCAGAGCTCGCATCGGTGTCGGAAAATTGTCTTGAATATGGAGGAGGATCACGCCCAGGGGACGAACCCCTCCTTTGCATTGATATAGGTGGCGCTGTCACGGCACCCCCTGGCAAGAGGAGGTGCGTCGAGGAGGGCTCAGTGGCGCCCCCTTCCAATTCCCCACGCGGTCGAAAATACACACTCAGAGAATTAGGCACTTCTTCAAAATCAGCAGCTCCCTGGCCACCTTCAACCAGGCTGAGATTCCTATCCAAGCTGCCGGATGAGCTCGACAAAGATGGCCGCTTCTCCAGCGATCCTGGCACGAAATCGCCATCTTTTTTCTCGAAAACGGCCAGCCTCATGGCAAAGCTCTCGTAACGCGTATCACTCGTGTAGTTTTCAATTTCCTTAAGGTAATCCTTGGTAATCTCAGCAGCTAGCTCCTCCTTTGATTTTTTTCCCTCATCGAAAAGTTTCTTCCGATGAGACACGATCATGCCAGCGCCTAAGTTGCGTCCGTCTGAGGAGACCTTCGACGTTATCCTATGGTTATGACTCGTGTATGGTCGAGGCGCGTCTATGTAGAATCGCGGCGGTCTCGGGCGTATATACGGTGGGTCATTTTCATATGAATCATCCTGTTTACTTCCATCAACCTTCTCGCGATGCGGGTAGGCATCCCGGGTTTGAGAGGACGAAGAATCCCCTTCGTATGAATCGGTATAGGAACGCACTTCGTAACTTTTGCCGCCGTTCCCACCCTTAGCAAGATGGTGACTCGCTATGGTGGTATACGGGGTAGGGGCGTCACCATATTTTTGTAAAACCGGGCGTGGGTCCATCACGCGGGGTATCAGGTAGGGTTGTGATGTGGCGGGAGGGTATTCTGCCACGGTCGCCATGGTAGGGGCTGCGGGAAGTGCTGACGTTGTGTGTGATCGGGAGTAAGGCACCGGCCGGTAGTTGGCACTGGGTAACTGACCGGTTGTGACCGACTTGGACATGACACCAGTCCGTGGTAAGGGCTGGTCTTCCCTTATACCAAGTATAAAATGCTCCCTTGATTTTTGCAGCTTTTCTCGAACGTAGTATAAATCACTATTTTTCGTTGGCACATTGTCTTGCGAACCCCTTCGCCTAACCAAGCTTTCATTTGAGGTGCGGTGCACTTCCTGCGCTGAATGTGGCACAAGGTTTTCCCGCGAGTGGCGCACACTTGACGCATCACTCGACCGGCTAATACTTTCAATACTACCTGTAGAAGCTCCCCCTGGTGGAAGTGACATCATTTTCGATGAGGATGACCCCCTTTGTGGAGTCGGTGGATTGCTGCCAGGGTACACCACAACACCCCTTTGTACATAATCAGGGTGCGAGGGTTTTGTAGGGTTTAAGTGATCCAGACTAGTCCGTCGTCGTTGCGAATCTGTCATATGAGCCATAACACCCCTCGGTAAACTTAACGATTTCCCTGCGTTATTCAAACTGCCAGTTGAGTGCCGTAAATGTGGTTGTCCATCACCTAGAAAAGCGGGTGGGTCAGAGTTGGTTCTCTGCCGAGGGTGCGGGTGCGGGGGTGTCTCCTGCCCGGGTTGGTATTTGGGCATGGCAGGGCTGTGCTGGCCCTGGATGGCAGCGTAGGACACGGACTGCATCCTGGCTAGAGAGTTGTAGAGGTTTGGGGGCGGTGGGGTAGGGATCTCCTTCGCATGCCCATGGAAAGCTTCACGACCCTGGTTGTATGCCGAGCTCTGGTACGCCTGCAAATATAGAAAAATATCTCTTAGAAATACAGGAAATATCTCCTAGAAATACAGGAAATGTCACTTAGAAATACAGGAAATATCTCTTAGAAATACAGCAAATATCTCTTAGAAATACAGAAAAATACCTCTTAGAAATACAGAAAATATCTCTTAGAAATAAAGCCAATATCTCTTAGAAATACAGCAAATATCTCTTAGAAATACAGCAAATATCTCTTAGAAATACAGCAAATATCTCTTAGATCTTATAACAAAGAAATAAATACAGGCAAAGTCTAGTTTAAAGCATATATTCTCATAGATTTTAGCAAGTATTTTTAAAAGGGTCGCTGAAAAAGGTATCTTTTTGTGTGTCATTTATTTGCAAAATTCCAAAGATACAAGCTGTGAAAAGTGAAAAAAATCTAAATATAAAGATTTTAGCATTCATTATTTAGTGTGCACCTGTATATTTCTTATACTAAAAAGCCCACACAAAAAGAAAATAAACAAACCAAATCACAAAACATAAATAACAGCCCAGATGGGTTATTTACTGCAGTCTGTGATTGACATCTGATTGACATCTCCCCTTCAAAAACGTTCCAAGAGAAAAAAATGTTTACAAAATAATCAGGCCTTTTTGGGCCCTATAGTCATTTAAGGATAAATAAACCAAAACATAGTCATTGGCTAAAAAAATATATATATCATCAGAACTCCATTCATAAACAAGCTCCAGAATATAACAGAACAGGAAGTAGATGAATCATATCAATCAAAGATTTCACTCACAACTCCTATGCAATGATGAGCACCAATTTTATTTACCCCTCCAGGACTTATAAATGTTTGGTCAATAAGTGCAACTCTCAGATACCTACTGTACTATTCAGTTGTGAAAACAGAAGCGAATGCATCATGGGGTTCACAGACACATCCTTCATAATCCAAAATCTTGATTTTTTTGTTATATTTAAAATTAACTGTTCCAATGCTACTTTCATCCAAAGAACAAGGATGCAAAGATTTTTGAAAACCATCTAAACCATGTCATGTTGGTATTCATTGGAATAGCTCTCACTGAGTACTCTCAGATGAGTACCGATTATACCAGGGTTTCGGTCATTTTAAATTTTTTTGGATCATTTTGTAATGGTAAAACCAGCCACCAGCAGCATAAGGGTTAAAACCAATAAGGATAAGTTATAAGTATACCCTCTTCCCCCATAATACAGAACAAAGCCGCTGGTGTCTTACCATGTCCAATACTAAACCCTTTGGTTAAAATGACATAAACCATGGCATATGGGTACTCATCTGTCAGTACTCAGCGAGAGCATTCCAATGAATTCCAACATGCCATGGTTTAGATGATTTAAAAAAAACTTTTAATTGCATTTTCTGTTGTGGACAAGTTTCGGCATGGAAAGGGGATTATGATCCTTGGTGCCATATCCATATCTTAAAAACATATCTTTTACCACATATTATGATATCCACAATCCTGAACCAATGCCTCTGTATATGTAAACGTTAGAGCAGAGATCCTAAATAGGACCTCCTCAATAGTGCTGTATCAACAACTTACACCTATTTTTCTCAGATGTTAAGAGTCCCAAACCAATAGCTCTATATGTAAACCTTAGAGCAGAGATCCTAAATAGGACCTCATCAAAAGTGCTGTATTCAACAACTTACATCCATTTTTCACAGATGTTTAGACAACCACTGTGCCAAACCAATACCTTTATAGTAAACCTTAAAGGAGAGATCCTTACTAGGGACCTCATCAAAAGTGCTGTATCAATTAATTACTTACATCTATTTTTCCAGATGTTTGGACAAATACTGTCCCAAACCAATACCTTTATATGTAAACGTTAGAGCAGAGATCCTAAATAGGACCTCATCAAAAGTGCTACAACAACTTACATATATTTTTCTCAGATGTTAAGACAAACACTGTCCCAAACCAATACCTTTATAAGTAAATCTTAAAAGAGAGATCCTTACTAGGACCTCATCAAAAGTGCTGTATCAATTAATTACTTACATCTATTTTTCCCAGATGGGCAAGATATCCCAAACTAACTGCTCTAATTGCAAATCCTAGAGGAGAGGTTTCTTACTGGACAACATCAAAAGTACTGATTCCATATTCTTGGACATCCACATCACTGAATACAGATCCACAATTTAGAATCCACACTTCTTAGTGTAATCACTGTGATGAGATGTCTTATGAGAATCACATCCATTTCGCTGAATCCATAAACCTTGGGCTGACCACTTCTCTGAATCCAGATATCACATACAGAGTCCTGTACCAGAATTTAATGGACGCCGCCAAACTTTACGTTTGAATCCATAAATCATGAGATGCCCACTTCTCAGAATCCAGATTTTACATCCAGAATCCTGTACCAGAATCCAATGACCTCCGCACAAACTTTTATGATTCAACCTCCTTGGTGTTCTAACGTTTCAAACTCCTTGGTACCGAAACTGTACCTCGAAACACTCATCTGTAAACTGCACTGAGCACTCTATATCTATGTAATGGAGTGGGTCACCTACCTAGTACTAGGAACAGCAGCAGCAGCACTCTCTCTCACTCACCACTTACAGAGAGTCCACAACAAGACATTTCACTGAATCTGGGCTATCTCAATATAGCACTACTAGCTACCAGCACCAACTGATGCCTGCTGCCGCCAGGGCTGACTGAGGCAGCTAGAGCTACTCCTACACTCACTCAGACCCAAAAGCAGGATGTAACACAAACACTAGGGTTACTGCTGCATCACTATCACTATGTTCTCTCCCTCTCTATCTCTCTCTCCTCCTTCCCTCCCTCACTGCCCCTCTCTCTCTCCTTCGCTCTCTCTCTCTCTCTCTCTGACTCTCTCCCTGTCTCTCTCTGTCTGTCTGTCTGTCTGTCTCTCTCTCTCTCTTTCTCTCTCTCTCTCTCTCTCTCTCTCTCTCTCTCTCTCTCTCTCTCTCTCTCTCTCTCTCTCTCTCTCTTTCTCTCTCTCTCTTTGACTCTCTCCCTCTCTATCTCTCTCTCTCTCTCTCCTTCCCTCCCTCTCTGCCCCTCTCTCTCTCCTTCGCTCTCTCTCTCTGACTCTCTCTCTTCTCATCCTTTTTACATGATAACCATTTCCTACCTTTACAATTACATTAACATCTCTCTCTCTCACTCTCTCTCTCTCTCTCCTCTCTCTCTCTCTCTCTCTCCTCGTCTCTCTCTCTCTCTCTCTCTTCTCTCTCTCTCTCTCTCTCCTTTTTACATGATAACCATTTCCTACCTATACAATTACATTAACATATGTCTCCCTTACAATACCAAACCAGTTGCCTGTTCCATCTTATGTATAAAGGAAATACAACATCCATAACTAATACCTATCATATCCCTACCACAATATAAGACGTCATCTGAGCTACATACTCACCAACATGTATACTCTTCCCCTCCTGTTTCCCTCTGAGGTCCTGACACAACTAAGAGCTGCCTAAGAAAGTCAGGCTAGTACCAAATGCATGGAGTAATTAGCAATTAGCCCTTTGTTGTAATTTGAATGACAAGCAGGGCCAGCTACAAGAGGCTCCCCAGGCACACGCATCAAGTCCAATTAGTGAGAATAATGATTGCATTCCAACTGCCTTAAATACCTTAGCAATGGATAGCAATTGACCTGAATTAGCTCTCAAACACACAAGCCTAGATTTCTAGACTTTCATATATATTTTTCTATTATGTTTTTTTTTCTGTTACCAAGCACCAAATAGTCATAGGTGACCATAGTGGTCAATTTAGTTAACATGTATCTCATCAGGGAGTAGAGGAGTTTGTTTGAGTATGACAAATCTCTAGAGATAGGAGGATCAGGTGGTGCCATCTATTTACCATACCTGGTACTACACCACACTGCTTGGTCAACATAGAAGGGAATGTCAACTTTATAGGGACTAGGAGCCTAGTCTACCAAGGTCTTCAAGTGGTCTCAGCTGCACACCCACTGCCTTTTTGTAGTGGAACAGACATTAAATTTCATTTCATTCTTGAACAAGAAACAGCACCTCACTGAAATATCTCAGTGCATGTTTGGCCAAATGTTGTAGTTCTGATGATGATGATGAGGATGATGATGATGATGATGATGATGATGATGATAATGATAATTCCTGAAATGAATGCTTTCAATAGTGTTATTCATTAAGGAATTAGTATACTTGGCTCAGCTACACAAAAAAGTTTTTCTCTATTCTGTCAGATTGGTATGTCTGAGATAATGCCTTCATTACTGAGTCATTCATTTAGCCAACAGTCAGTTTGGCTTTTTATTCACAAAAAAAGTTTTTTTTCTATTCTGTCAAATCAGTATGTCTGAAATATTATTCATTAAAGTGATTTTCTTCAAATCCAAACTTTACTTAAACTTTTATTACGAGATAGGGGGTGAAGTACTAGAAATTAAGCAGTGATCCTAGAATCTGTTCCATATTCCAGTCTGTTTTTCGGTGAGGGTACCCAAATGGTGCACTGAATCTATGGCAGTTGGAATATGCTGCGATGCGATGCACCAGGCATAGCAAGTATGTGACTTGTCAGCCTTGGGGAAACTCTGCCAAAAAATGGGACCAACTGAAAGTATGAAGGATTGGCCAACCAAAAATAGCCGGCTACATGTTGTTCTGTAGGTGCTGCTGTTAACAGATTCATAACATGATGCTCCTCTTGGTGTCAACAAATACACCAACCTTTACCAAGCTATCTGTGAGAGGAGGGGGTAGAGAGGGGATGATGATGATGATGATGATGATGATGATGATAATGATGAAGATAATGAAGACCATGATGATGATGACAAAGACCATGATGATGATGATGATGACCAATATCATCATCATCATCATCATCATCATCATCATCATCATCATCATCATCAACATCATCATTATCATCATTATCATAATCATCAACATCATCATCATTATTATCATCATCATCATCATGGTCATCATCATCATGGTCATCATTAGGGCTCTCACGAATACAGTAGGTGGTGAATACAAATATATTCACGAATATAGGGTCACGAATACGAATACTAATATTCGTAGAATGCCAGCGAACAATCTGAAAACCAGAGCGCCGTTTTACCTTTTAAGGACAGGAATGGTCCCCAAGCTCAACCGGTATCAACCGGTATAAGAAATCGTGCGCCCACCGGCATTAGTAAGCGTGCGCCCACAACGTAAAATGGAGGCACTTCAAAACTCAGCGCACTCAGCACTGCTGATTTGAAGTGATTTCCTCAACTTCTATGGCCGCAATCAGGTAGGGCTTTTCATTTTTATGTATATTCGTCAGTATTCGAATATACAAATGCGTATATTCGAATACTATTCGTATCGCGGCAATCTGCGGTGCAGCGAGTATACGAGTGTATCGCGTGAGCTCTAGTCATCATCATCATCATCATCATCATCATCATCATCATCATCATCATCATCAACATCATTATCATCATGGCCATCATCATATCATCATCAACAACAACAAAACTGCCACCCCGCCCCCTCTCTATCCTAGAGGCGCCCCCTAGTGATCTTGGCGAGAACTGTTATCTGGGGCAGCAGGTGAGGATGCCGCCTGCCAGTTTTAGGATCCCATATCGCTTTCCTTATTTTTCTACATGACGCCCGATGCCAGAGCTCGGCTAAGAAAATATGAGATAAACATATGGATGATATAATGGGAGAGTCCAAGCTGATCCTCTCTCTGCTCAACTCTGGAGCTTATAAGCCTGGTTCTCAGGCTGAGTTCGGTATAATGCCCCCACCACTATATATACTGGCTGTTTACCCTTCTAATGCTAAGGCTACTTTCCTCCAAAGCACAAGAACGCAAATATTTCTGAAAACCATATAAACCCTGTAATGTTGGAATTAGTTGGAAAGCGCTGGATGAATACTCTCAGATGAGTACCCATGTGCCAGGGTTTCAGTCATTTTTTCAGGTGCTTTGCATTATTTTGTATTGGCCTAGTTAGCTACCAGCAGAATAAAGGTTAAGTAGGTTTGATGTCTCTCTCAAACTATAGATGGCAGCACAGTTTTCAGGAGTTGCAGTTTGAAACTGTGTTACAGACTACAGCTCAAGTGTATCCCCCTTGAGGATTTATTCCGAAATAAACTGGAGGTTAATTTGTAAACTCAACTCCTGTCCAAACATCCATTCCCTGCCGTTAAATGACAGAAAAGCTGAAGGATCAGGGGACCGGGCAAGTCTGCTTTGGCACCTTCCAGAAATTACCCACAATGCACCAGTATTGCCATCTCGAACAGACAGCCCCAATTCCGAGAAACCTGAGAAAGGTTAAAGGAGCAGGAGCTACCATACAGTGCCGAGACATGGGTTAACCCTTTAATTCTGAAGCTGCTGGTGGCTAATTTCGCCAATAACAAAATAATGCACAAAACTGGAAAAATGACTTAACCCCTGGCACATGGATTCTCATCTGAGAGTACTCAATGAATGCTATCCAAAGAATACCAACATGACAGGGTTAAGATGTTTTTCAAAAATCTTTGCATTCTAGTGCTTTGGACGGACGTAGCCTCAGCATTGGAAGGGTTTATCCTATGATGCTCGAGACAAATCCAAAAGAGACTGACAATTTTGATGAAATCTTTCAGGCAAAAGCATAACGGGGAAAATATTTGAAGGAAAAATGCTAATTAGAACACTACAAACAGACCTTCAAATAATTCATGAATTCATTCTTTATTCCCAAGCAGTTATAGAAAGTAATATAGTGTCAGCAAACCTTTTATAGGTTAACCTATTCACATATTGAGTTAGCCCTGAGGAGCGTCCATGAGACCAATGTCTTACAGTTTACAATAAATTAAGGGTCATCACATCTTAAGTTTTTCCTAAATGCACTCTAGAACCAGATCTAATACAGAAAGTTCAAGGTAGATTCTGAGATATGCGTGTTAGTTTAAACTAGTTGAATGCAGTTGCTAAACATATTGTTTCCAGTGGATCTCCATGGTTACCAAGTCTCCATGGAAACAAAACATAAACAATGCTGGCTCCCCTTCAACTCACATGAGCAATAGATCTCCAAGAAAACAAAATATAAATAAACTTATTTTCATGAATGTCACAAAACAACAACAACAAAACTTCTGAGTATGCCCATTCCTATTTTAAGAGTTCATCACAAAGACCTTTCTTAGAATGCAAATGACCATAACAGACTTGGTCTTTTAAATTGAATAATTGATGCAATTAACAATTCACTACATTTCACTATTTATATTTATTGTATTCAGAGTCCCTGTCAGTACCATTAATGTCATATAAAGCATAAGACAGTCAACACATTTGTCAGATAAATAGTTGACCTAGCCTAGTCCTAGGCCAAGATATTTTATCACTTCTTTAATAACTTACCTAATGTTTACATACTATTCTAAGATGTCTACCCATATCTAGTTCTATATTGGCTCACCAGGCAGCCAACATTGGTTTATTTAGATTTCTTGATTCTGACTGACCAGGGTGACCGACATTGGCGCCATCTATCAACAGCAAGTAAAACTAACACCTATATGGTAAGCAAAAGATCAGACCAGAGAAAAGCAATATCTAACTAAATCATAGACTAGGAGCTAGTCTGTAGTTGACCTTGTTCTACAACAAATAGGCCAAACAAAGGCTAATCTTCCAACGTATATACCAGACTAAATAAATAAAAACTATTCTAGAAACACAACAATAATATACAGCCATTCAAGGCTCTGTATATAACTTAAAATACTGGGTGAAAGTATCACTGATCCCAGAAAACTGTGTCTGTATCTGACAATGCTACCTGTTGCACTTGTGTGTGTTTTATAAATATACTTGAACACATCATAGCTCAAATACCGCCTCTTGAAGCAAAGGGCAGGCGTCAGGCGGGGAGATACCGTGTCAGATGATGACTACCTGCACCCCTCAAAGTGATGCCTAAAACACCCTAAAGCAGGGTGTTCTATCTCTGTAAGTAAGTTTCCTGAAGAGATACTAGCCAAGAATATACTGTGTCAGATGATGACTATCTGCTACCCTTAAAATGATCCCTAAACACCCTAAATAGGGTGTTCTATATCTGTGAGTTTCCTAAAGAGACACCAGCCAAGGAGAAACTGTGTCAGATGATGACTATCTGCTACCCTTAAAGTGATGCCTAAACACCCTAAAGCAGGGTGTTCTATCTCAGTAAGTTTCCTAAAGAGACACCAGCCAAGGAGAAACCGTGTCAGATGATGACTACCTGCACCCCTCAAAGTGATACCCAAACACCCTAAAGCAGGGTGTTCTATCTCTGTAAGTTTCCTAAACTAAAGCAGATCTGCTCCACTCAAAGTAATACCCAAAACACCCTAAAGCAGGGTGTTCTATCTGTGTAAGTAAGTTTCCTGAAGAGATACCAGACAGGGAGATGTTTTATCAGTAGATACCTGCTCCCCATCCCCACATAAAATAACGTGCAAAATTAACACCTTATACAGTATGAAGTTTTACAGCTCTAGAGCTCTGAGCTGGCAGCCTGTCTTAGGCCTAAAAAAAAGTTGTTTGTTACCTGTAACCCTATCCTTTCAAGTTTTTATTCCAAAAAATCCCTACCCGAAAGTTTTTTCCGCCCTCCCAACTCCCAATCAACGTAAAACATGCATAAAACACAAATTTTTTTTTTTTTACCGACCTATCCTTTTTTTTCGGACCGTTACAGGAAACAAACAATTTCTTTTATTAGGCCTTAGTAAAGCAATCTATGTTGGATGAGGCCCCCTGCTACCAGCATGATTGAGGATCTTGTCTCACACTATGACACTATGATAAGTAGCACTCATCTTGACAAATATTCTCAAACATATTCCCCTTCCTAAACACCTAAACACTGCTCTCAGCAGAGAGAAGGGCAACTGTGACTGTAATAGATTACAAGACGATGACTTTCAGCTCCTTACCACAAACCTTAGATGAATATACTCATGGATTTGTTGCCATAGGCCAATTGCCATAGGACCCATTACAGAACCCTGGCTACACCTAATCTCGCCGAATCTGGCCTAAGTGTGACATCACTAGGAGACAAAGTATTTGAGGGTGATTTTCTTATAATTTTTTTATAATGTATCCACCTCTGTTTGGGAATAAGGTTTTTCTTTTCATTTTTTACCCTTCAGTTTTTATTAAGGTTGAGATGCATCTCTGTCAGTTCACGCCTCGCCTCGCTGCGGCCACACCCAGAACACCGTCCCAGAGAGCGATTGATGGAGGGTATCACACTCACAACCTAACCTTTCTCCTCTCTTTGAAGGTAGAGAAGTCACACATGTACAAGACTCGAGGAATACACACTAGTTCTTTCCAGTCTGAACCAGTCATGAGTAGGGTTAGATACCTTTAACCCTTAAAACCCTTATGCTGCTGCTAGCTAATTTAGCTAATACAAAATGAGGCAAAGAACCTTCAATCTTACTGACACCCTGGCATATGGGTACTCATATGGAAGTACTCAGTGAGAGCTATCCAATGAATACCAACATGAAAGGGTTTAGATGTTTTTTCTTTGCATCTTCGTCCTTTGGATGAAAGTAGCTTAAGCATTGGAAGGGTTAATGCTGACAGCATTGCTGAGGCTACCCTCTTCCAAAGCAAAAGGACGCAAAGATTTAAAAAACAAAACATATTGGAACACTATCATGTTGGTATTCATTGGATAGCTCTTGCTGAGTACTCTCATAAGAGTACCCATGTGCTAGGGTTTCAGTCCTTTTTTTCATTTTTTTGCATCATTTTGTATTGGCAAAATAAGCCACCAGCAGCATCAGGGTTACAGGAACTGGTACAGGTAACATTTCAAAAAGTACCATTTTGTACCGTTTCATTCCTAAAAGATACTCTTAACGATACCAACCACTAAGAGAAGTTATCATTTATACGAGATTGTCCACGATCCTAAACATGACTATCCACAACATAACTAATAAGATGATAATGCAATTAAGTATGTTCTTAGAGGTATCCATCCCTAGAAATAAGGATGAGGTTCTCCTCAAAAATTCAGATAGATCAGCGACATCATGAGTTTGGCTCCTCTAGGAGAGAAAACCATGAGATTCAGCAGCTTTCCTAGAACCAATCAATATCATTAATGGTTGGAATTTTATTTTTTGTTATTTTTTCAGCCATATTGCCAGTTGTAACTGGTGCAGGAAACAGGAGTATCTGACAAAAATCACTGCCCTAACCCCAAAGTCACTGGCAACTTTCTCATGACTGGGATTTCAGCAGTCAGTGGCAACGTTTAAGACCACACGGCCAATCAGGCCAATTAATTAACCAATTAATGAGAGAATATGAAGTTTGTGTTAATAAAGGGATGAGGTTGTACTTACCATCTGTAAAATATCCTCATTTTTTGGCACCACCAGCAGTTGTAATGCTGAATCACTGAAAAGGGATAGAAAAATCACAATTATTCATCTTGATAAAAGACACAATTATTCATCTTGATAAAAGACACAATCATTAATCTTGATAAATAAACACAGAAAACCTGGTAAAAATGTTGGTGCAAAAATTTGCGAATTCCCAATTATACATACAGTCAAACCCTCTTAATCACACAAATAAGCTCTGCAGTATGACCTACTTATATGCAAAGAACTACCCTTACCAAATGAAGCTGGTAATAGTCAGGAATTCCTAGGATAGTGCTAGGAAAACAACAGGATATTGTTGGTAAGGGTAAACTTGAAAAGTGTCTTCTGGATCTATGCAGAGATATCTATGACACCTTTGAAAATAACTTAGGAATAGTATTTGTAGAACTGTAGGATCGGTTCTCATGGACATTCCTTCTTCGACTATTTCCAATATATGCCTGGTCTGAGAGGTATCACTGAAATGGCGTGGACTTTTGGGAACATACACATAATTCATTTGTGTATGTACTAAATATCTAAATGGGATGAATTGACATACCTAAAAACAATGGAGAAGCATGTCTCTTCATATAGATTTGTGCTTTGATGTAATAGCATGAAATAGTGTGGACTTATTGGGAACATACACATAATTCATTTGCGTATGTACTAAATATTTGTGTACATGCCAGAGGGCCTCAGGGAAGATCCTTACCATTGGACTGAGTTACCCTCTTTAAATAAAGGTTATTATTAATATCATTATTATACACTAATGGGATGAATTAACATTCCTAAGAACAATGGAGAAGCGTGTCTCCAGCATTGTGGTCAGCAGTGAAATGCTGGACAGTGAGAGAGGATGCACATCCTACGGGAAGTACAGTGTGTAGATGTAGGCTAGATATATCAGGTTACAATGAAGTGGATCAACCATGAAAACAAGGATCCCTCACATATGCTAGGGAATTGTCCCCTATCATATTACAGATACATGGCCATCCATTCCACATTTTTTTTCTTGGGTTTAAAACAAAATATGGCACAGCTGGTGCTTAGGTGATGCCAAAAACAGAATGCATCATGGTATACATGGACGCCCCCTATGGCTGCCTCAGGACTGTTACTTGCTGAACTTCTGTAAGCTATAACTGAGTAGTGCTGAAGAGGACAGGTTTGGGGGAGGTCTTATTTGAAAGGTGACATATGTACAAGCTCATTTTGAACTTAAATCATCTTGATGGTGCATTTGCCCTTTAAGTATACATTTTTATAGTATTTGAAGGAGTTACTTTGGTTAGCTCTGATAGACATGTCTTCTTTATATTACATTGCCTAGCTAGTAGGCTTAACTGTGTTTTACTATATAATATACATGTATACACCGACAGAAGGGCAAATAGTCAGTTGGTCATTTAGTTCATACAATTGCTGGAGTAAATTCAGCAAGTGTCTGTTAATAAAGTACAATGGAACTAATAAGAAATTGCAGACAGCAAACCCCAACTCTTTATAGGATAGTGACCCTGCTTCCCTGAATCAGCAAGTAATCTTTCTAGCATATTGTCAATGTAGTCCTAATCCCATTCACACTCAGAGAGGCCAAAACAGGCCTGACAATTTTGAATATATGTTTCTATTTAAAGCATTTTTTGAAAAATATTTGAAGGAGAAATGTTAATCAGAAGTCAAACAACAACTCTTCTACAAATATTTTGTGAACTTCTTCTTTATTCCCAAGTTATTTTCAAAAGTATGAAAGTAGCAGACGATATCTCTAAAAGCAACTCTGAGTGTCAATGGGTTAATTTTCAATCAGTTTTATTTCCTAGTCATTTTCATAGATAAGAACAATACAGCTTGCAGATGGCAATTTCAATGGATATGCTAAGAATGAATGGGTTAACCTGTTGATGCTCACAGCGGCCAAAAACAGTCTGACAATTTTGACGATATTTTGCAGGCAAAAGCGAAGTCAGAAAAATATTTGATGGAGAAATGTCAATAAGAACATTATGCACAACTCCCCTTCAATCTTTTTGTAAAACCATTCTTAATTTGGAAATTATTGTCAAAAGTATCATAGATCCAGACGACAATATCTGGAGGAACTCTTGAGCATTAATGGGTTAATACTGGCATCTATAGACAAAAGCAAAGTCAGAAAAATATTTGATGGAAAAATGTCAATCAGAACATTACACACAACTCCCCTTCAAATTTTTTGTAAAACCATTCTTAATTTTGAAATTATTGTCAAAAGTATCATAGATCCAGACGACAATGGGTTAATAATGGCATCTATAGACCAACATACCTCAAAACCAGTGAGAAGCGTGTCTCCAGCATACCACAGCTAGCTCATGGTCAGCTCTGGTGAAATGTTGGTCACAGGGAGAAGCAAGGAACACATCTCCCTCCCTGTAACATGTAGCTGCTGGCACTTCCTATATAGGACTGGTAAGGATGTATATATCAGGAGGGTGGGCACTGCCAAAGCCCCTATCGGGAACACATCTCCCTCCCTGTAACATGTAGCTGGTACTTCCTATATAGGAAGTAAGGATGTATGTATCAGGGGGGTGGGCACTGCTAAAGCCCCTATCGGTTACAGGTTAGGATTGGAGGAACAGGAAAAGGGGGGGGGGGGGGGATTAGGAAGAAGATGAGTACACTGCTAAAGCCCCTATCAGTTTACTTGTTGAGTTTAGAGGTCCAGAGAGGGGATGGGGTAGCAGGGACTTAGCCAGGACCCATCCTACCTGTCTTTTGGACAGGTAGTTTTGACTTTTGGGGTGTAATAACTAAATATGTTCCTAACTAACCATCTTTTGGGACATAGCTGAAGTATACATTGCTCTTTTTGACACACTAGGCTATTAAATGTAGCTGGTATAAGGATTTGAAGTAGATATTAAAGTAGCTAAATCTGGATGGGCAGATATTTTGAAATTGCTACAGGCATTGGACAGGCATTTTTGAAATCCTGGCTAAGACCCTGGGGGGGGGGGGGGGGGGGGGAGTGTAGGACAATAGGAAGGGGCTCCTGTGACTTCCTGCTGTCTCCATGGTGAGATACTGAGCCCAGCATCCTTGGAGAGGGGTCCATTACAGGAACAGCCAGGGGTGAAGCACATGGAACCAACCCACCCACCAACCCCCTACCCTCATCTCTGCTGGGGGCTGATCATGGTCATCAGGATAATGATGATGATGGCAGGGGCTTAGCCACCTGTGTGTCCAGCGTGTCATTTGGACACCCAGAACACTTTTTATTGACAGTTTGGACACCCTTAAGTTTAGGTTAGGATTTGCTGATGATGACAATTCTAGAAGATAGTGCATGTAGTGCCACTGGTACAATACAAACAAAGCAGTTGCTGGCCAAAAAAAAGCAAACTCTGTAGATATATATCGTTAATTTCATTAGTAGTGTAAACTTTAAACCACACTTGGGACACCCAAAAGTCTATGAAACCTTCGTTTGGACACCCTGTTTCCAAATCTTGGCTAAGACCATTGATGATGGTACATTCTCTTCAACAAAATCAGGGTTATCAATAAATCCAATCCCTTATAATAAAAATACACAGTCTTAAAACCTAACATAATCATGAGCAATCCCATCATTATCATGATGATGATTATGATCATCACCATCATCAGCAGCGGCAGCAGCATCATTGTCATTATCATTATTTTATCATCAAGATCATCATCATAATAATAATAATTTATTTTGTACACACCAATGCTTCCTATTTTGGTAGAATCTTTCAGACAATATTTTGAAAAAAAAAGAAATATTTCTTTTGAAGATCAAACACAACAAATGTCCTTCAAACATTTAAAAAGTTTTGTCTTAACACTAAGTTACCTCAAAAATAATGATTCGGTCCCAGTATCTCTTCCTTGCTTCATATACAAAGTACATGATACTGACAACATAGCAACCATTATCAAACACTAGCTGCCAAACATCTCCTTAACTACCAGCATCTCCTGTTGCCATGACAGTAAGACATCGCCATGGAGACAGAAATTTGGTGGTAGGAAGTTTCAAAGAGAGTGATTCCTCCGTTCATAACTCCTAAGGTCATCTTTGAATTTATGGTAGGACTCACCATGTTCTCCTGGGTTCAAGGCCCGCAGGAATTCAGGTTACCAACTTATACATGTTCCTTGTAAAGCTTTAAATAGTATGGCCAGGTAATGAGGATGGTAATCATGTTTGGGAATCGGTTACAAAGAATCAGGATCCCTGATAATTAAGTTTTCAGCACCAACATTTCTAGAGTGATTTATATCACTTTGGTAAGATAATTATTGGCAAAGTATTATTTACCCAGACTTTACCAGGGTAAATACAAAAATAAGATTCTATATCTAGACTTATTTAGTATAAGACGATTCATACTTGATAGTTAAAGATGAGTGAACTTCTAATAGTGATTTTTTTGGTATAATGATTTAATTTATTATAATAAGTCAATTTGTTTCGGGGATGTTTCTGTAGAAGAGCTATATCTAGACTTATTTAGTATAAGACGATTTATACTTCATAGTTAAAGATGAGTGAACTTTTAATAGTGATTTTTTTGGTATAATGATTTAATTTGTTATAATAAGTCAATTTGTTTCGGGGTTGTTTCTGTGGAAGAAGAATCCTATGATATTCAAATTTGATTTTGCAGTGATATAAAATAACAAAATATAGCATAAAATGTAACATTATGAGGATGAGTCTCTATCAAACAGGTTCTTTGGTTGAAGATTTGTTTAGTACACAGAAAGGCTTCCTATTTTGATAGAGCCTTATAGATAATATTTTGGAAAAAAAAAATGAAATATTTCTTTTGAAGAACAAACACAACAAATCTCTTTAAAACATTTTAAAAGTTTTGTCTCAATACTAAGTTACCTAGAAATTACCAAAGCACCCGCAGGACAGATCCAAGATTTTTGCGAAGAAAGGTTCATTTTGTATGAGGGGGTTCTTTAAACAGTTACATAAAGGTAGACCTACCTCATTGGTTTAAATAGGATAGAAAAGTGACAATTCCTAGATAGAAAACCAGCATTTTCAATTGTAAAGGGGGTTCATCTGACCCTTAACTCATTAATGCTCATAGCGGCAAAAAGCAGCCGGGCAATTTTGATGAAACCTTTCAATGATGACAACTTTGGTGATATCTTACTAATTAAAGCAATATTCAGAAAATATTTCCAGGAGAATTGTTTATAAGAACTTTATCTACAATTCTCCTCCAAATATTTTTTAAATCTATGCTTCATTGTAAAGTTATTCTCAAAATTATGACTGGTCCAGACGACACTTGGATGTGTTAAATAAACGTATGAGTTATCTCTGTACCTGAGTTGCAGCTCCTCGGTGAGATGAACACACCTCCAATGCTCCATGGTAAGACAAGGCGATCAGAATCTCACAATAAACATCCTTTAACCCATTAATGCTCACGACGGCCAACACAGCCTGACAAATTAGGTGAAATCTTTCAAGCAAAAGCTTAATTGGGAAAATATTTGAAGGAGAAATGTTAATTAGAAAATTTCCAACAACTCTCCTTCAAATCTTTTGTAAAGGGAATTTTAATTCCCAAGATAATGTCATAAGTATCATAGATCCAGACGACAATTTCAGGAGAAACTCTTAAGCATTAATGGGTTAACCAACACTGCAGTAATACATCCTCTTTAGAGCCACATAAATTCCTTTAACTTGTCATGGAGTGGACAGAAAAAGTCTGTTGGAGTTATTTCAGTTGATTTTCACCATCTTCCTTGAACAGGGCAAAAGTCTCAGCCAGGTATCTACAAAATCCATATTTATCTATCATTCCTTTAAAAAAAGAATCACTTGTGACAATGCCTAGAAAAAGTCCTAAGTCCTGAGGCATTTTGGGTGCACCACTGGCATCTTGCTCTAGAAGGCACAGCAGGCTCAAGAGTTAATCCGTAATTTTTTGCCATATATTACTAGTCCAAAAAGAACCACTAGCTCCAAGCTTCACAGCTCAAAAAAAATCTATGTACTGAGGCATTCAGAGCGCATCCCTGGCCACTTACTCTTGAAGACACAGTGGGCTCGAGAGTTAATCTGTAATCATTTCCCATATGTTCCTGGTCAATAAAAGAACCACTTGCTTGAGTTTCATGGCTGAGGCATTTAGAGTGCAACCCTGGTCACTTGCTCTTGAAATTTAGAAGACACAACAGAGGGATAGGAGATCAGCACCTCATTGTACCGCTTTCTGTAAATATTTGTCAAATGTTCCTGGTCAAAAAGAATCCCTTTCTCTGAGTGTCACAGCCTAGAAAAAGTCCTATGTAGTCCTGAGGCATTAAGAGTGCGTCCCTGGTCACTTGCTCTAGAAATTTAGAAGACACAACAGTGGTACTGTAAATACTGCAAACATTTGCCATATATTCTTGGTCAAAAAATAATCCCTTTCTCCGAGTGTCACAGCCTAGAAAAAGTCCTACGTCCTGAGGCAGTGGCCACTTGTAGACGTCGCTGTGGGCAAAAGAGTTCAGCTCCTCCTGATACCATTACTGGCCAGCTGTATTAGCGAGAGAAGGCGATATCCAGAGAGAGAGAGAGCGTGAGGATGAGCACTTCCAGATAGCGCTACTGGCCGGCTGTACTGGCGATATCCAGGGAGAGAGAGCGAGAGCAGGAGGGTGAAGGATCAACGTGCCGAGTGAGGCTCAGCCATGAAGAGCACGAAGAGCGGCGAGGAGCGCTGAACTGCGGCATCTTCACCACGCACCTGATCACCGAGAGAGAGAGACTCCCCGGAGACAGGAGCAGCAGCTGAGTATCAGGTTCACTGCAGGATCACTCTCTTGGACGGGAGCCACACAATGCTGCTACACAGACCTTCTCTGGGAGATCACACCAACAGGTTCTATCTAGTCTCTAGTCTCAGGGGGGTGTCTCAAGATGTTAAGGCACTGACATGAGTATTTACCTGCTTGTGTTATTATTCCACATGTTCTGACAGATAGTGTGAATTATGAAATGACTCTTAATATAGGGTAAGGTATAACAATATATATATTATAACTTACTTCAGGCAAAGTCAAAAATTATGTTGGGCATGTAAAAATTATTGACTACTTGCCCGGCATGGTAAGTTCTAAAAATGTTGGTGCCTAATATCCTTTTGAAAGAAATGCAACTGCATTATTTTCCTTTATTTTTTCTATGAAGTAAGCAGCTCTCACAACCAGTTCTATGGAGATATGTTTCTTGAGTCTCAAGGGGATTGTCTCAAGATGTTCTTTGGAAAACAATGCAATGATCCCCAATGTAAAATGCATCAATAGAAGGTTGTCTCACATTATTTTTTGTATTCATTTTGTAATGGATCATTTTGTCAACATAGAGTTTTTATGGATTTTGCAGGTAGCAACACAACATTCCTTAAACAAATTCTAAAACATTTCCTTATAAAGGCCTGACCCAAGTCTCTTGCTTGCCAGCCTAGTCAAAATAATGAGAGGGTCCCTCAGTGTCTAATAAGATCATGAAGATGTCGAACCGACTTTGACACTATGAATATCCCAACTCCTCTGGCCAACACATGCTTGCCAAAACTCTCTCTCCCTCTGACTCTCTCTCTCTGACTCTCTCTCTGACTCTCTCTCTCTCTCTCTTTCTCTCTCTCTCTCTCTCTCTCTCTCTCTCTCTCTCTCTCTCTCTCTCTCTCTCTCTCTCTCTCTCTCTCTCTCTCTCTCTCTCTCTCTCTCTCTCTCTCTCAGTATTAGTGATGAAACTTCCCTAAAACAGACAGTTAACAAAAGTCAGCCTTAGTCTTGAACCTCCAAGAACTCACCACTTTCTACAGGCCTTTCAACACATTTGTCATTCCAGAGGTCGTTGAAGGTCAGCCTTCTCTTTGCTAACAATCTCAAGTTGCTCTATGTAACCATACTCCTCCCTCTGCTTGCCTTTTTTCAGGGGAATTTCACCGAAAATTATGACACCCCTCTTGGAAGCTGACATTGCTTTAAGTTCATAGACAAATGTTTTTGAAATTGGAAATCGGAGTCCCTCCTGTTGCCTTGAAGCATTAGGGAGAGTAGAATACACCATCTTTCTCAGAATCAGGTAGTGATCATGGGGACAAAGTAGCTCAGTTGGTTAGGTGTCGGACTAGTAATCAGAGGGTCGCTGGTTCAATTCCCGGCCGGGGCACTTTGGTCTGTCCTTGGGCAAGACAGTTTAGTCCATATTGCTTCAGTCTACCCAGCTGCAAAATGGGTACCTAGCATAAAATAAGGCAGTGCTTAGAGCGTGTGCCCTATATGCTGCCATTTGCTCTGGAATATCCCCCGGGGATTGAAATGGTTTCCGTGTGTACAGTGCCTGCTAGGGGGGGAAGGTCGTGTGAGCGCTTCGGTGGATAGAAGACTAAAAACCTTTACAATCATATATCATACGTGACTAGCCTATGCTCACAGCCAGGGTTTCATAAATGCCTGTCCAGCATGTAACATAACCACTGGCCTGTTGCAAGTTGCAAGTGAATTCAGCAGAAAATGGCAATGGGGCAAGCTGGACAAGACCCTGACTTGCCCAGCTCGGCAAGTAATGTTTGGGCAAAGTCCAATCTCACCTTTTTTTGTGGTGGGGCAAGTGGAAGTGCCGACGGGGCAAGTCAACTTAAGCGTGCCCCACTCAGAAAATAACGTTTTGCAACTTATGTTGCACCCTGCTGTCCAAAACAAAATTTCTGCCCCTAAATTTCAGCCCGTCCAGATTAACTACTTCATATCCTTATACCTATTACATTTAATAGCTTTTTGTGTCAAAAAGGCTGATTCACACATCAACCATGTTCTAGAAGATGGTTTGCTAGGAAAATATTTGGTCATTAAACCAAAAAGTCCAAAAAGGAGGTTTTCAGGAAACTGTCTGTCCAAAAGACAGGCGGGACGGGTCCTGGCTAAGTCCCTGGACTAAGCAGGGACTGATAAAGGTTTTGCATATAGGGGGTTCATTCTCCTTGAGGGGGGTTTGTGGAGGGAGGGAAATCTACTTATTTGCTTTCAAGCAAAACTTAAGAAAAGTGGCAGTTCATTTTTAACATTTTTAATTGTAAAAGGGGTTTGTCAAACTCCATATACCCCCTCTGTATCTGCAACTGGTAAGTGGGAGTTGATATTCTTCTCTAACTGATCTTCTAATGAAAAACCCTTATGCTGCTGGTGGCTAATTTGGCTAATACAAAATGATGCAAAAACCTGAAAAATGACTGAAACCCTGGCATATGGGTACTCATCTGAGAGTACTCCTCAAGAGCTATCCAATGAATACCAACATGACAGGGTTGTGATGGTTTTAAAAGATTTTAAACACAGGGACGAAAGTAGCCTCAGCATTGGAAGGGTTAAGACAGTTCAATTTCAATCCATCATCTCTTTGATTGTATATCTTGCAGAATGTAAAATGCTTCTTCCTCCATAAGTGGCAAAACACTCACAAAAGGAAAAGATTGCTTATCAAAATATATAAGGCCTAAAAGAAAAGTTGTTAGTTCCCTGTCACCCTACCCTAACTAGTTTTTATTTTTAAAAATCCCTACCCCAAAGTTTTTCTGCCCCCCCAACTCCCAATCAACATAAAACATGCATAAAACTCACATTTTTGACAAAAAAAATAATGCAAAAATATTTTTTTTACCGACCTACCTACCCTATTTTTTTCAGACAGTTACAGGAAATAAACAATATTTTTTACTTGGCCTAAGGTACAAATGGATAACTTATCATATTATTCACTGTACTGAACTCTATTGGAGACTATAAGAGAATCACTTGCATTCAGCCACTCATAAAACCCAAAGGTGCACATGGATATTTATGCATTTCCACTACTACTTTAGACTAGTGCTGCCATCTATTGGGGAAAAACAACATCACATATATATGACTGGTCGTGTCAAGTTATGAAGGAAGTGATCAAGGCAGCAGCAGTAGCAAAATGAATAAAATAAAATAAGAATGATGACCAAATGAGTTGATGTAAGTCCAAATTCTCCGTACCTCGCTTTTAGGAGTGCGATGACCTAAGCTTATGTCTTCCCCGTGCTTGAATTGCGATTGACAGGCAATGAATAAATACAATCTAAAAACATATTTTAAATAGGTAATAAAAATAAAATAAATATGAAATATTCAAAAAAAAAAAGAAAAGAAAATAGTTAAAAAAATAATTATAAAATATCCAAAAAAATCAATTATATGACAAAATAAATTGATGTAAGTCTATCTTCTCCTTACCTAGCTTGTATGAGTGCTATAACCTGAGCGTATGTCTTCCCAGTGACTGACTCGCCGTTGACGGACACGATTCTGTCTCCCGTGTTGAGGCCCGCCAGGTGGGCGGGGCCAGCCTCCTTCACATGTTTCACGAAGATCGTGTCCATCGGCTCCAGAGCACTGAGGCGAGACCTCTTCCGCTTGTGACCTGAAACAATCAAAATAGACACATATATGAGAAAGGAAATAACATAAAGGAGTTTTTGATATAAACCTTGTCATGTTGGTATTCAATGGATAGCTCTCGCTGAGTACTCCCAGATGAGTACCCATGTGCCAGGGTTTCAGTCTTTTTTTCAGATTTTTACATCATTTTGTATCGGCCAAATAAGCTACCAGCAGCATAAGGGTTAATAAATTAGCTGAGACATAACATCCTCCTCTTGTGACCTGAAACAATGAAAATAGACAAATATAGGAAAGGGAATAACATATAGGAATAGATTAACATAATAAGCTGAGACATAACATCCTCCTCTTGTGACCTGAAACAATGAAAGCAGACAAATTATTTAAAAGGGATGAAATGAAAAAGGTTCTTTTGAATCTCCCAAATGGGAGAACTCATAAACAAAAAATTCTCATCATGGCGAAATTTGAGATTGTTCTTTAGAAATAAGTGAATGTCATTCATTCCGTTACAGGACAATTACATGTATATCATCATGGCAAAACCATCATCTGAGAAGAACTTATTAGAGGAGACTTTCCTCCATCATTCTGTTCTAAACCAATACATTTTCGTAAAGCAAATATTCATTTTTTTGATTTGGATACTTATTTTTCTGTGTAACAATTTTCCCGTATTTTTCATTTTTGGGTGTTTCCATTTCTAATACCGTAGAACACACAATGTTAGCGTCTGTTTATATATAGCGTACATAGCGTGTGGTTCCGCTTCGCTATATATAAAAACGCTGTACTTTTTTCTTACTGTACTGGCGCTGTCAGCGGCGGCTACCATCGCTAACTTAAGATATGCTATGATGTGAAAATTCCCCAATTCGCTATATTTTGGGACACGCGTGATATGTGTTCTACAGTATTTCAGAAGAGAGGACATATGTTTTCTCCCTTTCTAATTTTCCCATTTTATGTAGATTTCCAATTTTAGTTTACCAAACAGTAAATATTAATGGCTAAGGACAAGGATCTGTCCATGTTTATTAATTCCGGACATGTACTGTTTTGTTTATTCCTGTGGTGTTTATTCCCATTTGAAAGCATTCGGGAAAAAACGGGAAAATAAAAATCATGGAAAAATTAGCCGTTCTACAGTATACGTTCTAGCCTATGGAACTGTGACCATGTTTCTATCTCAAATAGGGGAAGTTTGATGCACAGAAAGCTTAGGGAAGCTGTGCCCATGTATTTATCTCACTCTCCCCATGGTGTGAGAATGATCCACCCTGTCTGGGGCTGATAAGCCAGAATTCCCTTTCAGTACCACGATAGAAGACAGACTCCAGATAACATCTCAATTACGGCAACGGCAACAATGGAACAATCAAGGAGGGTCTTCTGCTCAATCCTACCATTCTAGCAGCAGCAGCAGTAAAAGTAGCCTGCCTCCCAGGCCATATTTAAATGTCTTTCATGGATAGATGGCACTGCAGTATACTAGTAGGTCAGTTGAAAATATGTCCATTAACAGTAATCTCCCTCTTGTGGCAATTGTGTGAACTAAATGGCCAACAGTAGGCCACAGGTCCCCATCTAGTATAGGTGCAGGCTTCTATATATAATAAAGTAAAATCATAATAGAGCCTTGTAGCTAGGCTACAGCAGCAGTAAAAGCAGCAGCAGCAGTAGCCTATATTTCTAGGCTGTCATATGTATTTTTCTGTTGTTGTTTTTTCAGTTACCAAGCACGGAATAGTCTAGGTGGCCATAGTGGTCAGTTTAGTATGCACTGATCTCACCAGGGGAATAGAGGATCCAGTTTGAGCCCTATCATCAACCCTTAGGTTTTAGGTTTGTTCAAACATTTTGTAGACCCTTATATGTTTGATTGGCCCCCTTTATTCATCTATTTATTTATTAATTCATTCATCATTATTTTTATCATTATTTATTCATCTTTTTTTTTGGTGTGGGGGGGGGGGGGGGGTGGGGGCTGATTCATAACTTATAAAATTACACTCAACCTCCCCTACAACCTTATGTATCATGGGACCTGACAACATTATAACACTAATTCAGTATTTAATGATGTGGGAATAGAGGAGGGTGGGGTACCATTACTTCCTGTAAGGGTAGAGACCAGGACATAATACATACTTCTAACCTTGAAGTGGGTTTGTATTTCAACTGTGCCCCCACTAGGCGCCCAGTACACATGTGTATACATTACATTAATTAGAATACTATGTATTCTTACATAACATGATAATAAACAGACACCAATGGGCAGATAAACTTTACCCACAGGCGCCCTTGTTCTACTTGCCAGCAGAAACAACAAAATTCCCTGCTTAACCCTTCCAATGCTGCTGGTTGCTAATTTGGACAATACAAAATTATGCACAAAAGCTGAAAAATGACTGAAACCCTGGCAAATGGGTACTCATCTTAGAGTACTCAGTGAGGGCTTTCCAAAGAATACCAACATGACATGGTTTAGATGGATATCAAAAATCTTTGCGTCCTTGAGCTTTGGAAGGTTTAATTAGAATACTATGTATTCTTACATAACATGATAATAAACAGAGCACCAATGTGGAGATAAACTCTACCCACAGGCGCCCTTGTTCTAGTAGCCAGCAAAAACAACAAAATTCTTCCAAGGAAGAGGTGAGGGACAGCGAGCTCGGCCATCAGAGCAGGCCTTCTCTAGTACAGAAGTAGACTAGGCTCCTAGTCCCTGAAAAGTTCACATTCCCTTCTGTGTTGACAAAGCACTGTGGTGTGGTACCAGGTTTGGTAGATAGATGTCACCAGCTGATCCTGTTAGGCCTAAAAAAAGAAATTGTTTGTTTCCTGTGACGGTCCGGAAAAAAATAGGGTAGGTAGGTCGGTAAAAAAAAAATTCATTATTTTTTTGGTCAAAAAGGTCTGTTTTATGCATGTTTTACGTTGATTGGGAGTTGGGAAAAACTTTGGGGTAGGGATTTTTTTGCATGAAAACTTGTTAGGGTAGGATTACAGGAAGCAAACAACTTTTTTTAGGCCTTATCTCTATAGGATTCATAATCAAACTGAATCCTGGTGAGACAAATGTAAACTAAATTGGCGACTATTGCCACCTTGACTATATGGTGCATGGTAACAGAAACAAATGACAGAAAAAATACATATGACAGCCTAGAGATCTAGGCTAGTACTGAAGAAGGAGTATGGGTTAAGATGGCCATTAGCTATCTCTCCTGACCATGTGTGTCTGGATGGGAAAGTGGTATCAGTACCCCAGAGGGTATAACCCTGTCTCACACAGATAACACAGGCTCAGCGGCCAGACAGATACTCATTACTAACAAGTGGTAACACTGGTAAGGCTGCTAGCTGCAGGTTGAGGCTCCCCAGCTTTCCTTCTACTTGTTCCTTAAACAGTGTCTTTGCCAGGATTTAGAAACTGGGTGCCTAAAATTGGCATTTGTAAAATATTTGGGTGTCCAACTTTTGAAGGGGGATCACAATATACTCATATTTCAACCATAAACATGAATAAATTCATCAAAATAAGGCATGATCTCATTAAACAATGTCATGGGAATTATAAGGATATGTAAAAATTAATTTATAAGCTTGAGATTGAGGTTTTTAGAAATTCCACACTAGAAAATGGGTGAACTGAGAGGTTCTTTTTAACCCTCTTGCTGCTAGGACAATGTATGGTATCATATGGGCACTGGCTACACTATAGCACGTCATGAGAGAGATACGACTGAAAAGCCTATGTGACATGTTCTTTAAGTACTGCTTCCGCAATAAAATAAACATCAGGCCATATCAAATTTACATTGCTATCATAATCAGAACCCCCTCAATCGCCACATGTAATTTTATAATTTATAACCACCATTTTGTGCCGAAAATCATTAACTTAACACAAAAAATACAGTTAAGAACTGTGGCGGCCATTTCAGTTGACTTGGATTTTTTATGCATCAAGTCATGTCATGAAGCCATTTCCCATAGAAATAAACAACCTTATATTAAAAAATTACAAATGGTATTTACTTACCTTCATATCTACCAGAAAATGTTTTCTTTTTTCTGTTATACCATGAGTGAGATCGATTTTTAAGACCTCAATTCAACATGGTTAGAGAAATTCTTTGCGAGTTTACGCTCGTTCAGTTCATTTGTCCATGAGCCGTAAAATCTTGCAACCCTTACAAAATTAATTGACAACAAGACATTGGTTGCGAAAAAAAATAGCAAACTTATATTATCCAAACAAGCTGATTCTCAGCTTTCCAAAAATGTTTATTTTATAGATATCCCGCCTTTGGGATATCTGTTGTCAGTGAATGAAGTGAAACTATCGGTGTTCGCCGCGGTCGCTTCCAGCGGCCGCCATTGTGAAGTCGTATATTTGACACCGTCTGCGGATCATCAAATCAACTTCAATCGATTGAAATGCGGACAAAACTGGCTTATATCGTAATTAATTTGTGATATTCTTGTTCCTGGACATCTCTTTTACTTAGATGTCAAATAATATAACTAATAATGCCAAGAAAACACATGCATTGGATCGATAATTACTACGGCCGCACTCGATAAAAAGTGTTACGACAGATTTTGCCGTCGTCGCGCACTTCATAAATCAAACATAACATCGTTTTATTTTATGTCTGGTTGTCTTGTGTTAATAAACTCTTGTTTCTTTGAACATACGTAATGAAAAAAAACCATGTGCGAATAGGTGGGATACTTGTCTCACCTATTCAGTTTGAATTTTTCAAAAACTCGCCGTATTTATCGTGTACGGCCAACCGGATGTTGATGAGCCGTATACGACAATGGCGAACATGTGGAGACCGCTATTCGGCGTGATTACTCGCCAACCGCTACAGAGAAAACGTAGCGTCAGGCAAGTATACTCGCCCACCGCAGCGAGGAGGTTAAGGGTTTGGGTGTCCAAAAAGGCACCCAGACGTCCTGCTGGCTAAGACCATGTCCTTAACCTTTGTGCTGCTGGTGGCTAATTGGACCATTATAAAATTATACAAAAAAAACACTGAAAAATGACTGAAACCCTGGCAAATGGGTATTCATCTGAGAGAACTAGACGAGAGCTTTCCTATGAGTATCCACTGCTGTTGGCTAATTTGGCCATTTTAGAATTTTACAAAAAAACTGAAAAATGACTGAAACCCTGGCATAATGGGTATTCATCTGAGAGTACTCGATGAGAGCTTTCCTATGAGTATCCACTTGGTTAGGATGATTTTCATGATTTTTCGCATTCTGATACAATGTGAAAAAAATTATGCTCGAAATTGACATTTTAATAAATTACTCATGTAAAACAATTTGGGTGGTCTGAAGAGTGATTTTTGAGGGTTTTGGGTGTCCAAATACTACCCAGACGCCCTGCTGGCCAAGACAATGATTCTAAGTATCAATCAGAACTATTTCCAAGTTTGTGTCTATCTCGACAAAGTTGACTGACCGTTCAACATCTGAGTCTAGTATGTGACATTCTGTATAGTCTCCAGTCGGTGGGTGTTGTGCTTCGTGTATAAACAGTGCCTAGAGTGACAGGCACTTGCCAAAACTCTCCCTCCCTCTCGACTGCATTTGGCATTTCACTCGTTTAACGCTTATTCAACTAGGGCCAAGAAAAAAAATATTGTTTGTTTCCTGTAACGGTCTGAGAAAAAAATAGGGTAGGTAGGTCGGTTACAAAAAAAGAATTTGCATTATTTTTTTGGTCAAAAATGTGTGTTTTATGCATGTTTTACGTTGATTGGGAGTTGGGAGGGCGGAAAAAACTTTAGGGTAGGGATTTTTTTGAATAAAACTTGTTAGGGTAGGGTTATAGGAAACAAACAACTTTTTTTTTAGGCCCAGAGTATGGAGTACTTTGAGTCAGTGTCTTAGCCAGCAAGGCGTCTGGGTGTCATTTGGAAACCCAAAACCTCAAAAAACCTCTTATTAGGATGCCCAATTTTAAATTGCATCTAGAAATGCCAATTTCAAGCAAATAAAAAAAAATAATTCAATTCAAATTAAAATTGTGGATGCTAGGACATAGCTTAACAGTATTATTCTTATGGTTGTAAATTTAAATTTTAAATTTTGGATGCTCAAATATTTTATGATACCCCATTTTGGGCACCAACTTTCAGAGTCCTGCTAAATAAAGTTTAATTAATATGGGAAAACAAAGTAATAATAGATATAATTAATTCCAAATCCAACTTATAATTTCAACTATTTTCCCCTGAAAAGCGTCCTCTGTATCAATGATACCTTTGAAGTTGATTCAAGAACAGAGCATGAATTCACAAAATATTGGAGAACAATTTTTAATTGACTTATGTTGGACATTTCTACTTATTTTCCAACATGCTTTCTTTAGAGAAATATCACTAAATTAAGTCAGAATATTTTTACTACTGCGGCCTGAATTGGTTAAATTAATGGATGCCACACACAACCATATTGACACCTCATTTCCACATATTCCCCCGGAAAAACCTTTATTTATCTGATCAAAAGCAGCAGTATTTTCCAAAACAGGTATCAACATTTGACATTATTTTCAAAATATTAGCCCTATTGGTATGTACGAGACCACCCTGGTGCTTCAATATTGAAGAGGCTAAATGCCTGTGTCATAGGGGGGGGGGGGGGGGGGGGGGGTGTTATTGTGCAATATTGTCGAACATACTACAGAGACAACCTGTTGAAGAAGACAATGGCAAAATTTGAAGACAAAGGCCAAATTTCCTGGGTAAAACATACCTGGTATTTCATGCGTAGTGAAGATCACTTTTCCTCAAAAGATTACTTATGAATTCCTCACATTTCATTAGTGAGTGGTATTTCTTTGCAGCTTACACTGTACTGTGTATTACATTAGGCCTAAAAAAAGTTGTTTGTTTCCTGTAACCCTACCCTAACAAGTTTTTATTCAAAAAAATCCCTACCCCAAATTATTTTCAGCCCTCCTGACTCCAAATCCTCAAAAAAAATGCATAAAACACACATTTTTGAACAAAAAAATCATCAAAGGAAAAGAAAAATTCCGACCTACCTACCCTATTATTTTTCGGACAGTTACAGGAAACAAACACATTTTTTTCTAGGCCTTATGAAGACTTTGATTCATGGTAGATTTCCAAATGACTTACTTTACTATAAAAACAATCCCAAAGTGCCTCTTAGCAAAGAAAGCAATGGACGAAAAGGAGTATGATAAATCTGGACTACAAATCCAGAAGCAATTGAAGGTTAGGTCAGACTTTTGGGGGAATATCATACTTACAAAGGCATAGCTTCTAAATATTTGATAACTAATTGATAAAGAAAAGGAAATCCTTCTCCAAAGGATATTCTGTGATTTTATAATTCATTTCATTGTGTTTTCTTAGATATAAACCATACAACTATATGCATGTGCATGTGTCTGTAGATATCTTAGATATAAACCACACCTTTTATAGGCAACTATATGCATGTACATATGACTGTCTAGGTTTCATGAGTAGATACCTTCTAAACAAAATTCATTTCTATGTGTTTTCTTAAGTAGCTTCGATATAAACCATACAACAACTATATGCATGTGCATGTATCTATCTAGGTTTCATGAGACGTTACCATCTGAACATCAATCTGACTCACCAGTTATACCTGGAGGGGTCCCAACCACTGCCCAGTACATCTTGATGTGGATTCTTTCTCAACTTTTCTCTAAGTGATTCTCACAGTTCCAGTGATACTTCCTTCCCTATCTTAGGATTGTATCTATTGTCAATCAAATCTCAGCAATGCTGGTGGTGTCAGGATATTCCACAGAGGTCCACTGCAGGATGTAAATGTCACTAATACACACCCTTTCTGTCAATCACAGGTCACTGTATGTGTGATTCAATACAATGGTAATTCACAAAATAGTGTTATTCCTTCGAGGATTTTAGTGTCATCAATACACATCCTTCCTGTACACTTGCTTATTCAATCACATGTCACTGCATACATATGTGTTCATAGATCATAAACCTTGACCAAATTTTTAAAATTTCCTGATTCATAAACTTTGAAGTAAATTTGAGTATCAGGTAGTATGATATTATCCCCTAATATCAGATACTCTCATATAGTCTGTGTAACTTCCATTCCCATTTGATCTTAATCTATTAGAAGATTTCAGGTAGTATGATATTATCCACTAATATCACAAACTCATATAATGTCTGTGTAGCTGGTTTTTCCATGTAATCTCAAAATAGTAGTTGATATCAACTAAATCCAAGAAAAATGTTTTTTCTCCAAAAATCATCTTTGATCACCTTTGAATGTCAGGTACAAAATTAATCCTCCTTGTCTGGTGTTATTTCCCATATCTTCTCATCACAATCTATGATCCTGCTGACTTGATTTGAACAGGATAGGATCTCTTTTCAAGCATGTGTATAAATCAAATAGTTCCTTGTCGGGACAATCATAGGAGATTGAAATATCAGAGAGATCAGATTAATTTATCCGTGCATGTTCATCTATCGGCATCTGGAAGTCATGTGTGAAAGGTCCGGAAGGCACACAGAACATCAAGAGAATAAGCCAGAGTGCCGTACGTCCAAAAACTGTGCACAGTACCTGGCCCTTCACCATGACGATAATGAGAGGCGATTTCTATGATGTGAGAGCTGTACCCAAGGCTGTACGTAGGACCCGGCCCATCACCAAGACGATAATGAGATGGGATCTCTATGATGTGAGTACCGTACCCAAGGCTGTACGCTGCACCCGGCCCATCACCAAGACGACAAGACAACGAGAGGCGATCTCTATGATGTGAGTGCCGTACCCAAGGCTGTACGCTGCACCCAGCCTATCACCAGGACAACACGATACAGAGCCCCGCCTCCTGTGGTGCGTGTGCCTGATCTTTAAGAGGTGGATCTGGTTACTGTTGATAGCTCTGCGACCACGGGCGAATCAGACTTCCACCAGACCGGGTACCAAGTAGCCCCACAGGGAGAACCTGTGAACTCAAGTGCCCGAAAATCTAACCAGCAATCGTAACGAAATCTCCAAATCTGAACTCCTGCCCAGATGTGAACTTCACTACACAAAAATTCAACACTAAAATCAATGGTCAAAGCCTGAACCCTTGTGCTGGTGGTGAATAATTTTGCCAATTTAAAATGATAGAAAGGTTGTTTGATCTTAAGTAAAGGAATCTTCTTTAACCCTATATTCTGCTGGTGGCTACTTTGGCCAATACAAAATGGTGCAACAAACCGGAAAAATGACTGAAACCATGGCACATAGGTACTCGTCTGATAGTACTCACAGAGAGCCTTCTAATGAATACCAACATGACAAGGTTTATATGGTTTTCTAATCTTTGCATCCTTGTGCTTTGGACGAAAGTAGCCTCAGTAGTGGAAGGACACCCTCTAAAAGTGAACTCAAGGGCCCGAAAATCCAACCATCAATTGTTAAAATCTCCAAATGTGAACACCCTAAAGATGCAAACTTCACTACACAAAAATTCGAACCAAAAAATCAATGGTTGACCCATTCATACCCGTATCAGCCAAAACTGCTACTAGTCAAGTAGATCTCCAGGTATGAAAGGGTTAAAACCTAATGTTGACACCCTCTAGAAGTGAACTCAAGTGCCCTAAAATCTAACCATCAATCAATAGAAATCTTCAAATCTGGAGAGGAGATGTTATACATAATTATCAATAAGTATCAAATCTGGCTTGAATCTTTTTATTAATTCCAGCACAAAGGTTAAATATCAATGTTTTCTGTGCAGGATGTTACCACTTATAAGGTTTGATCTAAAAATACAAAAATTGAGAAAGAGGGACTTTGTTCAAGGGGCAACGTATAGGGGTGTTGATGGCAGTATGATCCGCCTTTGGTGCACCCAAATTCTAAGAAGAGTGCCATATTTATCTATGAGATTGTGCATATAAGTAAGTTTGTTAGCACTCAAGTGTTCCCAAAAATACCAGACATAATGGATAGTCTCTGATGTGTTCGACAGAACAGTCTAACCATTAAACTGGTGATCTTCTTAGCTATAATGTCAAATTTCTCTGAAATTTGGCTAAAAATGTCCCTCCCTGTGAAATGAACAGCTGACAGGATAGGAGTCATCAATTACCCTAATAACATCAATCATAGCACAGCCAAGAATTCTGTCCTGCATGGCGAGATAGCTTAACCCGTTCACACGAAGAGAGGCCAAAACAGGCCTGACAATTTTGGAAATATTTTTTTAACAAAAGCATTTTTTGGAAAATAATTGAAGGTAAAATGTTAGAGAGAAGTCAAACAACAACTCTCCTTCAACTATTTTGTGATCTTTTGCTTTATTCCAAAGTTATTTTGAAAAGTATGAAAGTAGCAGACGATACTTTCTAGAGGATCTCTGAGTGTGAATGGGTTAACCTATTCACACCAAGAGCGGCCAAACCAGGCCTGGCAGATTTGATGATATTTTTCATACCAAAGATTTTTTTTGGAAAAATATTTTAAGGAGTAATGTTCATCAGAAGCCAAACAACAACTCCCCTTCAAATATTTTCTAAACTTACGCTTTTGCCTCAAGTTATTTTCAAAAGTGTAAGAGTAGCAAGAGGAAACTTTCTACTGTAACGCTGAGTGTGAATGGGTTAAGAGGCCAGGGGAATTTTCAAGGAGTGGATCCTTAACTAAAATAGATGTCATGTTTATGGTGACATACTGGTTAACCCTTTCCCAGGGAGGTATACAAGATCTGATTGAAAAAAGATTGATTTTTCATTAAACATTTCTCATTTTCTTATGTTCTATAAAAGATAAACTACACAGTCAGAAAGATCAAAGGTTAACTTAAATTATATCAATACCTCTAAGATTGTCATAATAATAAATGTAAAAGTATTGATAAAAAGATTTAAGTCTCTTTAGTATTATTCACACATAGAGAAATTAATGACAACCCTATAACCCTATTATTTTGACAATACAGGAATCCCCCCCCCCCCCCCCCCCCCCCCCCATCCATTTTGCAAAACCTGCAGAGAGCAGGGTCTTAGCCAGGATTAAGAAACTGGGTGCCCAAAATTAGCAGTTGTGAAATTTTGGGGCATCCAAATTTTGAAGGGAGACCACAATATACTGAGAAGTATCCTTATACAATGCCATGGGAATAATAAGGAGATGAAAAAAAAATCAATGATACGCTTGAGACTGACATTTTTTAAAAAACCTCAAAAAAATTGGGTGCCCTATGGGGTGCTTTTTGAGGATTTGGGTGTCCAAAAAGACACCCAGACACCCTGCTGGCTAAGACTGTGGCAGAGAGCGTATGGTTGGCATCAATCCTGCCGCATTCTCAGGCCACCATTTCCAATTAGGGAGAATATCACGTATATCTCTATTAGGGAGGGAGGGGCGGTGACCGAGTTCCGACCGAGTTCCGTACAGGGATAGATTGCTTTTGGCTGAGAATGTGAGCTGAGAGGCACCAGGTTCAATTAGGACTACAAATTGGCTGGCCGCAGGACAATGGCCACTCAATACCTACTTAATCGATGGCGGAGAAGGCGTTGATAAGGATGTCAGGGCCAGGAGAAACCTAGAATAACACCCTTTAACCCTTCTAATGCTGGTGGCTAATTTGGCCAATACAAAATGATGCACAAAACTTGAAAAATTATTAAAACCCTGGCAAATGGGCACTCATCTGGAAGTACTCAGTGAGAGCTATCCTATGAATACCAACATGACAGGGTTTGAATGGTTTTCAAAAATCTTAGCATTCTTGCACAAAATGATGCAAAAAAAACCCTGAGAGATGACTAAAACCCTGGCATATATATCTAAGAGTATGCAGCCAGAGCTATCTTATGCATGCCAACATGACAGGGTTTACCGTAATTTCGCGTGTATAAGACGCACCCGTATATAAGACGCACCCCTTGTCCAGGCCTTTAAAATGATGTATAGACCTTAGCTTTGTGTATAGTGCGCACCCCCTTTTGGGAATTATTGTAGGATATCAACTCCTCATGAATAACGCTAGAAACCCAGTAAAACGCATATTGAGATGAGTGAAATGTGACATCACCGTGACATCAATGCATATCACCCTGTGTCGGTACTCACTACCCATTGTCCTAGGCATGTCACATGGATTGTAATCAGTAAGTTCTAGCGGAGAGTGGTTCGGTAATTACAATTCATCAATGACGAGGCAAACATCGATGGGCATTGTCATGGCCGCCTCTATAATTGTAATTGGCGATCTGGTGGCCTGGCAACTCGATGTAAAACACTCTAGATTTCTAGCTTTGTGTATAAGACGCACCCCCTATTTGAGTGTAAAATTTAGTGTAAAAAAGTGCGTCTTATACACGCGAAATTACGGTAGATGGTTTTAAAAACTTTTGGCATTTTTCTGCCATCGACGAAAGTATTCTCAGCATGGAAAGGGTTAACCCCTTCAATGCTGAGGCTAATTTCGTCCAAAGCAAAGGATGAAAAGATTTTTGAAAACCATCTTAACCCTGTCATTCTGATATTCATTGAATAATAACTCTCGCTGAATACTCTTAGATGAGTACCCATTTGCCAGGATTTCAATCATTTTTCATTCTTTTTGCATCACTTGGTATAGGCCAAATTAGACATTAGCAGCATAATTATAGGATTATATTGGAGTGAAGAAAATTCAATCATATGTTCGAAAATGACATTTTTAGAAATTATTCATAAAATATTTTAGGTGTCCTGAGGGGTGATTTTTGAGGGGTTGGGTGTCCAAATGATGCCAAGACACCCTGTTGGCTAAGACTATGCTACCACCCATCTCAGGGTTTGACTTAAGTGGGTGTCCGGGCGGTATTCACGCCCTGAAATTTGTCCGGCCGACCCAAGATTGACTATCATTTATCATATGAGATCGCCCAAAAACCGACCGGAAAAATTTTCTTAAGTCAATCCCTGCATCTGTAATAGCAACTGGTTGAAGAGTAGCCAGGTTCTCAGGCTGAGTTGAATACTGCCATTTCTAAGCTATAGATGAAGCTAATGTGGCTCCACCCTGTTTCTAGATGGAAATCCCCAAAAACATGCTTTTTTGGCGATTTTTTGGATAAAATGCCCCAACATTACCTTATGCAGCAAAATCAGACGTGTCATCCACCCGTACACTAGAGCCCGCCCTATGTAGAGATGAATAAGCATGGATGACGACTTGTAGTGAAAAATGCCATCAAAAGTATAATTCTGACATTTGGCCACCCGCCTATTGGTCCAAATAGCACTAAATTTGAGCTGAAGTCAACTTGGGTTTAGATCCTCGAGGCAGGTATATTTCACAAAGACTAGCAGCAAGTCTTCTAGATTAGTTCAATCACTACTGTGAATAAATGGGCTAGCATTACCTCTGTGTCCTTAAAGCAGATTCTTCAACCTAAGATCAAACAACCTTTCTTCCCAAATTGAATCAACCCAAGGATGTTTTCACAGATCACTTTTTTGATGCAGAGTAAATATACATTGTAGAATAGTGGGCGAGGTTTATTTATAGCGGTAATTTGTTTAGCATCAAGAGACCAAGCGATGGGGCATGTGCTGTACTCAGTATCCAGGGGGTGCTGGGTCAAATTGGGGTACCGTATGCAGGGATCTTAACCCTTCCAATGCTAAGGCTACTTTCGTTCAAAGCACAAGAATGCAAAAATTTTTGAAAACCATCCAAACACTGTCATGTTGGTACTCATTAGAAAGCCCTCGCTGAAAACTCTTAGATGAGTACCCATCTGCCAGGGTTTCAGTAATTTTTCAGCTTTTTTTGTAATATTTTGTATTGGCAAGATTAGCCACCAGCAGCATGAGGGGTAGTATCATACTGCATGCCTAAGAATGTGAACTTCTTCCTACAGAAATAAAATGTCCTACTTATGCCAATTCTGATTAACCCTTCCATTTGAAAACCATCCAAACCCTGTCATGTTGGTACTCATTGAATAGCCCTCACACAGAGTACTTCCTGATGAGTACCCATGTGCCAGGGTTTCAGTGATTTCTTTGGACTTTTGCATCATTTTGTTTTGGCCAATTTAGCCATCAGCAGCGTAAAGGTTTAGATTAGTTCCCATAAAAACTATATCTTGTTTGTTGTCACTGTGCGGTACTTGATGAAACTCTTAATCAGAATTATGACAATATCAAGATAAAATGAAAAACATCAGCTTTTATCAGAGTTTGCTCATTGCATTTTTAACACATTAATGCTCACAGTGGTCAAAAACAGCCTGACAATTTTGATGAAATCTTACAGGTAAAGGCATAGTTAGGAAAAGATTTGAAAGAGAAATGTTAATTAAAACATGAACACTGCTTAATGTGAACACTATTGCTCTAGTCCCAAGGTGTTCACATGTCATAGGTTTCACTGCTTATTGGCATCTTGGTGAGCGCTGTTTTTTCTTGCAAATAACCCTTATGCTGCTGCTGGCTAATTTGGCCAATACAAAATGATGCAAAAAACCTGGAAAATGACTGAAACCTTGGCAAATGGCATCTGGGCATCTGAAAGCACTCGCCGAGAGCTATCAAATGAATACCAACATAACAGGGCTTTCATGGTGTCACAATTTTTTGCGTTTTTGTTCTTTGGACGAAAGTAGCCTCAGCATTGGCAGGGTTAACTCATTTATGCTTATATAAAAGAGTTCCCCAAGAAATTGTCATCTGGAACTATGGTGCTTTTAACAATACCTTTGTCAAAGACGGTTGTTGATAATGTTTAATAGGGATGCTTCACTGCATAAGGTAGCATGCCCATGTGGTCACTGGCTACTAATACAAACAACCCCTAAACACCCACCTCTCACAGAACAAGGGGACTAAGTTTATTGGCCAACTCTCAGGTCACCCTAAGCCCATGGGATAGGGCTGTCATTGATAAGAAATATTTATCGATTGATAATCGACAAAATTATTACCGATACGCTACTTCGATTCGATTCAGCGAATCAAATTCAAAATGAATGAAAACCAGCAATGTGCTTATGAGGAATGGTTGTAGTTAGCGTGTGGGGTGATTTTTTGACCTACTGATCACAGCCCTTACACATACACATTCATCTGTGTGAATTCAAGGATAAATGGAATGGACGCACACAGTTGTAGTGGGGAGTTGATGTGTTGTTCAAGCTGTGTTTTCTTGAAAAATAGTTTATTTACCTAATTTGCATATGAATCGATATGTTGTGCCTTCTTCGATATCGATAATCGATAAGTTTTTTTTGTCGTTTCATCGATACAGGTGTTATCAATGACAACACTACCATGGGGTGTCTTATTTTAGATTTTACTAGGGTGCAGGCCTGCATGGTGGTACCCCTGTAGACAGTATTTTACAGTACAATACCCCTGTAGTGAGGGTAGGGTGACCTGAGATCACATCAGGAATGTCCATGTAATGAGTCCTGTAACTGACCCCACCAGCAACACCACCAACACATTCCAAAGACAGTCTAGGTCTCTACAATCAAACACATTGATAGGTTCTGAGAGAAGCCGCAACTTATAGACAGAAGACTCAAGCATACATTTATTTTGGGTCATGGTCTTAGCCAGCAGGGCGTCTGGGTGTCTTTTTGGACACCCAAACCCTTAAAAAGCACCCCTCAGGACACCCAATTTTTTTGGTGAGGAATTTCTTAAAATGTCAATCTCAAGCATATAATCAATTTTTTCATCTCCATATTATTCCTATGACATTGTATAAGGATATCATGCCTTATTTTGATAAATTCATACATGTTTATGGTTGAAATCTGAGTGTATTGTGGTCCCCCTCAAAAATTTGGACGCCCAAAAGTTTTTCAATTGTCAATTTTAGGCACCCAGTTTCTAAATCCTGGCTAAGACCCTGTTTTGGGTTATGAGAGACTGGAAAGAATGCATTGATTTGCAGACATCATATCAGGGATATCTGGTAATGAGCATGATACTGACCTCACCATCAATACCACCATCACATTCCAAACATCAGCCCAGAACCTAACCCAGCAGACTTAGTCCTCCTGGTCTATGAGAGGCCGCACCTTAAAGACTGGAGACTCAAACAAACATATATGTGGATTCCCACATTGAGTCAGTTACTGAACCCTTTCACTAATACCACCACACAGGAACCAATGTCTCTTCAACCAAACCCATCACAGTAAGCTATTTAGTCTACATCAGAGTGTGTCCCCTAGCCTGGTTCTCAGGCTGTGTTAGGTATAGTGCCCACACCACTATACATACTAAGTAGGTTTGATGTCTATCAAACTATAGATGAAAGCACTGTTTTCATGAGTTGCGGGTTCATAAACATGTGATACAGACTAGAGCCCAAGTGTGTGTCCCTTGAGGATTTATTCAGAACTAATACTGGAGTGAAATCAACTCAAGTCAGATCAGTGAAAGGGTCAGATATCACAGACTTGTAGCAAGTCTATGTGTCCCCTTGAGTGTCACTTATAACATTCATTTTCTGGTTCTACCTCCTTGGTGTAACTCTGGAGAGATTTAGGCAGGCAAGGAATGATAACAATCTAGGGCTGTGTTTATGGATTACTCCCAGCGTTACAAGTCACAGCCAAAACAAAACATTCCTGCTCTTGTTTTAATCACTGCTGTCTTTTGTTAGCTTGACCCTAGGACACTGGTCCATTGTTACATGGAATGGAATGTCCACTCTTCAACCCACAAACACCTAGAGAGGGTATTGATATGTGTCATCCGGACACATGGAAACTTGAAAAAAACTTTTTTAACATCAATTATTCATACCTAGTGGCAGTGCCAGTGTCTTGACCAGGATTTAGAAACTGGGTGCCTTAAATTGGCAGTTGTCAAATTTTTGGGCGTCCAAATTTTTAAGGGGGAACACAATATGCTCATATTTCAACCATAAACATGTATAAATTCATCAAAAAAGGCATGATATCATTAGATAATGTCATGGGAATTATAAGGAGATGAGAAATTTCAATTATAAGCTTGAGATTGAGATTTTTAGAAATTCCACCCTAAAAAAATTGGGTGTCCTGAGGGGTTCTTTTTAAGGGTTTGGGTGTCCAAAAAGGCACCCAGACGCCCTGCTGGCTAAGACCATGCCTAGTGGTCCAAAATGACATTTTGTTGCCTGGGACAATACATTTTTAAGATAATCTTGAAAATATGTAAGAAAAAAAGCATACATTTATAAATTAACCCTTCCAAAGCTGAGGCTACTTACGTCCAAAGCACAAGGATGCAAAGTTTTTTGAAAACCATCTAAACCCTGTCATGTTGGTATTTATTAAATAGCTCTCACTGAGTACTCTCAGATGAGTACCCACATGCCAGGGTTTCAGTCATTCTTTTGCATCATTTTGTATTGGCCAAATAGGCTACCAGCAGCAAAAGGGTTAAAATTAAATATTGAATGTTTAACCTTTTCATACTCAAGGGTCCCACCTGACATTGTCACCTCGCACAATCATTTTATGATTTAAATCTTAAAAGTATGTATGTAAGGAATAAAGCATACCTTTAGAAAATAATAGAATGCAAGTTTTTAGTTAAGTTCTGGTTAACATTTTTCTTTCAAATATTTTTCAAAATATGCTATTGTATGAATAAAGGTTTCAAATATTTTTCAAAATATGCTATTGTATGAATAAATACCAAGATAACCCAGCCCCTTTTGCCCATGACAGGCATGAATTGTTAGTGTCATATATATTTGGTTGTATACTGCCCATTCAAATCCTCAATAGAGAGAAGTAACTTAATAACTGCACCCGTGTTTCTTACCTTGGAAGAAGAATCAAATAATTGTCGAGTAATCCTTATTCCAAAAAGAAGTTTTCATAGGATGTGCACTTTGAAAGTTATTATGACAATACTGAAACTCAAACTAACACTTTCTGGCTATGACACATATGTCATCAGTAAAACATCTCACTAAACCACAGAAAGGATATCTAGGAATGTGCTTTGTTACTGTACACATGGATCATTTGCTTGTTAACCCATTTATGACCAAAATATCACAGAGTTTTGGAAATGAGGTAATTTTTTACCTGAGGACAATTACTTTTTCATAAAAATTTAGCAAATACCAACAATGCCTTAAATAGATACTGTAAAACTGGTAATGTTTGCGTGTAGTAAATATTGCGTTTTTTTCATTTTCTCTTTTATGCGTGTTTTAATTAATGCTAATCTCCACCAATAAACAGAAGGGAAACAGAAGGGACAGATTTATGCGTGTTTTAATTATTGCGTCCTCATGCATTCGCATTAAAACGCAATAATTAAAATCACGCAATCATTACCAGTTTTACAGTAACTAAATCCAAATCTCATCAACAACTTGTCAGTAATTTACAACAAATGTCAGTAATTTACAACAACTTACCAGTAATTTACTTTTAACCTATTTATATGCAAAATAAATTAGATACAGAAATTTGATATTTCACATAGATGGATATTATCATATCAATTGAACCTTAGTATATGTTGTCCAAGCTGTTACAAAATACACATTTTCAAACATTATTGACTATTTCACCAGTGTAGGGAAATGCTGACTACATTTGATAAAGGCAAATCAGGGCGGAATGTGTCATGATAGTATATATCAGAAGGCGAAATGATATGTCAGGGCACACCCTGTCACCAAGGTAACACTGAGGTACCGCAAGTTTGTGGTTGACATGATGATACAGAGAACCACCCACTCACTTCCTCAAAAGGTCAGAGGTCAGGAAAGGTCAAGGAAACACCTGTCACTATAAAATACAATGACACCAAGATTTGAATTATGATCAGAGCAAGCTAACCAAGCTGACTATCTATATGAAATATGACAAATCCACAATTCCTGACAGCCAGGCAGAAATTGCCATATCTGAGCTCTGCTTCAAGAAAGGAATGTCAGTTAAATACACCTGGGGGTATTTTTTGTATCAACATGTGTTGGAGGTATTCCACCACAAGAGGGTATTTATTCTAGGAGTTTATTACTTATACTGCATAAAATGTCGACACAGATTATACTAGTGAAGGCATGCAATTCCTAATACACTCATTCCTTACCAATTTAGTCATCTTACTGCTCACCAGATGTCAGTATAGCACATTCTAAAATCTTTCAGCACCTGTTAAAACTGAAGTCCCAGGAACTAGCAACAGATACCACTCAAAATGGGCTGATAGTATTTCAATTTAGTTTTCTTGCACACTCACAAAATATCACTGTAGTTTACCTAAATCAGTTGGTAAGGACTTCCATTCAAGGGAGACTAAATCATTCAAAAGTCACGGGGGTATTCTTATACTATTTTGTTACATTTTTACTCACTAGATGTCACCTTAGTTTGAACAGCCATAAGCCAGTGCTCATCAGGGAAGTTACTTTTCTGTCGAAAGCCTCTCAAGATGGACTCACTGATTCTCTTATGTTCTATTTCCTTTTTACTTCACATCTACCATTTTTATTACATAAATAATCCAGTATTTCTATGTTAGGTGTTCATTCTGGATACAAGGGTTTGTTTAAATAGAGAGGTTGATACATAGTCTTAGCCAGCAAGGCGTGTCTGGGTGTCTTTTTGGACATCCAAACCCCTCAAAAGCACCCCTCAGGACACCCACTCTTTTGATGAAGAATTTCTTAAAATGTCAATCTCAAGCATATAATTGAATTTCATCATCTCCATATAATTCCCTTGACATTCTATAAGGATACCATGCCTTAGTTGGAAAAATTATACATGTTTATGGTTGAAATATGAGTATATTGTGGTCCCCCTTCAAAATTTGGACGCCCAAAAATTTTCCAATTGCCAATTTTAGGCACCCACTTTCTAAATTCTGGCTAAGACCCTGGGTTGAACCTCATTGGTTTTAAATGGAACTAAAGAAAAGTGACAATACTTTGTAAGAATATCAATATTTCGAATTGTAAGAGGGGTTTATCAGACCCCTTGACCCTCCTCTCTATCCACAACTACAAAAGTTACGGCACATATCACTTCTGACTAGGAAACCAAGAAAGTTGTGAACTCACAATGTCCTGATTCAATAGTCCAAATCATTTATCTTTTAGTTAACACTTCTCTAAATTTGCCTGACTCTCTAAATCATTCAATCTAGTTCCTTGTTCACCCTCAAGATGTCACTTTAGTATATACAAGCATCACTCCGCACCTGCTTTGACTTGGGACTCAGGGACAATATGAAGCTCAATTTAGTTCTCTATTCATCCTCTAGGTGTCACTTTAGTATATACAACCATCAATCAGCATCTGCATGAACTCTGGACTCTGGGACATTAAGACGCTCAATTTAGTTCCCTATTCACCCTCTAGATGTCACTAGTATATATACTAACATCACTCGTCATTGCTTTGACTCAAATCCCAGGGACACTATGACGCACAATTTAGTTCCCTATTCACCCTATAGATGTCAGTTTAGTATATACAAGCATCACTCTGCACCTGCTTTGACTCGGGACGCAGAGAAGTTACGACTCCTCCTATTTGACATTTAGATAAGGGATCCTCTCTCTTCTCGCACATTGGAGATGTCTTTTTTATTTTTCCCCCATTAAATGTGCCTGATGCCTCTCTCAGGAAAGATACGTCTCTCGCGCTGACCTCAAGACACTTACAAACCAGGGAAGAAATACTGGCACTGATGATGTCTTAGACACGTCTGTCTCGAGGTGCCACTGCCATTCCGCTATGTGCCATTTGAATGCTGCTTGAACAAGCCATTCTGCTATGGACAATGGTGCTTAAAGAAGCATTCTTTATACTGGCAGTGATAAAGTCCTAATACTGGCGATGATGATGATGATGATGATGTCTTAGACACGTCTCGAGGTGCCACTGCCATTCTGCTATGGACCATTTGAATACTGCTTGAACAAGCATTCGGTTACAAACTGGCAGTGATAAAATTTAACCTTAATGCTGCAGGTGGCAAATTTGCTAATTAATACAAAATTATGCAAAAAACCTGAATAATGATTATAACCCTTACAAATGGGTACAGATCTGAGAGTTCTCAGCAAGGGCTCCCCAATGAATACCAACATAACAGAGTTTAGATGGTTTTCGAAAATCTTAGCATCCCTGTGCTTTGAACGAAAGTAGCCTTAACATTGGAAGGGTTAGGACAAGTCTGGCAGTGCTACTGCAACCATTCTGCGATAGACAATGGTGCTTGAACAAGAATTTTCTATTTCATAACTGAGTCATGCTGTTTTGATACCAAGTATCACTTTCCTCACATGGAAATGAGCTCAAAATCGTTCATAATAAATGATAAATTCAACATGTTTAGCTAATCGGAGAATATGTTCGTGAGGAAATTAATCATGGGAGTAGTGACAATCACATTGATAAATGTACAATGAATACACCAAACCATTATAGTACTTCTTAATTTTTTCACATTGCATTTTATGTATACACATTAGAGCATATTTTCTGAATGATATTTACTGAAAGGGATTTACTGAGATATCAATACTAATGTATATGTTTTCATGGAACCGTCAGAGAGAAATCAGCCAAAAATGTTTCTTCAACACCCATTCAAATGTCCTATAAGTGTTGGAGTTCTATTTTTACCTACAAGAAGTGAAATCAGAGGGAGGTGCTGGTTTCTGAAGTGACATGCACCAGTAAGGAATTCCAGTAAGAACCTCTCTCATTCTTTTGGTTAACCAATTCAAGCTTTGAGATCTCCTTGACAAATGACGTCTGCATATATGAAACTTTTGAAAGTAACTTTGGTAATATCTAAAACTTGACAAAATATTTGAAGGAGAGTTGTGGGTCAGGCTGTGATGAGCACTTCTCCATCAAATTTTTTACAAAAAACTATCTGGTGAAACAAATATCACCAAAACGGTCAGGGCATCTTGCGAATTTGCAAATTTCTGGTCAACACTTACCATCAGATTCAGGCCCATCGCCATCACCACGGTCAGAGTCCTGCAAGATAAAAACAGAACAATTAAGTACATTTGACAATTATAATACGTCTGGACCTATAAAACTTTTGAAAATAACTTTGGATATATTTAAATATAAACAAAATATTTGAAGGAGAATTGTGGGTTAGGTTCTGATCAACATTTTTCCCTAAAATATTTTACAAAAAAAGCTGTGGTCACAGAGATATTACCAAAATGGTCAGGCCGTTGTTGACAATTATAATACTCTATGATACATTCTTATTCACCTAGAAAAGTACCCTCATGTTGCCATGGGGTATTTCGGAAAATATCTTTATTTTTCAGTAACATATCATTTCAGCCAGTTGTTTTCTGTGATATCTCAGAAACAAACCAATGATTTGTATAGAAAAAATATTTTGTATACATTAAAAAAATTAAAGGAAAAATATTAACAAGAAAAAAGATTTAGTAACTAAATTGAATTTTTCTCACCTCAATATAATTCCCATAACATTGTATAATAATAATGATGATAAAAATAATGATAATAATAATGATAATAATAATAATAATAATGATAATAATAATAATAATAATAATAATAATAATAATGATAATAGTAATAAATAATAATAATAATAATAATAATAATAATAATAATAATAATAATAATAATAATAATAATAATAATCTTTATTTCAAGAGGGTAACACAGTCAAACAATATAAGGATATATTGTCTTATTTCAATAAGTACATGTTTATAGTTGAAATCCAAGTATATTGAAAGATTAAGGACGCCCAAAAATTCAATAATTGCCAAATTTTGGCAACCAGTGTCTAAATCCCTAAGTACATGTTTATTGTTGTGATTCGAGTATATTGAAAGATAGGACGCCCCAAATGGATTTCTCCATGTTTATTAAGTACAGATATGTACTGTGTTGTTTTTTCCTGTGTTGTTTATTCCCATTTGAAAGCATTCGGGGATAAAACAGAAAGAATAAGACTCACAGAAAAATAGTTATTCTACAGTAATAAATGCCAATTTTAGGCACCCAGTTTCTACATCCCGGTGGCTAAGATCCCGCTGACCACTGTCCACCCCAGGGGCGTTTCAGCTGACCAGGCTACGATAAGCAGCTGTCAATATTGAAAAAGGATCTGCTGTCAGCCGGTGGCTTCCTCTGGGTCTCAGTGGATCTCAGTGGATCTCAGCGAGGCGGAGCGAGGATCGGCGAGCCTATCATATTCCAATATAACTACCCAATACACGGCGACAGCCACAACAGGTGCTTTTGATATATAAATAAGCCTGCCTGCGTGCCAGTGATACCACCAGCACCACTGGAGAGCCACGGGTCACTACCAGCACTTACCCTCGAACAGGGAGTTTAGGGACAGCACTTGGCACATCATCCCATAGGGGCAGGGCTGTGAATGGTTCGAAATCTTTATCGATTCAATAATTGATAAAATAATTAACGATTCGGTACTCCGATTCATATCCAATTCATTGGAGTGCAGATACCTGCTGCACCTATTAATGGAGCTGAGTTTGACTACCACTCGCTTCCAGCATGGAATTGTGGATTGACATTGTGACCCCATATACATATTACCAAAAGTTTATGATACTAGTATCATAAACTTTTGATATTACATCTGTGTGAATTCCTGAATAAATAGAATGGAAGCAAACAGGTTGTTAATGCTGTCAAGCTGTGTTTTCCTAATAATAAATTTTATTGATCCAATTTGCATGTGAATCGATATTTGGGCCTTCTTTGATAACGATAATCGGTAAAACTTTTTTGTCAATTCATCCATATGGGCGGTATCAATGACAGCCCTATCATCCCATTCATACCTAGTTAATAGCCCTGCTAAGGCTACTGTCGTCCAAAGCACAATGTTTTTTGAGTGTTTTTGAGATATGAAACTGCGTTTTCTATGTTTTTCAAGATATGAACATTTGTATTAAATCAGCATTGCATTGTGTGTAGCAGTAGGTTAGCTGCAGGAGCAGTTATTGTCGTCAGGCTGGGTGACAGAGGCCGCTGATGTAAGACCCGTTCTATTCCTGGGACCATCCCTCAGCTGCCCATAGTTCAACACTTGTTCCCTGTCTGATGTAATACTCCAGATGAATAGAGACACCCACTTACTCTTAACCCATCAATACCTAGAGTTCCTCCTCTCAAAATTACTGTCTGAATGAATAGACACACCACCTCAGTCTTAACCCTTCCAATGCAGCGTGCAACATAACCACTGGCCTCGTTGCAAGTTGTAAGTGAATATGGCAAAAAACAACAAAGGGGCAAGCTGAACAAGTAATGTTTTGGGCCAATCCCACTTTTGTTTAACAGAGTGGCAGGGCAAGTGGAAGTGCCAGCGGGGCAAGTCAACTTTCGGGGCAGAAAATAATGTTCTGCAACCTATGTTGCACCCTGCAATGCTACAGCTACTTTCGTCCAAAACACAACATTTGATAAAAATGTCTATAAAATTATAAAAATATATCTAAACGCTGTCATCTTGGTATTCATTGGATAGCTCTTAGATGAGTACCCATGTGAATTTTTAGGTTTTTTGCATTATTTTGTATTGGCCAAATTAGCTACCAGCAGCCTAAGGGATATTAATCCCATTCATGCCTTTGACACCCAAATTGTTTTGGTGATATCTTTCTTCTCCAACAAAATTATTTTATTCCCACATGTTTAACTCTTTTAAAACAAACTGGGTGATTAATTGCATGGTGATTTATTCCAACTGTACATAGAGGAGATCTTCATTTCCCACTTAACCAGCAAACAAATGTTTACACAGCTCTTCTCTCCACAACACCTCCCCTCTGCTCGTAAATCTCTCTCCTCAGTACCTCAGAGCCAGCCAAGCCAGGCAGGCAGCACGCTGTAGAATAGCTAGCCTAGCCACAAGGCTCTGTTATAATTTTACTTTATTATATATAGAAGCCTGCACCTGTACTAGATAGGGACTTGTGGCCTACTGTTGGCCATTTAGTTCCCGCAATTGCCACACGAGGGAGATTACAGTAACAGATAATATTTCCAAATGAGCTCCTAGTATACTGCAGTGCCATCTATCCACAATGGAAGACATTTAAAAAGGGCCTGGGAGGCAGGCTATTGAATAGCCTGCCTCCCAGGCCATATTTAGATGTCCTCCCTTGTGGATAGGTGGCACTGCGGTAAACTAGGAGGTCAGTTGGAAATATTATCTTTTAACACTAATCTCCCTCGTGTGGCAATTGTGTGAACTAAACAGCCAACAGTAGGCCACAAGTCCCTATCTAGTATAGGTGCAGGCTTTTATATATATATAATAAAGTAAAATCATAATAGAGCCTTGTAGCTAGGCTAGCTTCAAGTCTGTGTTTACCCTTCCAATGCTACAGCTATTTCTATTCAAAGCGCAATGATGCAAATATTTTTGATAACCGTCTAAACCCTGTCATGTTGGTATTCATTAGATAGCTCTCACTGAGTACTCTCAGATGAGTACCATGTGCCAGGGTTTCGGTCATTTTTCAGCTTTATTGCATAGTTTTGTATTGGCCACCACCAGCATAAGGGTTAACTGACTCTTGCCAGTCTGATTAATCTACCCTGAAAAGATTTGATCCTGAGAACCAGGCTAGGCAAGCTGCTCCTTAGTGAACATTGAGACTATCTAGAGCTGAGAACTGTGCTGCCACCTATAATTTGATAAAGACACCAAACCAGCATATCATCGTATATAGTGGTGGCATTATACCTAATTTTAAACTTTAGCCTGAGAATCAGGCTAGGCTAGCTGCTCCTTGGGGAACATCAAGACCATCTGGAGCAGAGAACTGTGCTGCCACCTATAGTTTGATAAAGACAACATATCAGCATACCATCTTGTATAGTGGTGGCATTATACCTATCTAACTGTAGACTGAGAACCAGGCTAGGCAAGCTGCTCCTTGGCGAACATTGAGACCATCTGGAGCTGAGAACTGTGCTGCCACCTATAGTTTGATAAAGACACCATATCACCATACTATCTTGTATAATGGTGGCATTATACCTAGATCTAACTCTAGACTGAGAACCAGGCTAGGCAAGCTGCTCCTTGGCAAACATTGAGACCATCTGGAGCTGAGAGCTATGCTGCCACCTATAGTTTGATAAAGACACCAAACCTACATGGCATTATACCTATCTGACTCAGACTGAGAACCAGGCTAGGCAAGCTGCTCCCGACCTTCGCGAACATTGAGACCATCTGGAGTTAAATGGAACCCCTACAATTTCTACTACACACAGCTAAGTGAGGCCCACAACATCCTAAATACCAAACGGGGGAACTAACTTGAGTAATTTCGTAGCATTTAGTTGATAGGGGTCATTCGGTGCTAGCTCAGGTGAACTGCCAGGAGTCTAAAAGTCTGGTGTGTTTGCAGGAATGTTTTCGTAAGCCATTAGTGAAGCGCTTCACTTAGGACCCATCTATGCCTAAACAAGCTGGGTGGTCGTACCACTTTGCAAGAAGTTAAAAATAGTTAAATCTTGAAAAATATATATATATATATAAAGGTTGGTTGTGACAAGGAAGGAGAGTATAGGGTTCTTCAGAACATTTTTTTCAAAATCATCAAGATGGTTGCATGTGTACAATGACGTAACTCATTAATGCTCACATAAGCCAAAAGCAGTCTGGCAACTTCATTGAAATCTCATAGCCAAAAGCATATATTAGGAAAATGATTTGAAGGAGATTGGCTAATCAGAAGACTCCCAAAAGCTCTCCTTTAAGTATTTTGTAAAACACTTAACAATTTCTAAAGGTATTCATCACAAAAATGGATGAAAATTTCATGGTTGTTTCAGGAAATGGTAGGTTTAGAAAGTTAGGTTCAGTGACCTTTGCGTTCTTCAAAATTCATTGCAATGAGCAAGAAACAGAGTAACCTTCTTCTTGAGAAATGCCGATTATGTTTTTTTGCGTTTTTCTGGTCCAAGAACTTGATGTTTATAGAAATCACTACCATCAATCAAACAAAGTTACATGGTGTTTGTTTTCTAGCGGCTCATTGTTTATGTAGTAACTACAAACTATGTATGAGACATTTCATTCTATCTTTTTTGCTTTGGTCCTAGTTTGGTCTAGATCTTTGCAGAATTCAACTCAGGCATAAGAGTTCCTTTCAAAAATTGTCATCTGGAACAATGATAGTCTTGTCAATATCTTATGAATTAACCCATTCACACACAGAGCGGCCAAAACAGGCCTTACAATTTTGATAATATTTTTCTAAAAAAAGTGTTATTTGAAAAATATTTGAAGGAGAAATGTTAAGCGGAAGCCAAGGTACAACTCTCTTTCAAATATTTTGTGACCTTTTGCTTTATTCCCAAGTTATTTTCAAAAGTATAAGAGTAGCAGACGATACTTTCAAGAGAAATTCTGAGTGTGAATAGGTTAAGAATGACTTCAAACCATATTTGAAGGAGAATCATAGGTTATGTTTTGATGAACATAATTCCTTTTAATACTTCCCAACATGTCAAAACAATTCAAAGGTTTCATTTATTCTGAACTATTCCAATTCTAAGCTGCACTTCAACCTGTAGATATCAAAATATTGGGCAATATAGCGACCTTTTTGTTAGAAACTCCAATGTAGCCATTTCTGCAGATGGCAGTTATACAATGGGGAACAAGAAACATAAGGCCTAAAAAAAAAGTTGTTTGTTTCCTGTTACATAACCCTACCCTAACAAGTTTTTATTCAAAAAATTCCCAACCCTAAAGTTTTTTCCGCTGTCCCAACTCTCAATCAACGTAAAACATGCATAGAACACACATTTTTGACCAAAAAAAAAATAATCCAAAAAAAATAAATTCACCGACACCTACCCTATTTTTTTTCGACCATTACAGAAAACAAACAATCTTTTTTTTCTAGGCCTAGGATATCCAATAACATTTGCAATATGATTGTCACATGATCTCAACGAAGTCTAAACATTTTTTGCTGTAAACACCTGCAGTTTTGTTGGAATATAAGAATAACCTAAGATTACAAGATTTCTTTTTTCAAATAATCAAGAAATATTCCTATAAAATCTATGCAAATTCAAATCAACAGAGGTTTACTAACGAATCCTTCTTCGTGCATGAAGAAACTCTGTAGTAAAACTCTGAAGTAAAACTCTGAAGTAAAACTCTGAATTATCAGCACATGCTTTAGATCCAAGGAAAGGCCGGGGATGGGTAGGAATGGACTTATAGCTATGAAGTAGCATGCCTAGACCTTCCCCCACAAACATGCGCCATTACATACAGTGAAAAGAGTAACATTCTAGATAAACACGCGAGCATCCAAACTGACATGTGTTTACAATGTGCGGTGGAAAAAATAGTGCATTTCCCATATGCTATAAGTTCAGGGGCTTTCCCTCAGTTATTAGCTCCACTCCTCCCACAGCTATGACTGCTAGGGATTACAAGTGCTACCAGATGGCGCCACTAGTCAGCAGGATCTACGATGCAGGGAGGGTGGAAGGGGATGGGGGTAGAGGAGGGGATGCTATGAGTTCAGGGGCTTTCCCTCAGTTATTAGCTCCACTCCTCCCACAGCGATGACTGCTAGGGATCACAAGTGCTACCAGATGGCGCCACCAGTCAGCAGGATCTACGATGTTGTGTTGGGGTAGAGGGGGGTATATTATCAATCTATATTGCATTCAAAGTTTATAGATTATGGTTTTTCTTTTTTTGCTTGATAGGTTACATGATAGGTCTATAACCAAAGGAGGTTGAGAAGGCTGAATAGAACTGGCTTGTCAAACGGAATGTCATATTGTTTTGTTTTTTGTTTATTTGTTGTTGTTTTTATCTTAAAAAGCCTCCAACCCGGAGAACTTTTTGTTTATTTTCCTGCGTGCCGAGCCTCATGGCTATATTAAATATCCTGTACAATATTCCCTTCAAAAGCTGAACCAATGAATGAAACAGATTTAAGACAAAGTTTATTGGAGAATACAACAACTCTTTTTTGTTTATTATTTAGTCAGGCTATAGGGTTTTCATTCGGGCTATGATGATTTGAGTACCTATAGCACGGCAGTCTTCCATAGTTTTCAGCCCAAGCCTGACCCCTGGAAATAGGTTATTTTGCATTCTGGGAAACGCCCACTCTGCAGGGTACAACCTGAGATATTAAACATATATCATCTCTTCATGAGCCATTTCATGGCTGATCTGATCCCGGACACTGACCCATTCATTCAGGAATCCAGCAATATAAGTTCATAAAATATTAGAAGGAAAGATTTTGAATTGGCACTGTTCGTGAAGATATTTTAAAAGCAGTCATGCCTTTTTAAAGCTCTACCAGGACTTATGGGTCACACTCATTGGAAAGTAGAGTTCTAGATTTACTGCAAAACGTTCTTAACCCATTCAATGCTGAGGCTAAATTCATCCAAAGCACAAGGATGCAAACATTTTTGAAAACTATCTAAACCCAGTCATGTTGGTATTCATTGGAAAGCTCTCGCTGATTGCTCTCAGATGAGTACCCATATGCCAGGGTTTCAGTCATTTTCAAGGTTTTTTGCATCATTTTGTATTGGCAAAATTAGCCACCAGCAGCAAAATGGTTACCACTCTACAGGCAATAATGGGTCACACTCCTTGAAAAGTAGAGTTCTAGATAAACTGCAAAACGTTCTTAACATACAAGCTACATAGACCCTGCCCAAAACAAACATCTCTAATTTCTCCCTACATGCTGCACTGCTTGTACACTTGTCTTTGGCAAGTACTTGGCTGTCTGTTTACTCGGAGAAATAAACATAAACCCCTTCAACCATGCGGTACTGAAATGGTTGGACACTTACAGAAGCTAATATTCTACAGACAAGGACGAAAATAGGAAGGCACTTGACAAAAAATTTCTTTCGGTAATTTATGAGGAATTTGAATCGGTAATGAAATGGTTGGACACTTACAGAAGCTAATATTCTACAGACAAGGACGAAAATAGGAAGGCACTTGACAAAAATTGTCTTCGGTAATTTATGAGGAATTTGAATCGGTAATGAAATGGTTGGACACTTATAGAAGCTAATATTCTACAGACAAGGACGAAAATAGGAAGGCACTTGACAAAAATTGTCTTCGGTAATTTATGAGGAATTTGAATCGGTAATGAAATGGTTGAACACTTACAGATGCTAATATTCTACAGACAAGGACGAAAATAGGAAGGCACTTGACAAAAATTTTCTTTCGGTAATTTATGAGGAATTTGAATCGGTAATGAAATGGTTGGACACTTACAGAAGCTAATATTCTACAGGAAAGGACGAAAATAGGAAGGCACTTGACAAAAATTGTTTCGGTAATTTATGAGGAATTTGAATCAGTAATGCAATGGTTGGACACTTACAGATGCTAATATTCTACAGGAAAGGACGAAAACAGGAAGGCACTTGACAAAAATTGTCCACAGTAATTTATGAGGAATTTGAATCTAAGATGAATGCTTTACATTTTGGTCCTCAAAAGTTTCCTAAGGTAAAAGCTCATTTTAGATAATGTAATGGTTGGAGACTTACAGCAGCTAAGTTCAGGCAATGACAGAAATAGGAAGGCATTTGACAAAAAATTGTCTTTGGAAATTTACGAGAAATTTGGATCTGTAATGAACACTTTTTGAACATTTTTTGATCCTCTTGACCCCTATGCTGGTGGTGGCTAATTTGGCCAATACAAAATGATGCAAAAAACCTGAAAAATGACTGAAAGCCTGGCACATGGGTATTCATCTGAGAGTACTCAGCAAGAGCTTTCCATGAATACGACATGACAGGGTTTAGGTGGTGTTTTAAAAATCTCTTCATCCTTCTGCTTTTGACAAAGGTTGCCTTAGCATTGGAAGAGTTAACTTTTAAAGGTAAATGGTCATTTTAGCATGAACTTCTAAGGCCTAGTAAATGGTTATGGTTGGACACTTACTGAAGCTAATATTCACCAGGCAAGAACGAAAATGTACGGACAGAGGGACAGGGGGACAGGGGCACTTGATGAAGATTCTTCATGGTGACTTGACTTTCATTAGGCATTTTATTTTAGTATGAACTAGTCTGGCCTAAAACAAACTAGTATGACTTGGAAGCTAAGTCCACAGGAAAAGACAAAAATAGAAAGTCACTTGACAAAAATTGTCTACGTCGATTTATGAGGAATTTACAACAACTGGCTAGTCACTACTTGGCCCCAATATGGCAAAAAAATGACAATTTTTTATTTCTCCAAATTCCATGTTGTTGTAGGAAGTTCAAAGGAGTAGCTGGTCATCTAGATTATTTTATGCAACCAAGCCCAAGATCGTCATTGGCTTAGGGTTCCTTTACATGTTGTTAAGAGAAGATGACCGTCTAGATAGTTTTATGCAACGAAGCCCAAGATCATCATTGGGTTAGGGTTCCTTTACCTGTTGTTAAGAGAAGAAGATGACCGTATAGATAGTTTTATGCAACGAAGCCCAAGATCATCATTGGGTTAGGGTTCCTTTACCTGTTGTTAAGAGAAGAAGATGACCGTATAGATAGTTTTATGCAACGAAGCCCAAGATCATCATTGGCTTATTTCCATGATTTTGTTGTAGATTTTATGCAACCAAGCCCAAGATCGTTATTGGCTTATTTCCATGATGTTGTTGTAGAAGGTTCAAGGGAAGAGCTGGTCATCTAGATTGTTTTATGCAACCGAGCTCAAGATCCTCATTGGCTTAGGCTTTCTTAACATGTTGTTGTTAGGAGAAGAAGACCGTCTAGATTGTTTTATGCAACGAAGCCCAAGATCATCATTGGCTTATTTCCATGATGGTGTTGTAGATTCAAAGGAAGAGCTGGTCATCTAGATTATTTTATGCAACCGAGCCCAAGATCGTCCTTGGCTTATTTCCATGATTGTTTTATGCAACCGAGCCCAAGATCGTCATTGGCTTATTTCCATGATGTTGTTGTAGAAGGTTCAAAGGAAGAGCTGGTCATCTAGATTGTTTTATGCAACCGAGCCCAAGATCGTCATTGGCTTAGTATTTCTTAACATGTTGTTGTTAGGAGAAGAAGACCGTCTAGATTGTTTTATGCAACGAAGCCCAAGATCATCATTGGCTTATTTCCATGATGGTGTTGTAGATTCAAAGGAAGAGCTGGTCATCTAGATTATTTTATGCAACCGAGCCCAAGATCGTCCTTGGCTTATTTCCATGATTGTTTTATGCAACCGAGCCCAAGATCGTCATTGGCTTATTTCCATGATGTTGTTGTAGAAGGTTCAAAGGAAGAGCTGGTCATCTAGATTGTTTTATGCAACCGAGCCCAAGATCGTCATTGGCTTATTTCCATGATGTTGTTGTAGAAGGTTCAAAGGAAGAGCTGGTCATCTAGATTGTTTTATGCAACCGAGCCCAAGATCGTCACTGGCTTATTTCCATGATGTTGTTGTAGAAGGTTCAAAGGAAGAGCTGGTCATCGTGTCCGTTCCTGCTGCTGCGAGGCGAGGCGCCGTAGATCATTGCTGCCACAGCTGGTTTAGGAGAAACACCTGACGATGTGGTCATGGTGCCTTTCCACTGCCTCGCGTACCTAACGCGAACCACATGGACCAGGCCGTCTTCTCCACTAATCACATCTCCATGCATCCAGCCCACCATCCTAAACCCAGCATACAACCCAGCTTACTGCACAGGGTCTTAGCCAGCTGGTTGTCTCGGTGTCTTTTGGACTCCCTGGTTCGTGAAAAATGCCCGATTTTTGGTAAAAAGACACCCTAGATATAATATATAAAAATGATGTACTTTTTCCTTACTGTACTGGCGTTGTCAGCGGCGGCTACTGTCGCTAACATAAAGATACGCTATGATGCGAAAATTCCCCAATTCGCTATATTTGGGACATGCGTCATATATGTGTTCTACAGTATGTGTTTTTTGTAAATACTAATTCAAAGTTAAATTTCTAAAAAGTTAAACTTCAAAATATTAAAAAAGGCATTTCTTGAAGAATTAAGCATATAATTATTTCATTTGTTAATGTATATAATCAGTGTAATGATTTTTACTTTTTCAGTTAGGGATTTTGGACACCCTAAATTCTTGAAATCCCAATTTGAACACCCTGTTATGAAAATCCTGGCTAAGCCCCTGGTACTGCACCAACATTCTCACTCAAGTGCGTTTTACAAAACTGTTCTTGGCCTTACTGGGCAAACCAGTCATTTTAAGATGTTGCCACCATGTCAATACATTGTCAAACTTAATTGGTTTTCTTCACTTAAAACATCCCCATGCACCTATCCTAAACCCAGCACACAACCCAGCGTACTGCAGCAAGATTCTTAAATGCACTTTTACACACAAAACTGTCCTTGGCCTTGCTGGGCAAACCATGCAGTCCTTGTCCTTAAGTCTTTTTTTTTGAGATATCCCTAACAATGTCAATACATTGTCAAACCTAATTGGAATTTGAAATTTTGGTTTTCGTCACCTTTTTTATTGTATTGCTGCTAAGTCATGACTAGCCAGTTGCTAGTGGTGGAGGAAACCGTAGTAACCAGCAAAACCACCGCCTAACCCCCAGTCAATTAACCCTTCCAATGCTGAGGCTACTTTCGTCCAAAGCACAAGGATGCAAAAACTTCTGAAAACCATCTAAACCCTGTCATGTTGGTATTCATTAGATAGCTCTCGCTGAGTGCTCTCAGATGAGTACCCATTTGCCCAGGTTTCAATAAGCTTTATGGTTTTTAGCATCATTTTGTATTGGCAAAAGTAGCCACCAACAGCATAAGGGTTAAAACATCCCCAAGCACCATCCTAAATCTACACAACAGCCAGCTGCTATAGAGAGATACACTTCTAAAGGTTGTTATACAAAAATATCTTCGGGCATGGAACATTTTCATTTCCTCTTGTTTCCCTTTCCTTAACAATTTTTTGAAATTTGCCATTACTTTTTCTGTGTGGTTGTATTGTCAAAACTATTGGGAAAAGTTCACTTATGACATGGCCAGGGTCTTAGCCAGGATTTAGAACCTGGGTGCCCAAAATGGGCAGTTGTAAAATTTTTGGGCGTCCAAATTTTTAAAGAGGACAACTATATATTCAGATTTAAATCACAAACATGTATAAATTTATCAAAATAATGCATGATATCCTTATACAATTTCATGGGAATAATATGGAGACGAAACAATTCAACTATATGCTTGAGATTGACATTTTAAGAAATTCTTCACAAAAATGTTTGGGTGTCCTGAGGGGTGCTTTTTTAAGTTTTTGGTTGTCAAAAAAGGCACCCAGACGCCCTGCTGGCTAAGACTATGGACATGGCTATAAGGCAACACATACAAAACCTAAAACCACTTAAACGGCAACAATTCTCAGGCAATGAGTAATAAGTATTTATCAAGTGAACATCACAATACTGATTCATCTTGGTCTTAATTTGATTGGTGTTTAACCCTTATGCTGTTGGTGGGTAATTTGGCCAATGCAAAATGAGGCAAAACACCTGAAAAATTGTCTGAAACCCTGGCATATGTTTACTCATCTGAGGGGTACTCAGCAAGAGCTATCCAATGAATACCAACATGACATTGTTTAGATGGTTTTCAGAAATCTTTGCGTTCTTGCGCTTTGGACGAAAATTAACCTCAGCATTGGAAGGGTTTTCTTCTAGGCTGGTATGGCCCTGTAGAATGGGTATCATTTTACCAGCCCACCTGGTCCTTTTCTGCAATACTGTACACTTTTGGACATGTTTGGCTACAAGTATTGTTGGGTCCTGCATTCAAACAGTTCCTCTTATCCACAACCTCATGGCCAGCAAATGAAAACTTTAACAAATGGCACACTACTCTGAGAAAAGTTGGGCTTCTTCCAAAGCCTTCAACATTAAGCAGGTGTTGACCTTTATTGGACTAAGTCCATGGCAGCTAAGAATAAAACTGCCTACTACACTGAAACTCTTTCTTCAGACATGAGAGTCAATGATGTCACTTGAAAGAGGAGAGGATGATGGAGAGAGAGAGAGAGAGAGAGAGAGAGAGAGAGAGAGAGAGAGAGAGGAGAGAGGAGAGAGAGGAGAGAGAGAGAGAGAGAGAGAGAGAGAGAGAGAGAGAGAGAGAGTGAGAGAGAGAGAGGGGGGAGAGAGAGATGGGGGGAGAGAGAGAGAGTGAGA
>OZ012696.1:7627321-7629988 GCA_963942565.1 Maea johnstoni | reverse complement strand
AATGAAGGTTGTTCATGGTGACACATGGTCTTAGCCAGCAGGGCGTCTGGGTGTCTTTTTGGACGCCCAAACCCTTGAAAAGCACCCCTCAGGACACCCAAATTATTTTGTGAGGAATTTCTTTAAATGTTAATCTCAAGCATATAATTGAATTTTTATCATCTCCTTATAATTCACATGGCATTGTATAATGATATCATGCCTTATTTTGATAGATTTATGCCTGTTTATGGTTAAAATCTGAGGATATTGTGGTCCCCCTTAAAAATTTGGACACCAAAAATTTTACAATTGCCAATTTTAGGCACCCAGTTTCTAAATCCTGGCTAAGACCCTGTGGTGACATGACTTTCCTAAGGCATATTATTTTAGCATAAACTAGTAGAGCTTAGAACTAACTATAGTATGTCACCTTGTCGATACTGCTGTATATCACTGCTACCACAGCTGGTTTGGAAGAATGTATGCAACCGCACTCTTCCCCTGGGAAGAGTGTCGTTGCTTTCTCTCCATGTTGTTGTAGAAGGTTCAAAGGAGGCGATGGTCATCTAGATAGTTTTATGCAACCGAGACCAAGATCCTCACTGGCTAAGGCTTTCTCTCCAGTTGTTGTTGTTCAAAGGAAGAGCTGGTCATCTAGATTGTTTTATGCAACGAAGCCCAAGATAGCCATTGGCTTATGGTACCTTTACATGTTGTTGTTAAGAGAACAAGATGACCGTCTAGATTGTTTTATGCAACCAAGCCCAAGATCGTCATTGGCTTAGGGTTCCTTTACATGTTGTTGTTAAGAGAACAAGATGACCGTCTAGATTGTTTTATGCAACCGAGCCCAAGATCGTCATTGGCTTAGGGTTCCTTTACATGTTGTTGTTAAGAGAAGAAGATGACTGTCTAGATTGTTTATGCAACAAAGCCCAATATAGTCAATGGCTTATTTCCATGATGCTGTTGTAGAATGTTCAAAGGTAGAGCTGGACATCTAGATTGTTTTATGCAACGAAGCCCAAGATCATCATTGGCTTAGGGTTCCTTTACATGGTGTTGTTAAGAGAAGAAGATGACCGTATAGATAGTTTTATGCAACAAAGCCCAAGATCGTCATTGGCTTATTTCCATGATTTTGTTGTAGATTTTATGCAACCAAGCCCAAGATCGTTATTGGCTTAGGCTTTCTCTCCATGTTGTTGTAGAAGGTTCAAAGGAGTACCTGGTCATCTATATTGTTTTATGCAACCGAGCCCAAGATCGTCATTGGCTTATTTCCATGATGTTGTTGTAGAAGGTTCAAAGGAAGAGCTGGTCATCTAGATTGTTTTATGCAACCGAGCCCAAGATCCTCACATGTTGTTGTTAAGAGGAGATGACCGTCTAGATTGTTTTATGCAACCGAGCCCAAGATCCTCATTGGCTAAGGCTTTCTCTCCATGTTATTGTAGAAGGTTCATAGGAAGAGCTGGTCATCGTGTCCGTTCCTGCTGCTGCGAGGAGGCGAGGCGCCGTAGATCATCGCTGCCACAGCTGGTTTAGGAGAAACACCTGACGATGTGGTCATGGTGCCTTTCCACCGCCTCGCGTACCTAACGCGAACCACATGGCTGCCGCGGCCTTCTTCTCCACTAATCACATCTCCATGCATCCAGCCCACCATCCTAAACCCAGCACACAACCCAGCATACAGCAGCGAAATTCTCACACAATGGTTTTACAAAACTGTCCTTGGCCTTACTGGGCAAACCAGTCATTTTAAGATGTTGCCACCATGTCAATACATTGTCAGACTTAATTGGTTTTCTTCACTTAAAACATCCCTATGCACCCGTCCTAAACACATAATCAAACTAGCTGCAAACATGAAATACAGCTCTTAAAGCCAGTGTTCAAAATGTCCTTGGCATTGGCATACCATTCCTTGTCCTACCAGCATTTTGAAAATATGGGTATATATTGTAATTTTTTTCCTTTCTCTTCTACATAGTTTCTTATTCTTCAATGTGTGTGATATGTTTAATGATAAACTAGTCATATAACCAACTTGGTGAAGTATTCATCATTTGAAATGTCTATATATTGAATGCATTATGGCCTTGTTTCAGTTGTATTTAAAATGCTTTCCCCCCATTTAATAATAATGATAATTGATATTTGATATAGCGCCCTTTACACCTTTAATGTTCAAAAGCACTTTATAAAGAAAAGTCAGTGGACAGATGTTTATGGTCCATATAGTCAACAGCAATGTTTTCAGCCTTGTCTTGAAGTTTTGTACACTATCAGCAGCCTTGATGTTGTCAGGGAGCTCATTCCATTTCTACACTATAGCCTAGTTAAGCTAAAAGGGGTAATGTTTTACAAGCCCACCTGGTCCTTTTCTATAATACTGTACTTGAAGCATTGTTTGGGCGTGTAAGGCAACTAGTATTGTTGGATCCTGTATTCAAACAGTTCCTCTTACCCACAACCTCATGGCCAGCAAATGGCACACTACTTAGAGAAAAGTTGGGCTTCTTCCAAAGCCTTCAACATTAAGCAGGTGTTGACCTTTTATTGGACTAAGTCCATGGCAGCTAAGAATAAAACTGCCTACTACACTGAAACTCTTTCTTCAGACATGAGAGTCAATGATGTCACTTGAAAGAGGAGAGAATGATGGAGAGAGAGTGGGGG
>OZ012696.1:7607321-7624821 GCA_963942565.1 Maea johnstoni | reverse complement strand
TGTAATTGTCCTTTCAACAATCAGATTACACAGGGCTCAAAATTAACCTTCAGAAAACAAGTAGCAAACCAAGGACATTTCTAAGTGTTTTCCTGCTTATCAATATCGTTTTGTACCTAACAGCCAACCCATGATATGTGGTGACTGCAAACTTGAATGCATGCTGGTCATGACGGCGTAATAACACAGGGCTAAACATCAACTTCCCAGCATAGTTCTGAGTTATGATATTTGCATAAATTTCCATTTATAAATTATGTATAAAGTATATCACCTCTCAAGGGATTTGTAGGTACGAATATGTTCACACCTTATTAATCATCTTCACAAGTATCATGGTGCCAGAAGACACTGGCCAAGGAAAGCTACTAATCCTTCAAAATTTTAACTGGTTCTACAAATTTTTCTTTAATATAAAAAGAAAAACCCATTGCATAAAATCCATAGATAACATAAATTTTGATTTATTTCATCTTCATTTATTTGAAAAACAATTGGTACATTCTTGAGGGGAAACTTGTGAACAAGAATGTCCCCAAAAGTTTACTGGCCCTGTAGGACCAGTTGAGGTCTATTTTACTGGCCCTAAGCCATTTTAGGATTTTTTTACTGGCCTGGGGCCATAGGACCACTGTTAGTATCGAGCCCTGGAATATGTTCACACCTGAATCATCTTCACAGGTGCAAGATGACACTAGTCAAGGAAAGCTCTATATAGGTTTACCTACTTTCTAAATACTGTGGAACCTTGCACTAAATAAATGATTTCAATGCCAGTATTGACAAACAGGTTTACCTACTATTAATATATCATGGAGCCTTCTACATACTAGATAAAGGATTTCAAATCCAGTATTGACAAACAGGATATCTGCTCACTATCATCCTCACCATACATTGACCCCAAAACCCTGCATAAGTGGATTTACATATATTCCTTAGGTTTACCGTATTTCAATATATCATGAGCCTTGCACTAGATAAATGATTTTAATACAAACAGGATATCTGCTCACTATCATCCTCACCATACATTGACCCCAAAACCCTGCATAAGTGGATTTACATATATTCCTTAGGTTTACCGTATTTCAATATATCATGAGCCTTGCACTAGATAAATGATTTTAATACAAACAGGATATCTGCTCACTATCACCCTCGGCATACATTGACCCCAAAACCCTGCAGTGCCCTGCCTCACATATATTCCATAGGTATACCTACTTTCAATTTATTGTGGTGCCTTGCACTAGATAAATGATTTCAATGCCCATATTATTAAACAGGATATCTGCTCACTATCATCCTCACCATACGTTGACCCCAAAACCCTGCAGTGCCGGCATCACCAGAGGAGGTAGTATTAATAGTAGCCACTGACCTTCATGATCGATGGATTTATATATTCCTTAGGTCCACCTACTTTCAATATATCACGGAGCCTTGCACTAGATAAGGCCTAAAAAAGTTGTTTTTTCCTGTAATCCTACCCTAACACGTTTTTATTCAAAAAAATCCCTACCCTTAAGTTTTTTCCATCAGCCCAACTCCCATTTATCAATGTAAAACATGCATAAAACATACATTCTTGACCAAAAAAATGATCCAAATAATTTTTTTTACCGACCTACCTACCTTTTTTTCGGACCATTACAGAAAACAAACTTTTTTTCTTTCTAGGCCTAAATGATTTCAATGCCAGTATTGGCTAACGGTCCAACAGATAACTACTACTCTTATCTCTACCATGCACTGACCCCAAAACCCTATAGTACCCTGAACCAGAGGAGGGAGAAATAGTAGACATTGCTATTCTTCTAAAAACAAGTTGTTTTCTTATAAAAATGCCAGTCCAAAAGACAGGCTGGACGGTACCTGGCTAAGTCCCTACTAACAGATAACTACTTCTCTTATCTCCAGCATGCTCTGACCCCAAAACCCTGCTGTACCCTGAACCAGAGGAGGGGAAAATAGTAGACATTGCTCTTCTTCTAAAAAGAAGTCGTTTTCTTATAAAAATGCCAGTCCAAAAGACAGGCTGGACGGTACCTGGCTAAGTCCCTACTAATGGATAACTACTTCTCTTATCTCCAGCATGCATTGACCCCAAAACCCCGCAGCCCCCAGAACCGGGGGAGGGAGAAATAGTAGACATTGCTCTTCATGATCTATGGGTTATTACATATATTCCTAAGGTTTCAGGATTCCAGCTTGAAGCTCCACCATGCTGTTAGCCTAGGGGGTCGCTACGGAAGCACTAGTGCTGCCCCCTGGTGAGGAGATATGCCCGCAAGTCCTCTCGTCTATGAAATTCCACAGTGGGGATCAAAATAAAACCCTGCAATCTAAAAACAACCCAATTCCCAAGACCCCTATTGGGTAGATATACCTTAGGGATATCTCAATTTTGAAATTTCAACACAGGGAATGAAATAAACCCTTTCAATCTAAAAACTCTGCAATCTTTAAACAACACAATCCTGAAGACCCCTATTGGGAAGATATACTTAAGGGATATCTCAACTTTAAAATTCCATCATGGGGAATGAAAGAGATCACTTAAATCAGGTAACAACCATATTCAAATGACTCGGACTATTGAGTTGATGGACACCAGTTTTCACAGCCATGAAATTCTACAGTTGAGAATGAAATAAACCTTATATTCTTATTCTGGTTTAACCCATAAATGCCTGTGGTAGCCAAAAAAAATCTAGATATTTTGGAGATATCTTTCTGAAAAAAAAACACCTTTTGAATAATAATTGAAGGAGAATTGTTCTTTAGAACCCAACCTACAACTTTCCTTCAAATATTTTTCTGATATATAATGCTTTATTCTATTATCTTCAAAAGTGTCATAGATGCAGACAACAATTTTCAGAAGGAATCCTAAGCATGAATGGGTTAACCCTTCCAATGCCGAGGCTACTTTTGCCCAATGCACAGGGATGCAAAGATTCTTGAAATCCATCCTAACCCTGTCATGTTGGTATTCATTGGATAGCTCTTGCCGAGCACTCTCAGATGAGTACCCATTTGCCAGGGTTTCAGTCGTTTTTCAAGGTTTTTCACATATTTTTGTATTGGCCAAATTAGCCACCAGCAGCATAAGGGTTAACCCTTATGCTGCTGGTGGTCAATTTTGCCATTATATGGTGATGCAAAAAACCTGAAAAATTACTGAAACCATGGCAAATGGGTACTCATCTGAGAGTACTCAGCGAGAACTATCCAATGGATACCAACATGACAGGGTTTAGATGGTTTTCAAAGATTTTGCGTTCTTGTGCCTTGGACGACAGTATAGTCTCAGCATTGGAAGGGTTAAAGCTCTATCACACTGTCAGCCAAGGGGAACTGTGTTGAAGCAATGCTACTGGCCTGGCTGCCGGGGAGATATGCCATAAAGTTACCTCATCTATGAAATTCCATGGAAGGGATTGAAATAAATCTCGTTAACTTGGAGACAACCTTATTCTGATGACCCCTAATGAACTGATACATCTTACAGTTCTCACATCTATCAAACTCCACAATGGGGAAAAAAATTAACCTCTTCAACCCTTTCCAGCTATAAGGGTTAATCTAAAAACAAACCCATTCAGATGAACATTATTGCAGAGGCGTAACAACCCACTTCCCTATTTTCTCTCCTCTCTCTATTCCAAGATAGGAGGAGTAGGGAGTTTCAGCATTTACTGTCCATTTTTACTCCTTTCTCCTCTCTATATGTTACCAGCACTCGACAAATAGCATAGTCCCATCTCCTGGGAGATCTGACATCCCATTGGACTACCTGAATCCTGGGGAAATTCCCCACTAAAACATTACAAAATGGTAGCGAAAAAGATGGCGGGGCTACCTAAAATGCTGGCGGGACCACCTGATTTTGGGTTCAGGTAGCCCACCAGACTAGCTGGTCTTTCAGGGGATCATTGAGCCCTGGTTACTTCAAGGAGAATAAGGTAGTTGCAGTATTTCAGTGTTTCTGGGGCAGGTAACTGAGCCAGAATTTAGAAAAGGGGTGCCCAAAATTGGCAATTGTAAACTTTTGTGGCATCCAGGGAAACCACAATATATTCTGATTTCAAACACACTATGTATTTAATCATTGAAATAGGTACACTATCCTTGTACATTGTCATGGGAATTATAATGAGATGAAAAGAATTCAATAATATGACTGAAAATGACATTTTAATATTTTAATGAATGAATTACCAAAAGATTTGGTTGTCCTAAGGGTTTATTTTGGGGATCTGGGGATCCTTTTCCCTTGTTTTATCTTTCCTACTCATGAGTAGCGGGTAGTTTGAGTGTTTTGGTGTTGGTGGGGGAATGTAACCACCCGCTGGGAGGCCAGTCATCCCTCACGATTCGTGCCTTATAAAAGCCTGCCCCCCCCCCCCCCCCTCATACCCCTTACCCTTCCCTTTCTTCCCCTATTTCCCTGTCTCTCTCCTACTCATGACTAGCGGGTAGTTCCAGTGTTTTGGTGTTAGTGGGGGAATGTAGCCACCCGCTGGGACGCCAGTCATCCTTTATGATTCCTGCCTTACTGGCCCTCTCCCCCTATTTCCTATTCTTTCTCTCTCTCCCACTCATGAGTAGAGGGTAGTTTCAGTGTTTTGGTGTTAGTGGGGGAATGTAGCCACCCGCTGGGAGGCCAGTCATCCCTCACGATTCGTGCCTTATAAAAGCTGACAGGAGCCTGGTCATTAGGTGCTCACATTTACCGGAATTCCCCCAGCTAGTCAGCTACACATCTCCCCACTGTTATTCCTCACACCACGGGTTAAAAATAACTAGCTACCCAGCCAATTTGCCTGCATTAGCGCTATCAGACAAGGAAATGGGAGGGTTTTAACCAATTTAACCCTTATGCTGCTAGTGGCTAATTTGGCCAATATAAAATGATGCAAAAAAACTTGAAAATGACTGAAACCCTGGCAAATGGGTATTCATCTGAGAGTACTCAGTGAGAGCTATCCAATGAATACCAACATGACAGTTTAGATGGTTTTCAAAAATCTTGGTGACAATGTTCTGACCAAAGAGTCTCTTGGAAAATATTTGAAATAGTATATGTTAATTTAACCCTAACCTACTCTTCAAATCTTTAATGAATTCAAGCTGAACTACTAAGTTATTTTCAAATATATCAGTCTTATCAGAGCCTCCATATAACACTTATCAAAGGAACTACTGACATATATTTTCCAAATTCATGATATTCTGAAGTTGAATATTTGAATTCATGTTTGGTGTTTACCTTTTTTTTTTTTAGATATAACATCAAAATAATTTAAATTGCAAATTATAGTAATCAAATTTAAGATCCATAGCTTAGGCAATAAACATTGCAATGTTATCAATACATGCTGTTCTTCCCACCTATGATATAAATTGAAAATGTTTATCTATATAAAATTTCAATTCTCATCCTGCAATATGTACCTAGAAATAAGTCACACTGATTATCTAATGAAGTCTTTTCAAAAACATACGTTTATGCCATTTCCTCTACCAAATCCACTACATGATGTCCAGTATATTAATTTCTACTTATGGCATAATGCTTAATTGATTATGGCTGTGCTCCAGGTTATTAATGATTTTCCCTTATTGCATTTCTTCGGTCAAATCCCTGTATTATGCAAGAGCCAGAGCCAGCAGGGCCTGTATGGCTATTAGATTGTGTTTGTGGTGGACCACCGGCAGAGCTGTGAGGATGTTGGACGCGGTCCAATGTTCGTAGGTTATTGCACCCTCTTCATCAAACAATCCTTCCACTCACACTAGCACAAACATAGAGCAATTACACTGCAATCGTGGGTGGGTCAGGCGCCAAACTGAACCATCATAACAAGCCGATAGCCTCAATACAAGTATTGCCATATTAGATATCTTGAAATATAGCTTTATAAAGAAATAAGCTCTCAACCCCCCCCCCCCCCCCCCCCCCACTTATCCAGCCCTTTAATCTTATCCTACCACACCTACAAAACATTGAAATAACACTTTTATAATTCATACGTACAATTTAATTATTGAATCATTTCAGAATATAGACATTAATGAAAGCCTCCTTCCACCACTTCATTCTTCCCCTCCCCTTCTCCCAAAACTTGTCAATACATATTTATTTGTTTTTTGCACAGAATAAAATGCACTTCTTTATTGTTAATATCACTCTTGCAAATTTGTAAAAAGAAAACACACCATAATGTGAGCTAAACCACTACATAATTAGTATTTTTCTAAAACATTGAAGGGTTTTCACCTCTATATTGGTATCCGAGTAAGAATCTTTGTCTAAACTTACTCCCAACAAGGTTTTTTTCATATCTGCAGTTGAGTTTTTATTCCAGCTGTGGCACAAGCAGGTAGTTTTCTCTTTGTAACAGCTCCTTTATACCAATATTTTAAAAACAAATTGATTTGAATTAACACTTTATGAAATATTGAAAAATGATATTTGTCATTTGAAAAATGGCTATAATACCAAGCCCATGTGAGTAAAACACTTGATAAGATAATAAGAAATGACATTTGTCATTTGAAAACTGGCTACGATACCATGACCACATGAGTAAACACATAAACAATTGGTTATTTCCAACACACGTTTCTCATTAAGCGAAAGACCCAGGACATGATACGCTGGCACACACTGCAGGGAAAAAACCTCTTATGATTTACTAGTTATTTACAGAGCAATTTCCTAAGAAGCTGCTCTGAAGATAGTCCCCATCTCTGATTGCAGCCTCCTGGGAGCTCCAGATAATGTATGTACTTGTGTATGCATATTTCATGGGTCTTGAGAATGCCAGGTAGCCTGGGGCAACAGGAATTCCAGTCAGGCATCGAGAATATTCTTTTCGCTAGTCCAGTTGACAATATAGGGTAAGCTACTAAGTCTTGAAATTCATGGTCCTGTGGCCTCTTTTTTTCAAAGTTACAAAATTCCTTTCCCTGGTTTGGCTGCAATATAGGGTAAGCTACTAAGTCTTGAAATTCATGGTCCTGTGGCCTCTTTTTTTTCAAAATTGCAAAGTTCCTTTCCCTGGTTTGGTTGACAATATAGGGTAAGCTACTAAGTCTTGAAGTTCATGGTCCTGTGGCCTCTTTTTTTCAAAATTGCAAGACTGCAATAACAAATTAATCATTACCTATTACTTTCCTCTGGAAAGTACCTCCTAAGAGCTTAAGATAATTAATGCATGTAGTTGTGTATGCATATTTCATAGGTCTTGAGAACACCGGGTAGCCTGGCGCAACAGGAATTCCAGTCGGGCAACGAAAACCTAGTCTCGTTAGCCAGCAGGGCGACAGGGTGACATTTGGGCACCCAAACCCTCAAAAATCCCCCCTTAGGACAGCCAAAACTTTTTGTGATGAATTTCTATATATGTCAATTTCTAGCATATAATTGATTTTTTTCACCGAAATATAATTCCCAGTCTAGCTGACAATATAGGGTGAGCTTCTGACTTATTTGACAAACCAGAAGTCTAGTAGTTTCAAAATTGTTAGACTGCAATAATAAATCAAGCATTACTGATTGCTTCCCTATTAGTCATTACTTGTTACCAATGCTAGCAGATTTTTTACCCAGACTGTTGTCTGTTAGACATAATTTCACTCCATTTCCAATATTTGCTGAGGTAAGGCCTCAAGCACCTCAAGGGTTTGGTTTTCTGTACCTAACAACTGTAGTGAGTTTACTCAGAGGGGATATCACCTAGGCTGAGTCGAACTTGCAATATTGCAAACAATTTGTTGGATTATAGTTTCTTAATCTTTCCAATGCTAAAGGCTACCTTTGTCCAAAGCACAAGGACACAAAGATTTTTAAAAACCATCTAAACCCTGACTTGTTGGTTTTTATTGAAAAGCTCTCACTGTGTTCTCTCAGATGAGTACCCATGTGCCATGATTTCAAACATTTTTCAGGTTTTTTGCATCATTTTGTATTGGCAAAATTAGCCACTAGCAGCATAAAGATTAAAATCAGAAGACATTTGCCTATTTCCAAGAGGACTGCTGATTGAGCAAAAGCAGGTTAGAGAACACACAAGCAGAGAACTGTCTCAAAATTGTCAAACTCTGTGGAAAGTAAGTTGTCAGCATCTCTCCTTTCTGGCATAGGGTCGGGTTCTAAGTAAACATTTTTCTAAGGTCTATTGCAGGAAGCGGTGTGAACTTCTCTCTCAGTAGACAGGCTGTCCACAGGATCCCCAGACAGAGCGGTGCCTGCCAAGACTTCGCTGCTGAAAACTGAGCGACAAGAACAACTGAAAACCTGGGGAAACCGATCGGGAAAAAACATTGCCACATTTATCAGAAATCTAGCCATGTGGCGTGCTTACCGGAAACCAGCACCTTGAATTATGCAGACTAACTTGCTTTCAAATAAAGCAAGGTAGTTAAGAAGGAATTCAACAAACGGTATTTCGGTTTTACAGTAAAAATACCACCACATCTATCAGAAAACTACCCGTATCGTTTGCTTACCCGAAACCAGCCCTCCTCATCGCAAACACACTGTAGCAGCGAGCACCAGGGCTCACGCGGAAACATCCCAAGAAAATCCTAAAATCCTAAATCGCGGAAGTGATGATGATGATTAAAAATGCGAGCAAGTTCGCCTAGTTGATTGAAGAAGAGGTGGTGTCATCCATACACAGAGAGCACTGCTTCTGCTGCTGCTGTTCTCATCCTATCTTATCCTACTAGTAGAGGAGTCCACAAGTACTACTATTCAGCGTCCCTCTCCACAGAACCATACCGCACCGGCCACGTACGCACTGCATCGAATGCCGGGATGCGACAGACCCGCTGCCGGGACCTCCGAGAAATAGAAACCTTTCTTCCACGCACCTAAATCTTAGTTATCACTCAGGCTCTGTATCAGCCCTCTTGTGGAGTGATGGGGGGATCTGTGAGTTATATATACAGGTTCCCGCGCATGATACCATATACCGCGGCCCCGGAACATGTGTACGGCACCGGCCCTGCCTGTGATTGCTCTATCTGAATGTCAGTATGCTAAAACCATTTCCACGTCTGTGCCGCTCGCTCGGTCGGTCGGTTTGTGGAGAGTTGATTAGTGGGCGGTGACGAGCAGTCAAGCTTTTCTGATGAATGGGGGAAATGAGAAACAAACACTCGTCGTCGTCCTCAACCTCCACCTCCACCAATAGGAATACCACCTAGCACCATCATCATCATCATCATCATCGCAGCACAATATCTTCATAAGTTGTTCCAATCCCTGTTCAGCAAGCGTTTTTGCTGATTTCTCTGTAGTAGCGATCATGGGCAGACATGTATAATTCTCCAGATGCTTTAGTTGACTATAAATCACTCAGAAAAATGTCCAGTTTGGCATGTACAGGTGAACTTGGATATGACAGACTCAATGGGACCAGGAAAATTGGTCCGTCATATGCAAAATATGTCGTATACATATGACGAATACATTACTTGATATGCATCGGACTGGGACCAAGCATATCGTCCGTCATATGCAAAAATCTGTCGTACAGTGGTCCGTCATATCCAAGTTCGCCTGTATAATGCAATTCCTTAAAATGCAAAATATTACAATCCAGGGTTTGGAAAAGCATCATAAATACAACCTCCCCAACTTTCAAACCTACATTTTTTGGAATTTAATTTCCTACCACAATTTTTGCAGATTTTGATATACACTAACAGGTCCAAGTAAACAGTGTGAGTGAATGACTCTTCCTGCAAAATTATGCATCAAACCAACTATAAAACCACCTTTACTGAACAAGTTTCAATGGATCATGTGATAAAAATGGGTACATCTTGGTCATAAAGGGAATCTTGCTACCCTAACTGTAAGCCCATCACAGTGGAGCCCTGTGTTGATGCCTTACTATTTATGAACACAACATGAGGGGGGTTTGACATATATGCAAATTAGAGTAATAATAACACTAGCCCCACTAGTCCAGACTTATATTCACAGATATGATAAAGCGCCTAGTTGGCAATATTCATGTTAATTCTTGAAGTAAATCAGTGGGGAAATAGTGAAAACTGTCTGCACATATGTATTTTGTAAAAGATTATGTTAATACATGTATCATTATCATAGAGTTTACATCAGAAACTAATGAAAATTACAAAAAAATAATTTAAGAAATGTAATGGGACTCCAGACTCCCTTAAAAGTGTCCACCTAATCAAGATTAGTCTGAAAAAGATGATCATGTCAGGGTTCGACTTTCCCAGGGGCCCGGGGGCATATGCCCCTAGATTTTGCTTTGGGCCCCTAGATTTTTCAGTCTAGGGGCCCAAATTAGTATGAAAAATAACCAGAAATCTTGTTTTGACCACTAATTTTTATTGAAAGACCTTTTCGGGACTGAAATCTAAGTGTCAGACCCTGCATTTCATATACACAGAATACATCTTCTTGATGAGATGATCATGTTCATACATATCAGACACCAATTCTATATTTGTAGGGCCATGTGATGTGAGCACTGCAGGAAGTTTCGGACTGAATCCTCCCTCAGGACCCAGGGGATTTAAAAGCTGGTCTGTCTGCGATTCAGTGCTAGAAGCATGTAGTCCAGATGTATCACAGGTCAAACTCTGGTGGCCTGCTAATCATTAGCTTCCTCATGGTCACACCATCCCACCCCCCTCCCACCTCACAAACAAGGTCACCAATGCTTTACAACATTCTGTAATATAATGGTGATCCTGGTTCATGAAAAAGAAAAATCACAAAAAGAAATCCATTAATAGATAAAAAAAAATATTGGCATTTTCTTTTTTATGAGCCTGGATCATCAAAATGACCACCTCATGAACAAGGTTACCAATGCTTTGCAATATTGAGGTTCTTTCATTTTTATTGAAAAATAAATTCATGAAAAAAATCAAATAAACAAATACCAATAATATTAAGGTAATATTTTTCTTTTTTGCTGATTTCAACTAAACTTGTGATATATGACAAACATTTGCAGGTCATAATTCTTTTTAAAGATTATATTTTCATGAAAAAATTCTAATTGAAAAATAACAATAATTTTTGAATATGTATTTTAATTTTATTTTTTGTAATTCGCACCTTGGTATCTAAAATTGACCTCCATCATGGACCCTTCACACCCTTCCACCTCACTCCCAAGGTCATCCATGCTTAAAAGAATATACTGTTATGGTGATCCTGTTTTTTGTTTGTTTGCTGTTGCTTTTTGATATTTTATGAAAAAATTCTAATATGAAAATACCAATAACCATTATTAAGTTACTTTTTTTTTTTTTTTGTTTTGTTTTAATTTTCACCTACAAAACACTCAACTTGCGAATTCTGATAATCTCTTATACATTAAGGGTCCACTAAAAATTTGGCAACTATCATTGGTATTTGACTTTTAGAATATTTCGCTCTTTTTGTTAGATCTACAGATAAACTAACTTTGTATAAAAATAATTCCCATCAGCTTTAAATTCTAGGCTAAAATTGCTTCACACTATGTAAAGAGGTCATCAATTTCATATTTTTTTCACAAATGATTGAAGCACAGATCCATCATTCAAGAGAGCTGTCATATCAATTATAAAGGCCATAAACTTCTGTATCACCTTGCATTTAAATGTCAAAAGACGTATGGTCGAGTTATTACAAGGTCTTCATAACCAAAATCTGCCCACTCAGAGCCAGGACAGAAATTGCAAGATAAGTATGTTATTTTCATCATGTTGTGTGCTTCTGGCCTCAGGAACCTTGGCTTTTCAACTCAGGCAGGAATAGTACTAGACTGGCTACAAGTCTGTGTTATCTGGCTCTTTCCTTAGTCTCATTGATCTAACCAGAGTTGATTTCACTCCAGGTTTAGTTCTGTATTAATCCTCAAGGGGGACCCACTAGAGCTGTGTAGACTTGCTACAAGTCTGTGTTATCTGGCTCTCTCCTTAGCCTCACTGATATAACCTGAGTTGATTTCACTCCAGGTTTAGATCTGAATACATCCTCAAGGGGGACACACTCCACCTGTAACACAATGACTTTCAAACTGCAACTTCTGAAAACTGTGCTGCCATCTATAGGTTGAGAGAGACATCCCACCTATCCTGTAGTGGTGGTAGCATGGCTTTAAACCTAACTCAGCCTGAGAACAAGGCTAGGATAGTACGTCTCTCGTGTCTCGCAGTCCAGGCGAGGCAGTGATTGGTTCATGGTCTTAGCCAGCAAGGCGTCTGGGTGCCTTTTTGGACACCCAAACCCTTAAAAAGAACCCCTCAGGACACCCAATTTGTTTGTGTGGAATTGTTAAAAATCTCAATCTCAAGCTTATATTTGAATTTTTTCATTCCCTTATAATTCCCATGATATTTTTTAATGATATCATGCCTTATTTTGATGAATTTATACATGTTTATGGTTGAAATATGAGTATATTGTGATCCCCCTTAAAAATTTGGACGCCCCAAAATTTTACAACTGCCAATTTTAGGCACCTAGTTTCTAAATCCTGGCTAAGACACTGGATTGGTTCATTAAATTATACAGCAACAAGCTACCTAACATAAACCACAACACAACTTGGTCATTCAAAAAATCTAGGAATTCATTTCATACCATTCAATATGTTTCAATGCCAAAATACACAATCTGCAACTATTAATTTCAGTTTAATTTGACTTGATTCTTTAAGAGCTATTAAAAAATTCACTTTTCTTATAGCAAGCCATGCTACACAGCAAATAGTATTATAGCCCCACACAATCTTCTGTAGCCACAGGCCATAGGATGGGGCCCATGGTTAGCTGACCCCTGTACCTTAGGGAAAGCTTCATGGTTCAAATTATCTATCAGCACCCTACCCCTGGCTGGTCATCTGTTGACCGGTCATCATCACCTGGCTCTCAGATGGTCAGTCAGTGATCAGATGAGAAGACCTGCTTGAGATCACAGCCGTCTACACTTGTTATACAAGACTGGTAACACGGCTGAGCACAGGGCAGAATATAGAATGTTCAGTAACGCGTCTCTTTTAACCCTTATGCCGCTAATTTTCTGGCTAATTTTGCCAATATAATATGGTGCAAAAAATCTTATAAATGACATAAAGCCTGGCACATGGGTACTCATCTGAGAGTACTCAGCGAGAGCTATCCAATGAATACCAACATGACAGGGTCTAGATGGTTTTCAAAATCTTTATCTCCTTGTGCTTTGGACTTGAGTAGCCTCAGCATTGGAAGGTTCAAAAGACTTTGTCCTTGAAGATTCTGCTTAGAATATTCTAGTTCTGATTTTATCCTCCAGGGGGCTCTATGAGAGCTTTACAGTTGAGTGGATATCAAGTTATATTCTTATCCTATAGAGGGAGCTATGGGTTTCTTCATTAGCAATAAGTCTGTCTCAAATACTTTTGTCCTGGTCATCTTATCTTATCTTATCATAAAGAGGGCGCTTTATCTATGAGCTTTCTTGATCAAGGCACTTAACCTGCTGCAATTCTGTGCTAAATACCATATTCTAGATATGCACAGGTATTTCAGATAAGTAATTGTTATCTAATCCTCAAGAGTCTAACTGGTTTATTTCCTGAACTTCCTACTTGTCTGTGTTAAATGCATGACCTTGACCTGTCATAAAAGTTTAGTTTCACAGTCGCAATTTTAGCCCCCTGAGAAAGATGTGCGTTGTTACAGACAGTCTTGTTGCTAGGTAACCTAGTCTGTAACTTATAAACCAATGTTTACATGGCGAGTATACTCCCAATTACAGCTTAACCAGCGCTACCATAGGACTACCATTTTAACCTATATGCTGCCGGTGGCTAATTTAGCCAATACTGAATGATGCAAAATCCTGAAAAATGACTGAAACCCTGTCAAATGGGTACTCATCTGAGAGTTCTCAGCTAGAGCTTTCCAATGAATACCAACATGACAGGGTTTAGACGGTTTCCAGAAAACTTCGCGCTTTGGACGAAAATAGCCTCAGCATTAAAAGAGTTAACCAGATCCACCACAGGACCACAGTTCTAGCATGGAAACAAAGGTAATAAACCACCCTGTAACTAATAGACTACTGTTTACAAGGATAACATATCTACAATTATAGCTCAACCTACAAATCCATGTGCAAGCAGTGCTAACACTGGATACAAGTGTCTAAACAACCCAACCAACCACAGGGATTTATGTACCATGGAAGATGTACTAGCAAAAGTGGATAAACACATGTTTATCCACTTTTGGTACTAGGGGTTCCCCGAAAAGTCGACATTTCCATCTGAGTTGAACAACCAGTGTGGTGTAGTACCAGACATGGCAGATAGATGGCACCACCTGATCTACCTATCTCTGGACTTAGACTCTACGTACTAGGCTCCTAGTACCTGAAAAATTGACATTTCTTTCTGAGTTGACCAACCGGTGTGGTGTAGTACCAGCAATGGCAGATAGATGGCACCACCTGATCTACCTATCTCTAGACTTAGACTCTAGGCTACTAGTCCCTGAAAAGTTGACATTTCCTTCTGAGTTGACCAACCAGTGTGGTGTAGTACCAGACATCGCAGATAGATGGCAACACCTGATCTACCTATCTCTAGACTTAGACTAGTTGTAGTTAGGCTTCTGTAGTTAGGCTTCTAGTAGGGCTGTGCTCACCGCTCGCGATGCTCGATGGATCGCGATTTTCATGCCATGCTACGATTATCGAGCATGACATGAAACTCATGAGCATCGCAAAAAAATAAAAACTTCAACTACCTTTTTAAATAGGCTTGTGAAGCTAAAAAATCCTGTCGTGTTGGCAACATCGATGTCCCGATTCACAGCGGAACTACGCAAAATGCGTAAGTTCGATATACGCGTTAACCCGTTAGAGCGTACTTCACACTCTAACGGGTTCAGAATCACGAGGTGTAGTTGCATGTTTATACCGCTAGCTTGATATGGCGCTGGCTAGCGGTATCAGCACTTCGATCAAGCTGTTTTTCGCGCCCTGCTTTCACACTATAAACAAAATGGCCGCCGTTTTCATGCTCGTGAGCAGCTCGTGAGCAGCTCGTGAGCATCGTTTAGGTTTTGGTGATGCTCGTGAGCTGAAAAAATTTGGTGAGCACAGCCCTAGCTTCTAGTCCCTGAAAAGTTGACATTTCTTCTGAGTTGACCAACCAGTGTGGTGTAGTACCAGACATGGCAGATAGATGGCACCACCCAGTCCTCTTATATCTAGTGATTTCAGGTTACCCTATTCACCTGGTGAGATGAATGTGAACTAATTTGTCCACTCTGGCTAGCTTGACCACTTGGTGCAGGGTAACAGAAAAAACTAGAAAACAGAAAAAATGCACATGACAGCCTAGAAACCTAAGCTAGGGTTGACATAGAGAATAATGCATATGCAGGAGTCCTAGATAAAACAGACGCCATGGAAAATTGAAAAAATAGTCTTAAGAGAAATTTTGGATACAGAGGCAACATGTTGATTTTCTTACTCAGAAGCGTTGCTTTTCTTTAGTTTTGTTAAAACTAGTGAGATATATCTAGCTAAATATTTGAAGTAGAAATATTAATTGCTATACAATTTACATGCCTCCTGAATTATTTTGTGGTTCAATCAACATTCTCTGGTAATTTTCAAAAGTATACATTCTCTGGTAATTTTCAAAAGTATACATTCTCTGGTTATTTTCAAAAGTATACATTCTCTGGTAATTTTTAAAAGTATACATTCTCTGGTAATTTTCAAAAGTATCATTGATCCAGACAGCATGTATTTTGCAAGGAAATCTCTGGGTGCGAATGGATTATAAATTAAGCCATATACTCTTAGCCAGCAGGGAGTCAGGCATCATTTGGACACACAAACCTTTAGAAATGACACATCAGATCAGCACCCTGATTTTTAAAATGAGGACCATGAGAATTTTGTAAAACTCGCCCAATAATGAGGTGAACTACATGGAGTACATGATCCTGCTGCCATCTATTGACCAAAAAACTAACCATCTAATGATACAAAACTAAAACCTGAGCTGCCCTCTATTGAGTGAAAATGTAACCATATAAACACAAATCCGTAAGGTAAATCAATGGGTCGGAGCCTAAATAAGATATGCTCATGTTAATAAAATGCAGTTGAAATTTGCGCATACAAGTTTCATTTATTGAGAAATGTTATACCTGTGTAGATTTCTTTTGCAGATTGGTGTTGCACTCATACTTGTTTCAATTGAAGGTAGAGGAAAGATTGAATGTTTCAGGCTGGGTGTTTCTCCTGTAAAGGTTTCAACTGAAAGAAGGTGCAAATTTAGCCCATTCATATCTAAAAGAGTTCCTCTTGAAATTGTCGTCTTGAGCTATGCTATTTTCTGACAAGAACTTCAGAAAAAAGAATGATCTTAGGATTTTGCCAAAGGTGTCAGGCTTCTTTTAATCAAATGCTGCAAGGGGGTTCACCTCACAAAAGGTAACACAGCACTGGCATCAGGTACCATTTAACCCTTATGCTGCTAGTTGCTATTATTGGAAGTACAAAATGATGCAATATCTCTGAAAAATGACTGAAACCCTGGCACATGGGTACTCATCTGAGAGTACTCATTAAGAGTTTTCCAATGAATACCAACATGACAGGGTTTAGATGCTTTTCAAAAACCTTTGTGTTCTTGTGCTTCATATGAAAGTAGCCTTAGCATTGGAAGGGTTAAGTATTCAACCTTCAAAGATACAGGTTTTAATTGTAATTGAATATAAAATGTGCTCAGGTTTTAATTGCAAATATATTTTTATTGTGAGCAAGAATCTATGGCATGCATGTGCTTGACCACTAAAGTTTGCAGGACGGGCCTCAGCCAGGGCCAGTCCAGTGTGTCTCTTGAACAGGAAGTTTCCTGAAAAACACCTTTTCAGACATGCACACATTTCTATGAAGAATTCATCATTATTGCTTTTTAGGGTCAAAAACCAAATCTTTTCCTAACAAAACATCTTCCAAGTGATGAAGTGTAAACTGCCCTTTTGACACAATAGCTATTGAATGCAGTTCGTATTAGGATTTCAGCTAGCTGAGTAACCAAATCTTGAATGGCAGAAATTTTGTGATTGCTGTTAAAATGCAAGAGAATCCTATAAACTGTATTTACGTTTAGCTTATAAAGTGATACAAATCCCCTTTCCACAATTTAGATGAAAAGGATCTAAAGGTCAACTTAGCTTCTTAACTGCTTAAGCAAACCAAAGTAACAGCAACCTCTGGCAGGTAGCCAAAATGATTCATATTGAGACCTGTATAAAGTTTTGAATAGAAAAGGGATGCTACATATAGTTTATCCCCTCACATACTGAGGCTACTTTCGTCCAAAGCACAAGGACGCAAAGATTTTAGAAAACCCTCTAAACGCAGTCATGTAAGTATTCATTGGATAGTTCTCGCTTCAGGAGTGCTCATAGATGAGTACCCATGTGCCAAGGTTGC
>OZ012696.1:7484173-7602121 GCA_963942565.1 Maea johnstoni | reverse complement strand
GACTTAGGAAATATTGGCCCTTACTCCTACAAAAAAAAAAATTATAACCATAGTAGGTTTTTCAATTTTCAAAACATCAAATCATATCTATAAATATTGCCATTGAAGGGTGATTTTTGAGGGTTTGCATGTCCAAATGACACCCAGACACCCTGCTGGCTAAGACTATGCAGTTTGGAATAAGTCAAAAGGAAAACAAATTAATCACAGCCTTTATCACTTAAAGCTATCTTTCACTTTTTGCCAGATTATTTATTTTTGTATGTGTCTGAGAATGAGAGGACCAGGTATAAACAAGTAAATATATCCCTGGGAATTAATTTAATAGCAACAACAGAATGAAATGTGACAGCTAAGAAATCGTGTGATCATTCGGGAGAATAATTCATTAGTCATAAGGTAATAAATCAAATAATTTCCCGGAGAATGCTTTATATTCATGATGCATTCTTAGCCAATTCAAAGCACACCATTCTGTATCACACAGAGGAGATGCCTTGAAGAAAACTGCTCTAGTTCTTTGACGGAGTGTCTGCCTTTTTAACCAGACATCAGCTCTCTCAATCATGCAAAGACGCGTGGAAGAAAATAAGTGAAATGCTTTTAATGAACCCTTTGTATGGCTTTGTGTGTTTACGAGAGAGAGGCGTTGTGCTTATGGAATGCCCAATTTGTCCTGGGGGCAATGTACATGCAGGAAGAATGTACATGAGGAACAGTGAAAGAGTAGAAGTTGGTGAGGAATTTTTCAACTTCGACAAACACTAGAGACTGACCTGAGTCCATAGTAGATACTTAATGCTATTCCCCACCATCACCGCACTAAAATGAAGTAATCACCATAATTCAATTTCGAACTTTTTAAGTGCAACAACCCATGCAAAATTTGGAAAATATAATTGCAGTCACATATAAATTACCAATGACAAAGTTTTGATGGAAAATTTTCTGCTCAGGGATTTTTCTAAAAGAGATGGGTATTAAATATGAGAAAGAATGCGCAAGGTGAAAATAAAAATTCTAAGTCTAAAAATCTTATTGCGGCAACTTGGCAAGCAAGAAGCTGGAAAGGAAATCTAATTGTCGAACTACTGTACACAAGTGTACATTCAAGTTATCTATACATCATACTAAAGAGAGGAGATACATGGTCTTAGCCAGCAGGGCGTCTGGGTGCTTTTTTGGACACCCAAACCCTTAAAAAGCACCCCTCAGGACACCCCCAAAAAATTGTGAAGAATTTCTTAAAATGTCAATCTCAAACATATAATTGAATTTTTTCATCTCCATATAATTCCAATGACATTGAATAAGAATAATGCCTTATGTTGATAAACTTATATATGTTTATGGTTGAAATCTGAGTATATTGTGGTCCTCCTTAATAATTTGGACGCCCACAAATTTTACAACTGCCAATTTTAGGCACCCAGTTTCTAAATCCTGGCTAAGACCCTGGAGATAGATCCTAAAGACCTTAACCTAAACATGTATTCACAATTATATGTCTGGGCTTTTGGACATCGAAACCCCCAAAATATTTTTTTTGTGTGATGAATTTCTAGAAATGTCAATATCTTGCAAATAAAAATATATTCTTCCATTTTCATAAATGTTCTAGTGATGGCTTTTTTTGGAGTATTGGTTCCAGGTTAAATACTCTATATGGTATATATATTCTAAATTTAAGTACTACATCTGGGGTAAGTGGGGCTAGCTACACACTACAACTCCTATCAAATGACATGATTGATGAGCTGACCACAACTAGCCATACTGTTCAAGTTGACCAAGCCGGCTTCCCATCCTTTTAGTATTGGTTCCAGTCTTCCAGATCAGGGTCTGAGCCAGGATTTAGAAACTGGGTGCCCAAAATTTGCAATTGTGAAATGTTTGGGCGTCCAAATGGAGGAAACAATATATACCCAAATTTCAACCATAAACACATGTATAAATTTATCAATATAAGGCATGATATCCTTAAACAATGTCATGGGAATTATATGGAGATGAAAATATTCAAATTATCTGCTTGAGATAAACATTTGAAGAAATTCCTCACAAAAAATTGGGTGTCCTGAGGGGTGTTTTTTGTGGGTTCTGGTGTCCAAAAAGACACCCAGACTGGCTAAGACCATGTTCCAGGTTAAATACTGCACATGGTATATATTCTATAAGTATTCCATATGGGGTAAGTGGGGCTAGCTACATACTACAACTCCTATCAAATGACATGATTTATGAGCTGACCACAGCTAGCCATACTGTTCAAGTTGACCAAGGCGGCTTCCCATCCTTTTAGTATTGGTTCCAGGTTAAATATGTGGTATATATTCTATATAAGTACTACATCTGGGGTAAGTGGGGCTGGCTACATACTACAACTCAGGCTATCAAATGACATGATTGATGAGCTGACCGCTTATTGACACTTTGAGGTCACTCTCAAGGCCCTGGCCAGGAAACAGGATAACAACTGTTCCCACTTGATATGTACATACACATACACATACATGCTGCTGAGGAAAACTATAGAGCAGAGGTCAAACTCACTACTACCCTAAATCTCAGGCACAGTAGTAGGACGCAACCTGAAAATCACTCTCCTGACTTTCGCTCTCTGCATATCCTTTCAATTGGCGCTTTTTTTTTGGCATATCCTGTTTTAAGTTTCTACTCAGGACTCTGGGCTTGACCAACGACTCTCTCGATATCCCTTGGCTGGAACTTTTACTGACCCAGTCTATGGCTGGGTTAGTAATCCAGAATCTTACTAGCCAAAGAGTTTCATTCACAAGAGACTGAAATTGGCCTAGACTTCAGCCTGTTGTTAAATTGGCATATCAGAATCATTCATGAATCAGCTACAACCTGAAAATGACTCCTGGGCCCTGGCACTTTCTTGCTACAGGGTCTGTCCTATGGAGTCTTGGAACTAGTGTGAAGATCTGATAGTTTGGTCTCCATGATTTTTAATATTGGACAGTGGACACCCAAAAAATGTTTATGATGCCCTATTTAGGCATCCACTTTTAAAATCCTGGCTGACACCATGCTTAAAATATATTGAATTTGATTCATATGGTTGTTAGTTGCTAAATGCTAATGCTTTTAAAATGAAATTATATATCGTGCGAGGGAGGGCCCTTCACCTATAATTATGAAAAATTCATTCAAGAGAGAATGAAATTGGTCTAGAGTTCAGACTTCTCATTTTTAACCAGCCTATCAGAAGCATTTATGAGTCATCCAATTAGACTGAAGATCTTGGATACATTTATTATCATTTCCAGTCCTAAGAGGTAATAATATACACAGATGCATTGTATATTAATGTAAATTCTGGTCTGTTTCTCGAGGTAACTTAGTCCTTTCATGATAAAGAATGGAAATCTACTTTAAGACTAAAGCTGGAAATCTTTTTTTGACCACTTATTTTTCTCATAAGACCTTTTGGGCCCCTAGCCTGAAAAGTTAGAGTCAGACCCTGCTTATACCAGCTACATTTACTAACATAGTGTGTCAAAAAGGGCAATTAACAAGTTCAGGTATGTCCTAGAAGATGGTTTGTTAAGAGAATATTTGGTTATTATCCCCCAAAAGTCGAAATTGAAAAATCTTCTTAGAAATTTTTGCCTGTCCAAATAGGAGTTTCTTTTAGGAATCTACCTGTCCAAAAGACAGACAGGGCGGATCCTGGCTAAGTCTCTGGACTCAGCAGAAAATACCAAGGACATGAAACAGATCCCACACTGCCCACAGGGGTATTTTGTCTAGACTGGTCATTATGCAATCTACCCACAAGGAGTAGGTGATAATTTTGTCCTAGATCCTTTGTTGCAGTGTGAACCTAGACATTTAAGACCCTACATATCACCCCAGGCTTCTAATTGCATTTCCTACATGACCTTAAATTAGAAATTTTCCCAAAAAATCCTCCAAAATGGATTTTTGCACATGTATGTAACTGGTGATGTCATTGATATGAAATTTTATCGATTCGATTAATTGATATATTTTTCGATTCGATTCGTGCTCGTAGGGCACGAGTATTTATAGGGATGTCATTGATATCCCTTCATTTTGGTTGGATACCCTCTGTCTTGGCCATATGCCTGTGTAAAGCACACCATTCCTTCCAATTTTTCTGACAAAAACCATAGAAAATACTTCAATATTAAGTCAGAGTTTCACTTTGCATTAGTATAACAGATATATGTATGTAACCAGCTAAAAACTATCATGACTTAACAAGGAATCCTCCCCAACCCAATATTTAAAATGAAAATACAAATTCTGCCCACATGTATGTAACCAGTTATCAGCAGAAAATCTGTCAAGAGTTCACAAGAAATCCTCCACACCCAAAGATGATGTCAATACAAATTCGGCGCACATGGAACACACTAAAAAATTGTCAAGTGGGCATGTTCATTTTGAGACAAGTTGCAGCTGGGCTGTGTGTTTGTGCTACATGACTTATTAGACTAGGCTCCTCATCCTTAAAAAATTGACATTCCCTTCTGTGTTGACCAAACAGATTTTGCTATGGGCCCCTAGATTTTTCACACCAGGGGCCAAAAATAGTATGCATTATAACCTGAAATTCTGTTTTCAACCACTAAATTTCATCAGACGATCCTTTTTGGGCCCCTAGCCTGAAATCTAAGTGTAGACTATTTGGTACTTGGTAACAGAAATACATGACAGAAAAATATTCATGCCAACCTAGAATTCTGGGCTATTGACTTACCTTGGGCTGTTGGCCTTCATTGCCTCTGGGCTGCCACTCGGCCATGTTGTAATAGAGCTAGACCCTCTACTACATACAAGTCTAAGACACCGCTGCTGCTGCCATTGCTGCTGCCACAGGCCACATGACAACCACTGAAATAAAAACACACAAAAGATACAATCAGTATTTGGGTCACCCAGGACTATGCACTCAATATTACAAGGCCAGGGCTCGAAATTAAGATTTTTTCCAGGGAGCCCAATTGCATCTTCATAAGCTTCATAAAATTGTTATGTATATCAAACAGTACATATTTGGGCTCCCTGCAGAAATTTGAGGGAGCCCTGGCCCCTGGGCTCATGGCACCCCCTGATTTCGAGCCCTGTAGGATATCTATAATCTAACTTAAAAGTAGTGGGGATATGGGTTCCTTTGCAATAACAGCAAAGTGTAATTAGGCCGAAAAAGGATATTATTTGTTTCATGCAACAGTCAAAAATAAGGTAGGTGGTAGTGCTTTGATGATATATCTAAATAATCGACTAATCAATGGTGTGCCCTGATTTCTGATTAATCGAACACTACAAAAGATTGATTACTGTCCTGTCTTTAAGACAGACAATTTCCTGAAAACCTCCTTTTTGGACAGACACTAGTTTCAAGGACACTTGGCATGAAGTACTTACTGACTGTGGGTCACATTTTGAATGACAGCAAGTGGTGTACATATCATTATTGTGTACCCCAATCTGCAGTCATTTTTCATCCAAAGTCAGACTCTTCTAAATAACATTATAAGCATGATATATCATCCTGATCAATTATATACTTATTTTCAGTCTAAATGCTGTATATAGAGAAGAATTAATTAATTAACAGACCACCATCTTTATTCTTATTATTATCAATATAAGATAGGGAGGGATCTGTTAAAAAGCAAAAAGCTGTTTTAATAGACTATGAGCAAAGCAGGGGCCTATAAACCAGGGTTTATAAAGCATATATATGGGTAATCATGAATGTTGGGGAGTTGGTATTTCAATCAAAAGGCTGGTGACATTTATGTATCATTCATAAACATGTGTATATTCTTTTACAAACTAGATATAGGTGTCTACTACTTGTTGAAGATCACAAATAGATTTTCCAAAAAAAAACATCAATCTTATGGTATTGTGGGAATAACCTTTAGTTTCTTTCTCTTCCATGTGAAGTAAAAAATGTGGTCTGGAAAACAGCAGGGTAGCAACTTCCAAGGCTATCATACCCCCTGTTTGGTCTGTTGAATACTCACATATAGACTCATGCTGTGACCGTGATCAATAATACTACTAGTATTTTGGTATATAGTATTAGTACATAGTAGGTGATTTAACCACACTAAAATATTCTGCATTTAGTCCTTCTATAAACTATAATGCATATTTTTCTTTTAGGTTGAGAGTAGGGCATTAGAGCCTAATGCCAATCGGGTATTCCTACACTGGACGTCTGAAGTCATCTAATCTAGATATAAAAAAATATGGTAGTATTAAATTATTTGGACTCATCTTGTTTTCGTTTGTTTTGATAAAGTTGTGCCACTATACATTAAACCCAGCATATGCATAAGGTCGCCCAAAACCATGCTCGTTTCGGGTGGATACTTGTGACAAGTAAATGAAGCCAACTGAACATGGAGTGGTTTCTTGATCGCTACATGATGATGAAAAGATTGTCACTTAGTGACTTACCAAAATCGTCAATCCCGATAGTCAAGTCTCAAGACTTTTCCTCGCAGACTAGCTATAATCCCGAATTGTGAAGATCGTAGGTAAATAATCCAAAGGATACGCACTGCAATGGTTTTTCTGATTCCAGATTTACATTTCAGCAGAGAGATATGCCCGTAAAATCTGGAGAAATGTCGATATTTTGAGCGAAAATCAGTTAAATTCTCAGGGTTCTCCCTCTGGAGATTCCCAGCCGACTATCCTCTTCCGGTGAAGGAACAAAGAATTTCATTGGCTGATTTAAACTCGCCTCTCATAGGCTGACGTCATTAGCACTGACCTCTATTGTTTGTTTAAAGAACTAAATCGCAGGTACGCTTGGCCCGATAACAGTGTTATCTTTGCTCGCTAGAGAGCGTACAAATCTACTACTTACGATGGACCAAGTGTGAAAGAGCAAATAAAAGAGAGACGATACTTTATTTTTCCCGACCACTCTAGTGGATAAAATTTTATTATTTTCCCGAACATGTGAAAGAGTAAATAAATCAAAAACTTTTTATTTTCACGAGAGAGAAAATAATTGGGGAGAGAAAATAAGTTTTAGTTTGTCTGTAGAGGGAGGGTAAATAAAACTTTCGTAATTTTTACCTTGGATGAAGAAAAGAATGATCATCTGAGTTTTTACTAACAATTCCAGGGATAGGGTAAATAGTACTTTATTTATCCCCCCTCTATGGAAGGAAGGTAACTATATATATCAAGCAATGGCTGGTTGCATGGCTCATTTTTCTGTCAAAGGGAACCAATTGATTTGCAAGAGTCACAAAGAAGACCATGTGCGTGTCCTTCAGTAAATCATAGATGATAAAAATAATAGTATAAAAAATATAACGTCCCTATCAATAATTGAAAAATGTATTTATTTATATGTGTATTTCCTGTCTGTCTGACTGTATTTCTCTTTACCTACCTATCTGGTTTATTTTTACTAGGGCTCTTCCCGTCATTTTACTGATAAGGTCCTATAGGTATAACCAGTGATTGTGTATAATTATCTGTTTTAACTTAAAAGCGATCCACCTTTGTAAGTGAGGGGCGCTGGAACAGGTAGGCATGGAGGAGTTTTCGAGTGGAGATGTTTTCGAGTTATACTGCTGTTGTAATTGTGTTGGAAGTAATAAAGTAACACAATTCATAGTTGGGGTTTGATGAGTTTGAGGGGTTCATAGCTGTGGGGTTTAAATATATGTGCATGACGGGACGACAAGAAAGGGACGGACCAGATACTTGGTAGGAAATGTGTACAGGACATGAGGATGGGGAGGGTACGAACCTGATGCAGAATGTATGCCAAAAGTACCGGGGGGGGGGGGGGGGGGGGAAACATGATGTGAGATCCGGCCCGGGGGTGACGAGTGGCCTGGGTCGTAGGGGGTCCAAAACAAACAAACAAACAAACTACCCTGATAAAAGTCTGCGCTAAGGGATGATACACGTGTAACCATTTTATGTAAAGTAGCTTCCAAGAGAAAATGCTTTATCTTAGTTGTTGAACCTCAATTTGGAAAAATTTGCAAAGGATAAAATAAACTCATACATTATATGAAAGTCGGAATTTCGAAATCAGAATAGGCAAGACTTGAAGTTTTCTTCCCATCGACAAGGATGCATGTGAAAATCTATATCCTTCAATTCTATTCTACTTCTAAAAGCTGACGATTTTTAAGTAGCTATGTGATCAAATGTGACAGGTGATGTCATACATATATCCCCTGTCTTAATTGAACGACTTTCATAAACTGCCAACAAAATGAATCTTTTATCATTGGTGAAATTCCTTTTTGATTTTTAGCGTTTGAGGTATTATAGGCCTATACACCGCTGGTACGATTTTAATCAACTTAGGCCCTTCGATTTACGAATACAATGAACCAGATAGGGCCCCGTTGAAAGAGGTACTGGGAGGACAGTACAATTACAGAGAAGGGGGAAGACAAGTGTTGCGGCAGGGCGCTTAAGGCCGCAGGAGGAGTAGAAATTGTCAGTGTAGTAAGGATCCGTGCACCAAAAAAGTGAGTGGCGGGCGTACGGATCCAAGCCCAAAGTACAGGTGGAAGGTGCATAGATAGGGCACTGATCAGCACGTGGGGACGTGTGAAAGGGCAGACAGAAGGTAAATGGGTGGGAGTTGCATAAAGTAATAGTCATGTGCAGCAAGTGTGCATGCAAGTGACAATACCAACGTCATAGGGAACTTAATGGAACATTTCCTTCACCAACAGATATGAATTATTACTTATACCCATTAAACTTCACAGATCTCAATTTGTATATGAAGGCTAGGCACCACTAACATCCATTAAACTATAGATTTTCTCCAAGAAATTCCCAACTTCACAACTGTGTAAATGTTTATTATAAATCAAAGATAAAAGATGGTTTTTAGTCAAGGACCAACATATTAAAGTCATCGGCCCTTATAGCGAACGGCAAATCAGGCAGACGTCCTTTCTGGGATCAGCGGTTTTTACCAACAATTCATTTTAGTAAAGTAAAGTAAAAATAATAATAGAAATAAAGGCACCGTTATTTTGAGTAGGAAATATTTCTAAGTGCCACATGAAGCACTGGGTAGGTGGAAAAAAGTACTTTGTGTTGCGGGATCCCTCGACCCCCGGTCTGCTAGTCAAGTGTGCTATCGGTGAGGCCATTGCGACTTTTATACTATACTGCTTTGTGAAAAGAGAACTATATTGATGACATCCTGTAACTCTATTTGGGATAGTTTCTAGCATTTCGAGTTTAGTCCTGTCATTTACGTGACTGACAACCGGAGTAAATCTTTGTTAAGTACCACTAGGCCACTTTTATCAATGACCCCACATATTTACATACGGCCCCAAACTGATTATGACCTACCTTCGTCATGCGAGCCGGTAAATATCCAAATCAAATATTGTCCCTGTTGTCTAAAGGCCCGTTCCCACTAAGGTTTTTTAGTGTAGCGACCGAACAGTGAGCGTTGCGAATTATGAGTCGCTGCGGTCTTTGCGCGGTCGGTAAGTAGATCGGTGTGGTCAGTTATGCCCTCGTTGCGGTCGGTACGCATCCGGAGCGGTTCGCTGTGGGCGAGCATCTGTTGCGATTTTTTTGAACATGTTCAAAAAAATCGCTGTAGAAAAAGTAGGGCACTGGATCGCTAATGGTCCGCAGTGCAGTCGCTGTGCAGTCGTTGTGGTCGTTGTGAGGTCGCTGTGCTATCGATGAGGTCGCTGTGCCATCTTAATCATCGTTATGCTATCGTCTCACTCGTTACGTACTCGTAATCTATCGTTACCCTAACGACCTATGGAAAGTTCAGTTAAGCCCCGTTCCCACATCTGCGATCTAGTGTAGCGACCGCACAGCGACCGCAGCGAATTATAAATCGCTGCGGTCGCTGTGCGGTCGCTACACTAGATCGCAGATGTGGGAACGGGCTCAACGATCTGGTCGCTACAAACATTAATTGGGTCAATCTACAGCGACCACGCAGCGATTTATAATTCGCTGCAGTCGCTGTTCGGTCGCTACACTAAAAAACCTTAGTGGGAACGGGCCTTAACTACTCCCAAACGGCTCGGCATCACCCTAATGTTGTTAGAACCCAATTAGGAGCGCCAAAATAGCTGAAATTTAGCCTGAAAACTTGTTTTTGATATATTAATCTAATGCCTTTACAAATAAATGAACAATAGTAATTCTATCATACGCCTTAACATCTCGTTAACTTTGTGGCATCGCAATCCAATTTTGCTATTGGAACTTGCTATTCAGAGGTTCAGTTAACTACACTTGCTGCGCGCCTAGGGATGAACATTGCGTCAAGACACACAGTGGGACGTATAAATGAAGAGCAAATCAAAAGTCAAAATATATTAGGGCTGAAAAAATGTCTGAGGAGGGAAGGGGGTTGGGCACTCGATTTTCAGACCCTCCTCCCCCAAATGATTACCATTTTTCTAACAGTCCTCATCTACAATGATTTCGAATTTTTAAAGGAAAATAACCGAATATCGTTCCTGCTTGAGTGCAAGCCATTATGACACACTTGCTTATTAACTTTCAACGTTACCCTTCTTTTTCGAACAATGCATAAAAGGCCCTTGAGAAAGGGGGGTTCCGTATTCTAAATTCCGAGTACAGTGGCGCCCGGGAGTGGCGCAACCTAATGGCCCAGTCACACTAGGGTCCGACTTTCGCACGATTTTAAAATCGGATCCGATTTTGCTAATTTTTCGATAGGAACTGGACGTTCCGATTTTAAAAATAGACAATTTCGCAGTCACACTATTACGATTAATCGGAGCCGATTTTATTGCTAGAAAAATGCGTCAAAAACATTGTCTAGCGACTTTTCAAAAATCGGCACTGATTTGCGAGCAGGAGCGCAAACCAGTACCGACTTTTTTTAGTCGGATCTGATTTTGTATTTGGCCTAAAAATCGGATCCGACGATCGCACGATAGGTGAAAAATTCGGGTCCGACCTGCTGATTTTAAAATCGTGCGATAGTCGGGCTCTAGTGTGACTGTGGCATATACGATCTTAACCCAGTACCGACTTTTAAAATCGGGTCCGACCTGCCGATTTTAAAATTGTGCGATAGTCGGACCCTAGTGTGACTGGGCCTTAAAGGGTGTTTTTGGTAAAATGGGGACATGAGTTAAGATATGTTGCATTTCAAACAGACGTTTATAAGTATAAAGAAGTATGAATCTGTTATTATAGGCGAGCGGCTGAGGACCAGATTTCAGAAATTTAATCAACCCGAGAGTCATACGTACACAACATAGCTCATTTGAAAGCTTGTTTTCTGCACTTTAAGATGGGATATGTTGTGGAAATCAAATGTGGTCAGGTTTTTCTGAAATCAACTAAAGGTACTGACATGTTGAAAAAAAATTGTCAAAAATAATGAAAACAAAAATTATTTTTAATGAAACAACATAATGAGGATATCCAAGAACACAGTATTCTAAAGTTTGGCCAGTGTGTATATACTTTTAAAAAAATGAATTGAACTTCCAGAGGTATTTGCAGGGGGGAAATAATACGATTTTATCATAAGTTTTCACATTTTTTTGTATTTATTTTCAAATGCATAAAGCATTTTCACCTATATATCAGTCTGTAAGGCAGAGAGAGCACTACATCATACACCAATATAAAGCTGGGACTATATTCTTTCTAATGATACCAGATTTGAGTGGATCGATTGATAAATGTACAAGTTGTGGCACTTTGATTACCCCTACCCCCATTATGAAAAATATGACAAAAATGTAAAAAAATCTGAAAATATTTTTTAAAAATCATTTATGTACAAATAAGATTGTAATGACATTGGAAGTCATCTAAATTGTTCAGAAAGGGGTATGTTGCATAACTAAGTGATTTTATATCAAATCTGTATCTTATCTCCTGAACCACAACCACACTACAATTGTCATTTAAATGTGATAGTTAACTAGAAATTTACTTTGCTATATCCCAGCATGTCTTTCTCAGTGATATTGCACATCCTATAAACCATCTTCCTCTTGGAGATTGACAGCCATTGTGTGAATACTTCCAGTCTTCACTTACTTCCCAAGGGCAAAGTTCCATGGAAGACATCTCTTACTGGTAGCAGACAGTATTTTGAGCACTGTTTCGGACCTTTGTAATTGCAAATAAGGTCTTGCAGAACCTCAAACCCTGGGGGGCTTGCAGTCAGGTATAGACGGGGGGCCGCACCCGCGTTACATATTTTGTACCGAGGTACGAAGTATGGGGACTGAGAATCCCCTTACAATCCACAAAATATCCGCGGCTCTGACCCGAGTGACTCCCGAAGTGACTAAGCTTCTGAGTCTGCTGCCGCTAATCAGGCAGAGGATTATAAAATCTAAATTTAAAATACGTTCATCCAATGTCAGTGTTTTGATAAAAGAAGGGGTGTTTTTTTTACTGGAAAAAATGTCAGCGTTTTTGAAAATAAGGGTCCTTTCCTGGCCTAAAATCAGTGCTATAGGAGTATTTTTAAATTTTGAAAATGAGCATATGCAACCTTCTAAATACCAAATTGACCCCCCCTACCTCTGACACTATAGGACCTTCATGAATAATAAGTATTAGAGTGTCATAGTCCTTCCATCCATAATCATAATCATATCCTGTTGTGCTGCGTGAGATGACAACCATATTCTGGTTTGTGAGAATGCTCTCCTGAAATGTTGCAAATGTTTGCCTCACATGGAGGTTGTTTAATAAAGCTAGCATTCTTTCTCAAACTAGTTTGACCCACAGTCAGTTCAAGTCTTTGGCATCATTGCTAGATCTTCTTTTAGGATCATACAAGGTCAAATTGAGCAATCTATCACGGTAAGCTAGGTCAGATAACCTTCTATGAATTTCCATAACAATCTTAAACACTATCCTCTTCCCTCTTGCTTGAATCAAACATTGCTGAGGTGGAGGGGGAGAATGAGGGTTTAAACGCATATCTGCACATAAAGACCATATAGTGCCTTAAAGTATTCCTGAAAAGCTGTCCCCTGTCATTGTTAAGGAACAATGACAAAGCATAATAATTCTAGGTGAAAGAAGAAAAAGATGGAGAATAAGAGCAGAGTCTTCAGATCCAGAGGACCAAGAGATCTTTTAAATGTATGGTATCCATAGAGAGATCCTCACATCCCCCTTTTATAAGGTGAGCAGTATGCCACTTCAGCTTCAGGTTCTGCGGGAGGTGCAAACTCCTATTACAAACCATTGAACAAGCTTATATGGTATGTCGCTTGCAGGGTTTGCTGAGTTGGAATCATATCCAGTAGGTGCATGCACTGCTGGTTATATTTTACAGAAGGTAGGTGAGCAAGCCTTGCTGATGGCATGAACTGGAATGTAGCACCTTTGAGGTGTGCAAGGACTAGGCCCCCAAAATCCAGAGATTTTTTGAGTTGAAACTCATGTCTCTCCATAAAGGGGTCTCTCAAAGGCCTAGCGCCAGCCCATCTCCTGCGAAGGGTCGGTAACGGACACTTTTCATCCAAGATGAGGAGCCTGAAGGGCCCTGCAGCCTCCAGGGGTGCCACAATCAAGTCTTCCCATAAACGAGATGTGAGAGCACCCTTCCCGTCCACTTCATCCTTGTCCGATACCTATCTGCGAAGATGCAGACAAAGAAAGCACTTTGTAGCAGAAACACTCTAAATTACTGCAGTTGGGAGGGGGTGGGGGTATGTCCAGGCCAATGGCTATGGTCTCAGCCACCCTGTGTGTCCTTCCGGATCAGTCTGAGGTCCTGCTGAGGGCACACTGGAGCAACAACTGACCCAGCCTCTAGCTAAGATGTTTGTTCCTCATGCTGCACCACCCACACTGCAGCTTCTAGCAGATTTACACTCTTCAGCCATGTCAATGGCATCCGTGGCACCACTTCCAAAGGGGCTCTCCCCTGAGGAAGAGCACACCAATCTCTTCATAAAGGTGGATGTGCTGTCACAGAATCTGACTGCAATCACTTCAGAATGAATGAATAGGTGTTACAGGCACATTGACACACAAAGGTCATTTAGTGCCATAAGATGTTAGTAAAAAGTGGTCCTTTTTCATTGTCGAAGAACAATGACTAATCATAAGTATTCTAGATGAAAGAAGAAAAAAGAGGGAGAGTAAGAGCAGAGCCTTCTGATCCAAAGAGGACCAAGGGATATTTTACATGCAGGGTACCAACAGACAGATCCACACATCCCCCTTCTTTTATAAGGCCAACAGGGTGCCTCATCAGCTTAGGGTTCCCCGGAACTCCTATTGCACACCACAAGATGGGGCCTTTGCAGGGTCCATCACTTGGGTGCTCACTCCGATCAGGCCCAGGATATCACCTATCCGGAACCCTCCAGCCTAGACTGCCAGTCCGGGGTCTGAAGATGAGGAGGCATTAAGCAAGCTCTCTGCCTTTGAGCTTAACACTCAAAATGATGGCTCACTTGATATTGAAGTTGTACGTGACAAGTCAACAGCACTCAGACTGGCCAGGGGCCATTGCCAACACTGTCTCTAACCCTGATTTGCACAACCCCCAAGGAGATGCATCTGTTTGGCAAGTTACTGGGACAGTGGAGAAAGTCTGCTTTCGAGTTCCGGTTCGCTTTCAAGAAATTCATCCCACTTTTGTGCCAGCTCTCTACCTTCTGGCCTATGAGGTCCTGGCACCCTCCTCGAAACCTGATAGGCCACCCCAGAGGCGATTGATCTTTATCTGAGTACTGCAGATTGCCTCCGCTTCATATGTCTGGGTCCCGTGGCCCTACCCGACAGTCAGGATAGCAAATCATGACTTGAGGACCCAATTGCGTATGTGAAGTCTTGGATTAATCCGGACTTCAACCCAAAGAAACCCTTTAGTTCGTCATCAATTTTGCATTGTTGTAACACTGATAGACTGGAGAAAAGACTTGAGGAGCACTCAACAACAATGAGTCGCCTCAGCATTACAGGTCCAGATGCACGTGTTCATTTATTACGCCCCCCTGGAACAGCAAAAGATGGGCTCGCATCTCACATGCCATGTGTGGGTGCTCCAGACAATCTGTACAGGTTACCGTATCGATTTTACTCGCTGGTGTTGTCTGACCCGTCTCCACTTTGAACCAAGGAGAGCCATTGTCTCACCTTAGAGATGGGCCTCCAGAAAATACTTAAAAATCAAGCAATTTAAATTGCATACCCTCTGCTGGACAGACTCAGCTTCTACTTTTCCCTCTTATAAATGGACAAGAAAGGCTGGAGGCCCATTTTCCATTCAAAATCTCTTAAACTCCCGGTTGTCCATCCGTCCTTCAGGATGGACACCCTCCAATCAGTCCTGGTCTTTCTAGGTAAGTATATCCACCTGTCTCAGGCATTTGCCTTGTCCAGTTAACAGGTATGTGGGCAGTCTCTCTAGATTTAGAGGATGCCTACTTTCACGGTGTGATGGTAAAGTGTACCAGTTAAAGGTGATCCCCTTTTGCCTCTCAACTGTCCCAAGGACATTCACTCATCAAGACGTGTGTATTAAATCTGTTCCAGTATCTTGATGATTCCAGGGGGGGGGGGGGGGGGGTAAAAAAACTAATTAAACAACCCTTCTCTTATCAAAACACTGACATTGGATGAACGTGAACACATATTTTAACTTTAGATTCTATAATCCTCTGCCTGCTTAGCGGCAGCAGACTCAGAAGTCCAGTCACTTCAGAAGTCAGTCGGCGTCAGGGCCACGGATTTTTCGTGGATTGTAAGGGGATTTTCACCCCCCATACTTTGTACCTCTTTTACAAATCGTGGACATGCGGAGTTCTTAAAAAATACCCCTTCTTCTGTGAAATACTTGACGTGGGTGCGGCCCCCCTCTGTACCTGAAAGCCCCCCCCCCCCCCTGACCCAGATCTGATAGTTCCTAGGGTCCACTCTGGATCAGGTGAGGGCACTGGCCCATATGATCTCTCCCTCTTTCTCTCCACTTGATGAACTAAAGACTGCAACTTTTACTTAAAGACACTAATTAGTACATTCCACTTAATCATCTATAGTGATATATGTCTTGACCCTTGGCAGTGGTGACAGCATCAATGAACAGCCACCTAGTGGCTAGTTCATGAACTAAAACAAATTGTCTAACTTAGCTGTCTAACGTAACAGTAGTCTAAGAAAATGTCCACAAGGACCGCAAATGTATCAAGACATCACCTGCCAGTTGTCTGAATTAAAAAAAAAAATCGATTTTTTTGTATTTTAGTTGAATTTTTCAGAATGGGGTAGGGGTAAGTAAACTTCCTTCACTAAGTCCTGAAAAGCCGATTCATTTCAAATTTGGTCTCAAATGAAAGCTGAGATGATAAGCTTTCTGATGGCATTTTATATGACACACTCTGGTATGCAAACCCTGTTTAAAAAAACAAAATATCACTCCTCAAAAACGATTATACCAAAAAAATGCTCAAATTTGTCTAAAAATTCACATTTTTCAGGTTTAGAATAATTTTAGCTGAATGAAACTTTTTGTATAAGATAATACATTGACTTAACTCACTTTTCACTGCTATTTGAATGCAGGTTATTGATTCGCAAGTTTAGAATAAAAAAAAAAGAAATTTGTGTTTTTTACATAATTTAACCTAACCATATGATATAACAAACAATTTTCAGAAAAACCTGACCACATTTGAATTCCACAACATACTTTTTCTAAAAGTATAGAAAATCAGCTTTAAAATGACATATGTTTTATCTGTATGACTCTCGGGTTGATTAAACTCCTTAATTAGAGCCCTTTTTCCAGGTTTGCCGCTCGCCTATTACTGTATGTACACAGAAAAAGGGGAAAAACTCCCGATGGATAACGTTTTCATACAAAATATCCTAAACTATTGATAACTACTGCGGACTGAAGAAATGTTAGACGTTTTGGAGGGCTAGCGAGATCTACCTCTCTCAGCGAATACTCATTTTAATTGCCCATTATCTACATTTGCAGCTGAACCCAATGTTTTTTTTAGATTTGGTTGGAGCTATAAATTAAACGTCACAACTTCACGCTAATCAAGTTCACGCTATCTTGCCAATGAGAGCTAGCTGCTAGAAATGTGTGATGCCATTACAGGAAATGTGCACAGAGGCTACCGTAGCGAGGTCCCCAAAAGTGGAGTCCTCCCTACTGTAAGTGGCTGGGCTGGGCTGTGCTTCCTGCTTACCCTGAGAATCCAATGCATCCGCATCTATATAGGTCAAAGCAAATAAGCTATCCGTGGGGCTGTTACACAAAAAGAGACAGCCTCACAGATTTCCCCTCATAGAAGAAAACTGAGTGTAAAAGCTGTTTTAATGGAAATTACACATAAAAGTGGAATATTTGGGTAAGGAAGTACATAATTCACCAGCTTGCAGCTTAATATAGGAGTTTTAGCGTGCTCTTGAGGGTTGAAAGTTGTATTTTAATAGTGACTTTCAAAGGTTCTATGTGACTATTTCCTATCATATGTCACAGGGAGTGACCATTAGCAGCCAAGATGGTGCCTCCATGAGCCTCCAGCAGAAGCCCAGATTGCTTAAGGTCTAACGACACTTTTAGAAATCTCAGTTTAATTTTCCTGAAACTTTGCATGAGGAAAGAACATAGCAGAGTGATCTTCAAAACAACTTAAAATCATGGGGTCACCGACTTAGTTTTTATTTCACATATATTTAAAAAATTGAAGCAATTTATGTCACAAACATCTCATTCTCCAAAACTGGTTTCTTTCTTTGCTGTATTTATCCCTTCAGATATACCAGGGAGCTTCCATACGATACATAAGATAGAAGCTCTCTGGATATACTGGCACTGCTTGAAATACTGTTCTGCCATGTTGGAATTGTTTTTTTGCTGTTATAGGAATTATTGGGCAAAATCAAGGAATTTGAGAAACAAGGTTTTAACCCAAAATTGGCATGTCAGAATTGCCTAGTTTAATTTTCACCAAATTTTGTCTACACTATCTGCACAATGCTCTTAATAAGAAGACATAAAGCAAATGCCAGGTCATCGTGTTTGTTTTCAAACCACAGATGGTCAAAGTTTGTGAAATAGGACTTTTTGGGGGCAGGTTTTCATGAAAATGTTAGAAAAGATTTACTCAATTGTTACCATATATTCCCATCCTTATATAAGATATTGTTGAGCAGGGGAACCTCATTTTATACACATGAATTATCACATATTATGTCTGAAAACGTGTCAAAACATCAAATTCAATGAATATGAAAATCACAGTAGCCAAAAACAAAAAACTCCTTCTATTTATACTATTTATATTAGGCAGATATAATCATAATTGGTGTATATTCAATAAAAATCCATTTCTTTACAATTTTTCCAGTTGCGTCAGGTAAATTGTACTAAATCACTTTAGTTTATCATATACCCAATAGGTGTCACATGTATACAGTATCGTAAGACCTTAAATTTGGCGTGTACAAATGTAAATATCTCCAATTCTAGTGGTAGCAGCAGTAAATGAGGGTTCATTTTAAAGATTAAAACAAGCTCTAGGGTAGATAATTATTTTTGGCTTTAGTTTCCCTTTAAGATAGTTCATGTAGCCGACTTCCTAGCAAACAGTGCACTAGGAAATAACAGTATGTGGTCTGTATAGCTACTGTGCAATTTATCTTTTAAGCATGTTTTTCTTTCAAATCTTTAATCAAAAGTAATCCCCTTCTTCAATCTTTGGAAATTTATTTTTGGCCATAGACCCCACAAAGTTAGGGAATCTCAAGAAAAGACCTATTTGGAAGAAACAGACTTTCTCTTTCTACATATATCTTAAACATTTGATATCTTTTTATTTTTATTTTGAAAAGAATGGAGGGAAAGGAAGAATATATTATATGTTACCTCTGACAATAAGTTGAGTTCAAAGGGAAATGACAAGATTTGCAATTAGAAATCCATTAATTTTTTATTTTTACATCAAATAGCAAAACTGACAAAGCGATGAAATGTTCCATGAAAATAAATTTATTACACTTCAACATTATGCTATATACATTCAAAGATGCGCATACGCTAATACATACCAGCATGGCTACACATATAATCAACTATGTGCATTCCCTATGTATTATTTGAAGTCAATATATTGTTTAAAACCACCTTGCTGCAATGCCTACAGAAGAGCTGAACAAAGCTTAACCCTTATGCTGTTGGTGGCTGATTTTGCCAATACCACAAAATGATGCAAAAACCCTGAAAAATTGCTGAAACCCTGGCACATGGGTAGTCATTGGAGAGTACTCAGCGAGAGCTATCCAATGAATACCAACATGGTAGGGTTTAGATAGTTTTCAAAAATCTTTGTATTCTTTTATTTTTGATGAAAGTAGCCCTAGCATTGGAAAGGTTAAGGCCTAAAAAAAGAAATTGTTTGTTTCCTGTAACGGTCCGCAAAAAATAGGGTAGGTAGGTCCGGGATAAAAATTCTTGGGATTATTTTTTTGGTCAAAAATGTGTGTTTTATGCATGTTTTACATTGATTGGGAGTTGGAAGGGCTGAAAAAACTTTAGGGTAGGGATTTTTTAAAATGAGAACTTGTTAGGGTAGGGTTACAGAAAACAAACAACTTTTTTTAGGCCTAACTGTCTTTGTGATATCTTTCTAATCAAAGCAACATTTTGAAAATATTTAATAGGGCAACATCAGCACAAATGCGACACTCCTTCAAATAATCTGTGAGTATACACTAAAGTCCCTATTATATTCAAAAGAAGCATGGCACTTTTCAAGGACTTTTAAGTATGCTCTCATTGCGCTAGAATAAAGAAAACATTCAATTTCACAAAATATTTGAAGAAGGGTTGTATGGTTAGTTCTGATCCATATTCTCTCCTTCAAATATTTTCTAAAAAAGGTTCTCAAATAATCTGTGAATATACAGTAATGTCCATTTTATATTCAAACGAAGCATGGCACTTTTCAAGGACTTTTCAGTATGCTCTGGAGTAAAGAAATCATTTAATTTCACAAAAATGTTTGAAGAAGGGTTGTATGGTTAGTTCTGATCCATATTTTCTTCTTGAAATATTTTCTAGAAAAGGTTCTGGCTAAAACATCTTCATTCTTGTCAGTATATTTGGGGCATAAGAGGCATTACTGAATAACATGCAATATTCATCATAAATGATGAATTGGCTAATCATTAATGGAAGAAACATTAGAAAGTCATTACAGTCAAGTAATTAAACCTTATGCAGCTAGTTTCTAATTTTGCTAATACATGCAACTCTGCTTAATCCGGACATGTGCAATCCGGATTTTCGTCTAAACCGGACAGATTGGAAGGTTCCGGTCCCTTCCTATACAAATAATTCCTTTACGCATAATCCGGATTTTGCCAATCGGACAGAAATTTAGGGTTCATATCAGTCCGGATTAAGCAGAGTTGCCTGTATAATACAAAAGATGCAAAAAAGCTGATAAATGACTGAAACCCTGGCATATGGGTACTCATCTGAAAGATCCAGTGAGAGCAATCTAAGGAGTACCAACATGAAGGGGTTTAGATGGTTTTTGAAAATCTTTGCATCCTTGTGCTTTGAACGAAAGTAGCCTTAGCATTGGAAGGGCTAAAAGTGTATTTTGACCTTATATCAATAATTCCACAACACTGACCAGTAAGGCTTGAATGAAAAACGGAAAGCCCATCATTTCTTCTCCAGCCTGGATTTTAAGACCACATAAGAGTCCTCTTACATCTCTCATACATATCCCATCACAAATAGATACTCCGAAGTGGAGGGGGGGGGGGGGGGGCAACGGAGGCAAAATTTGTCTGCTTCTCTCCCCCAAATTCAGATTTGGCATTGTCCTAGTCCAATGAATTAGACCTCGGTTACGCTGGTCGTTTTTATAACTGATGTTCCTATTCCAGCTTCCGAGGTCTAATCCAAATAAGCTAAATACAGTTGCGCATGATTCCGCTAGCTTTCTAAGGCGGAACGAAAACTGCTTCCAAAAGTTGTTTATACTTAGTGGCGTTTCCAATGTCCTTGATATGTGTATAAACAATCCGTGTGCTTGGTTGTCAATTCAGTCCCTTGTAAATCCGATTTTTGAGGCCTAAAACACGATGACTTGAAGAAGTAATCACGCGAGAGCGTGTTAGTCAAGATGGCGGACGTCACACACACAGATCAAGTTGAAGTTGATTAAAGACGTATTTGTGCCTATCAAACACAATACTGGACGTTGTGTGGGTGGCGGATTTAGTCATTTTAAAGGTAGGTAACGAATGCCCAGCGTGGGACGTCAGTGAATTCCGTTCACTTGGAAAAATCAACGTAAGTGTTCTCAGAGCCGAGTGCTATAGATAAAAGACCACAATTGCAATAAACGTTAAGGTGGCGACAAATCACATCTGGACAGAAATCTCGAGCTGCCTTTATGTTTATTGTAAATGAACTAGCATTGTCCCTGACCCACCGAATTCTGTATTGTTTTCCAACCCCCCTACCTTTTTTATAATGGAACAGCCCTTAGTCTGTCCATTTTTCTATACCAGCCAACTATATTGATGCAGACCACCACTACTGTCGACAGTTTCCAGTGCTACATTACAAATTGGGAAGGCCTGCGGGTAGAAATGGAAAACCCACTTATTCTCCACCAGCTTATACTCTAAGACATAACTGAGTCTGCCCATGTCTCTGTGGCTCCTGGCTACTCTGACAAGGATCATTCCACCACACAAGTGTCGACAGTTTCTAGTGCCACATTACAGATTGGGAAGGCTCGTGTGTTGAAATGGAAAACCCACTTGTTCTCCATCAGTTTGTATTCTAAGACATTACTGAGTCTGCCCATGTCTCTATAGCCGCCAGCTACTCTGACAAGGATCATTCCACCACACAAGTGTCAACAGTTTCCAGTGCCACATTACAGATTGGGAAGGCTCGTGTGTTGAAATGGAAAACCCACTTATTCTCCACCAGCTTATACTCTAATACATTACTGAATCTGCCCATGTCTCTGTGACTCCTGGCTACTCTGACAAGGATTCTCCACCAGCTTACACTCTAATACATAACTGAATCTGCCCATGTCTCTGTGACTCCTGGCTACTCTGACAAGGATTCTCCACCAGCTTACACTCTAATACATAACTGAATCTGCCCATGTCTCTGTGACTCCTGGCTACTCTGACAAGGATTCTCCACCAGCTTACACTCTCATACATAACTGAATCTGCCCATGTGTCTGTGACTCCTGGCTACTCTGACAAGGATTCTCCACCAGCTTATACTCTTAAGACATTAATGAGTCTGCCCATGTCTCTGTGGCTCCTGGCTACACTGACAAGGATTCTCCACCAGCTTATACTCTACGACATTATTTAGTCTGCCCATGTCTCCCTGGCTCCTGGCTACTCTGACAAGGATTCTCCACCAGCTTACACTCTAATACATAACTGAATCTGCCCATGTCTCTGTGACTCCTGGCTACTCTGACAAGGATTCTCCACCAGCTTACACTCTAATACATTACTGAATCTGCCCATGTCTCTGTGACTCCTGGCTACTCTGACAAGGATTCTCCACCAGCTTACACTCTAATACATAACTGAATCTGCCCATGTGTCTGTGACTCCTGGCTACTCTGACAAGGATTCTCCACCAGCTTACACTCTAATACATAACTGAATCTGCCCATGTCTCTGTGACTCCTGGCTACTCTGACAAGGATTCTCCACCAGCTTACACTCTAATACATTACTGAATCTGCCCATGTCTCTGTGACTCCTGGCTACTCTGACAAGGATTCTCCACCAGCTTACACTCTAATACATAACTGAATCTGCCCATGTCTCTGTGACTCCTGGCTACTCTGACAAGGATTCTCCACCAGCTTACACTCTAATACATAACTGAATCTGCCCATGTCTATGTGGCTCCTGGCTACACTGACGAGGATCATTCCACAACACAAGTGTCAACGGTTTCCAGTGCCACATTACAGATCGGGAAGGCGCGTGTGTTGAAATGGAAAACCCACTTATTCTCCACCAGCTTATACTCTAAGACATTACTGAGTCTGCCCACGTCTATGTGACTCCTGGCTACACTGACGAGGATCATTCCACAAAACAAGTGTCAACGGTTTCCAGTGCCACATTACAGATTGGGAAGGCGCGTGTGTTGAAATGGAAAACCCACTTATTCTCCACCAGCTTATACTCTAAGACATTACTGAGTCTGCCCACGTCTATGTGGCTCCTGGCTACACTGACGAGGATCATTCCACAACACAAGTGTCGACAGTTTCCAGTGCTACATTACAGATTGGGAAGGCGCGTGTGTTGAAATGGAAAACCCACTTATTCTCCACCAGTTTGTATTCTAAGACATTACTGAGTCTGCCCACGTCTATGTGGCTCCTGGCTACACTGACGAGGATCATTCCACAACACAAGTGTCAACAGTTTCCAGTGCCACATTACAGATTGGGAAGGCTCGTGTGTAGAAATGGAAAACCCACTTATTCTAAGACATTACTAAGTCTGCCCATGTCTCTGTGGCTCCTGGCTACACTGACGAGGATCATTCCACCACACAAGTGTCAACAGTTTCCAGTGCCACATTACAGATTGGGAAGGCTCGTGTGTAGAAATGGAAAACCCACTTATTCTAAGACATTACTAAGTCTGCCCATGTCTCTTTGACTTAGGGATACACTGACGAGGATCATTCCACAACACAAGTGTCAACAGTTTCCAGTGCCACATTACAGATTGGGAAGGCTCGTGTGTTGAAATGGAAAACCCACTTATTCTCCATCAGTTTGTATTCTAAGACATTACTGAGTCTGCCCATGTCTCTATACCCGCCCACGACCCACACAGAGTCATTGATCACAGCACACTTCACAGTTCTTAGTTTGTAAGGCATTTTGGCTTTCATCGTCCACTGACCATGGACAGGGTCGTAACACTCTACAGAGTCAACGGCACCTGCAAAGAAATAAAGACAGCATATCTAAAAATATTCTGCATGACATGAGTGATTGGTATCGGAATTGATACTTTAATTGTTTTCATACCGTCTAAGCCGACAAATGAGGTCATTCAAGTAAGGCGTTTTACAAGTAATTGATCCTTTGACATAAATATATCAGGATAATTTTTTCTTTAATGATCTCAATTATCAAAAAGGTGAAATGAAATTAAAATAAATATACAAGTGTAGTATGAATTCAGGAGCATCTTTGAAGGAAATAGAATTCAAAGTTATTGATGAGGTAAAACTCATCCCTCTATGGACAACATTTTGAGTTTATTTTACACTTGTGCCACGCACAGCAAAACAGGCCTTTTCTTGTTGAAAAGAAGTACAATATTCCAACTACTTTTAATGGCAAATTTTAAGATATCTGTGTGCAAAATTTGGCGTTTTTGCCAGAATTTTTTTTTTCACAAATCCGCTGGACTAAGAAGACTACACATGAATGGGTTCCTTCAAAATGATAATATGTATCATAAATTAACAAAAAAATATATTTTTACATACCACTTTCATCCGAACCACCAAATGCATATATTTTGTTGTCCCAGACTATAGCACCAAGCCCCCGCCTTGAAACATTCATTGCAGGGATATCACTCCATCTGGAGAAAGAGACAGGGTAATAGGGCCCTTTAATGATTTATTATACAGTGAAGATAACATATATTGAGCCCGAAGTAGTGATGTCATTGATATGAAATTTTATCGATTCGATTAATTGATATATTTTTCGATTCGATTCGATTCGATTTGATACACCGTAACATGCTCGTAGTGCACAATTATTTATAGGGATGTCATTGATATACCTTTTTTGCCTGAGTAAAGTACACCATTCCTTCCAATTTCTCTTACAAAAGCCATAGAAAATATTTCAATATTTAGTCAGAGGGTCACTTTGTGCTTTGTGTTAGTTTAACAGGAAAATGTCTGGGAAAAGTGTATTTTTTATTAATAATCATACGCCATTTTTGGGGTACAGAATATCCGATTATTTCGATTCGATACCCAACCATTCGATTCAATTTAATTGACAAATTGAAAATGTTGATTTATCGATTTGTCGAATATCGATGACATCCCTAGCCCGAAGTCCAAATATGTTATATTTACACAGGTATTCAATGTAAGAAAATGCTAAAAACATGTTTTGTAGGGCCATAAATTATAATAAAGATAAATTGTGAATTTTTTCAATGCAACCTAGTTCAAAATTTGAAAAATAAATAGCATTAAAGGGCAAATGAACCATCAGAATGATACAGTTTCAAAATGAGCTTATATGTGTCACCTTTTATATAAGACCCCCCCCCCCCCCCCCAAACCTGTCCTCTTCAGCACAGCACTACACAGGTAAAAGTTGACGGGCCTGTACATGCCCGTTACATGCCCGTCAAAACATGCCCGTAACATGCATAATGATGCACAGCAATGTAACGGGCCCGTTAGAACGGGCCCGTTACATGGCCGTTACATGCATGTTAAGGAGCCTGTTACGTCAAAGTAACGGGCCCGTCAAAATAACGGGCCCGTTACCACAAGTAAGCCACAAAATGCAAAATAAATATTTATGACTTTGTTTAACAAATGAAGTTTTAACGGGCCCATAACAGGCCTGTTACAACATGCACCTAACGGGCCCGTTGATATAACGGGCCACAACGGGCCCGTTATATCAACGGGCTCGTTACGTGCATGTGACATGCCTGTTACGGGCCCGTTACGGGCCTGTAGAAATAACGGGCATGTACATGCCCGTTATTTCTACAGGCCCGTAACGGGCCCGTAACAGGCCTGTTACAACATGCACCTAACGGGCCCGTTGATATAACGGGCCACAACGGGCCCGTTATATCAACGGGCCCGTTACTTGCATGTGACATGCCTTTTACGGGCCCGTTACGGGCCTGTAGAAATAACGGGCATGTACATGCCCGTTAAATTTTACCTGTGTACTCAGTTATGTCTTACAGAAGTGAGCAAGTAACCGGCCTGAGACAGCCATACAGGGACATCCATCTTCCAAAGGCTCATGCAGGTTTGTGGCATCGTCTGAGCACCTGCTGTGCCACCAGTGCTCAAGAGATAGCAGTAATAGAGAGCCTGGCTCATTAAAAAATGACTTTGATTTATTCCATTTATAGATTTTCTGAACTCATTGAGGATTCAAAGGTGACCATTATAGATGACTTTTTGTGTCAGATGATGGCTCAAAATAAAAACATAGTTTAAAAAGAAAAAGAGCATCAATAAAAAATTCACTTACTTCACAGTCATGAGGGAGAATTGTTCGCAGTGTTTAAGAGGTCTGTTGTTTTGAGTGGCGCCCCCTAGAGCATACAGATTCCCGCGACACTCCACCAGCACATGATCAAACCTCGGTAGAGACATGTTCTTCAGTTCCGTAAACCTATCTACCTTAGGATTGTAGCAGCCAAAAAGAGGAAGAGCTGTACTTCCTTAAAATCAAACAGAAACAATTGAAATTACACAAATTAATACAAAACTGCAAATATATAATAATTGCAAAATTGCGAAAAGCACCTGACTTAATCATTTTGGACACTTTTCAGGGGTCAAGCTTTAAGGTTATAGACTCTAAGAGACCACCGGACTTCAGGTTTCCAAATCGCCATAGCCCCACCCAAAATCTCATAGCCCTAGATTTTCTAAATACTGCAGTCCCTCTGCAGTTCTTCCTTAAAAAACAATTTCTGAAAGTGTAAGCTATCTTTTCACCGTTCTCTAGCATATTTGAATAGTTCCAAAGGACAACTGTTGTGTCAAAGTGTACTTCAACTGATCTTATTATTGATATTGCTCTGGGCATGATCTTAAAATTTCACTTTTCTTATAGACAGCCAAGCTACAAAGGCAAATATTCTTATAGCCCAACACAATTTTCTGTAGCCATTGGCTATGGGGCTAGTCTCTAGCTGGACCCCTGCTTTTGAAATTTTGCATATTTTCTCAAGGTATTATAATACTCAACAGGGACGATCACTGTAGCACAGGTGAAAACTTTTTAAACTAGATTTTTTCTTGTAAGCTTCTTCAGGACCAATGATACTTTTCAAAATGTCTTTGGCATATATCTTAAAAATAATTGAATGAGAGTTGTTGATTGTATGCCGGTTAATATTCATCCTTCAAATAATTTTTCTAAGATCCTTTTGATAAAACAATATCATCAAAATAGTGAAGGATTTTTTGCTGCTTTGGGCATGAATTGGATAATGACTTCATACACTTTTCATTTAATTGAAACACTTTTAGTGATTTTCACCAGTGAAAAGCTACTTCTTCCGTAGGGCAGAAAAAAATGCAGAAGTATAACTAAAACTTTGGGCTTACTTGCCCTGCAGGATAGGTACAGTTTCTAATTCAGTTTGAGTAATACATGCCCATGCATACCGACCATCTATATGTGCAGGATCAAGAGAAACTCAAATACTGTACACGGCTTTAATTTGGAGTGCTAAAAGTATTTCTTTTTTGCTTACCATGACTCTGGGTGCCTCCACAGATATATATAAGGTCCCCTTTGGCACAGCTTGCTAGGCAATCACGTGGAATCTCCAATCTGAAACAAAGATAAAAGTGCAAGCTGTAATTCAATTTTGTTTATCATGACATGGCCACTAATACCAATTTTGTATATTGACTATGGAAGATAGGTTCAGTGAGACTTTTTAATTCAAAGAAAGCAGGAAAAGGATGTGTGCTTTTTTAGGGTCTGTGAGGTCAAGCAGAGGAATATGGTATGGACTAACCTTGAATGTAATCATTAATGCCCAAACACACACACACATATATATATATATATATATATATATATATATATATATATATATATATATATATATATATATATATATATATATATATATATATATATATATATATATATTACAATACGGAAGCAGTTGTACATGACGCAGCACATCAACTGCATGTTCCAGCTTTCCTACACAAATACATCTACAATTGTATTCTTTCTATTATTATTTGTGTTTTTTATGGAAAAAATCTTCAAGACGAGTATATAACACAAGCAGAACTATCAACCAATTGTTCAGCTTTCCTCCAGAAATGATTGCCAAATACATATTCTTCACTATCATCTATCATTTATTATCATCACTTGTTATTCATATATTTTTCTTTTTATGGAAAAAATCTTAACCCTTGTACGGCTAGTGGCTAATTTGGCCAATACAAAATAATGCAAAAACCTGAAAAATGATCGAAACCATGGCATATGGGTACTCATATGAGAGTTCTCAGCGAGAGCTATCCAATGAATACCAACATGACATGGTTTAGACGGTTTCAATAAATCTGTAAGTCTTTATGCTTTGAACGAAAGTAGCCTCAGCATTGGAAGGGTTAAAGATGAGTATTTATCTCTAGCCTCACCTTGCTGTCATGGTGCTCCAGGTTCCCGAGGCAACATTGAAACAATCGACGCGAGAAGTGGTGAAGAGATAGGATCCACCAATCACGTACACCGACGTCCCAACCCGCGCCACCGTGTGATCACGTCTCTTCTCGTTCATGGTCTGGAAATCTGTCCAACTGTGATCTACAAATATCAAAACAGATTACTTCAAGCATAACCTTAGCCAATTTGGCGTCTAGGCGTCTTCTCTAGGACATCCAAACCTTCAGAAATCACCCCTCAAGACACCCAATTTTTTGTGAGTAGTTTCTGAAAATGTCAATATCAAGCATATAATTGTAGTTTTTCCACCTCAATATAATTCCCCAGACATTTCATAAGGAAGTTATGCCATATTTTAATAAGTAAATACATGTTTACAGTTGTAACCTGAGTATATTGTGGTCTCCCTTGAAAAGTAGGACACCCCAAAATTGTACAAACCAAAGTACCCGGCGAAAATCACCGCCTAACCCTAAGTCACTGGCAACTTTTTCACTTGCCATTGGCCGGGATTCAAACCCAGACAGTGGAGAGAGACAGCTAGCAGTCAGTGGCAATGCCTTAGACCACACGGCCATCAGGGCAGGCCCTCAGTGGAGATGATAAGGGGTTCGAATCCGTCTTAAAGTCTGTAAGAATGTTGCTAATGACTGGAGGTATATCAAAGTTGTTTTTCCAAATTAATGGTTTTTTTTCACTTCACATGACTGCCTAGTCAAGCTTTGACTTAAAAATGACGTATAGACTGATGATCCCAAAACCTAATTCCATTCAACACATACAGGGGTCAGGCTTTGGTTAAAAACTCTAAGAGACCGCCGGACTTCAGGTTCTGAAATCGCCATAGCCCAACCCACTATCTCATAGCCCTATATTTCCTAAATGGTGCAGTCCCACTGCATTCCTTCCATAAAAACAATTTTTGAAGGTGTAAGCTTTCCTTTCACTGTTCTATAGCATATTGGAATTGTACAACTTATGTGTCAAATGGTGTTCTTAAACTGATTTCTTAAACTGAATATTAATGATATTGCTCTGAGGATGATCTCAAAATTTCACTTTTCTTATAGCCAGCCGGGCTACAAAGGCAAATATTTTTATAGCCCAACTCAATTTTCTGTAGCCATTGGCTATATGGCTAGTGTCTGGCTGGACCTCTGCACATATCTTACCTTTTGGGTCAAAATACTGACAGGTAGCGGGCTCGGAGCCTCCAAAAAGGGCAATCTGGTATTCATATTTCTTCACCCTGGGTTTCACCGTTGCCAACTGTAGTTCCTCCTTTTCCTCGTTGGCCAGCAAGTGGTGGTTCATACCAGCTGGAAAACAAAGAAAGAAGTTAACACGTTCATTACCAGAGGGCCCCAAAGATGCTTGAAGGTTTTGGAAAAATATTTACCAGCTAAAAAAGAAAGAAATAAGTTAATACTTGCAATTTCATGATCGATGATAAGTTGCAGCCAACTGATTGATTATCAATCCTAATCAGTTCTTCACACTTTTTCAGTAATTGGGTATTAGAGGTCTAGAGCGTAAAACTAAGTTTTGTCGCATGTTCTGAAGACCTTGTTGCATGCTGGTGTGACAATGCAAGTTTCAAGACACCCCTGCTTGAACCTACAATTCTTAGGCTATCAGCTGCTTTATGAAGCTAAGGAAATCAATAAGTCTAGGACAGCTAAACCTAATCTTACAATTCTTATCCCGTTGACTGTGCCATGTTTCAAGTCACATTATAATAAGTTGTATGGAAAGCTTACCCTAATCCTCTTATTCTTATCCCACTGGCTGTGCTATGTAGCAAGTCACAATACATTGGAAGCATATTCTTAGCCAGCAGTCTGCCAGTCTGGGCAGCTTTTGGACACCCAAACCCTTAAAAAGTAGTCCCCTCAGGACACCCAAATGTTTTTGTGAGGAATTTCTTAAAATTCAATCATATAATTGAATATATAATTGAATTTTTTTTATCTCCACATAATTTCTGTGACATTGTATAAAAGATATTATACATTATTTTGATAAATTTCATACATGTATATGGTTGAAATCTGAGCATGTTGTGGTCCCCCTTGGACGCCCCCAAAATTTACAACTGCCAATTTTAGGCACCCAGTTGGCAGTTTCTAAATAATGTCTAAGACCCTGATGGGAAGTTGTCTGTACTTACTCATAACCAATCGTAGACATTCACAGCAGTCTTGTATTATATCGTCGTTCTGCACGTGGCAGCTGAGGTATCGCCGAGTGATAAGTGGGAACCGTACCTGCTCCAGAACTTGGCGCTTATACTGTAACCTTTCTGGAGCGTCATGTTTAAGCCACCTAGTGGCAGCATCGTAAACCTGTAATAATGGGATAATAAGTAGTGATATGTTTCTAGGCACCAACATAATTTTCAAAACTAACTTACCATGCCGGGCAAGTAGTTAATGATTTTAACTTGCCTGACATATTTTTGACTTGCTCGAAATAGAATATGCTAGATTTGAAAACCATTTTTTTATCAATTTTATTGCATTGTTTGCATATTTCTGGGAATTTGGGCCATTTGCTATAAAAAATGTGTTTAGTGTATCTGATACTGATTTGCTGTGCAGATAAAAGAAAATCAGTTTGCCCATTCAGGCAAGTGAAAACTAAAATGTACTTATGTCCGTGCCTGAGGTTTCAGCTACCCACTCTCAGAATCAATATCTCGTTTAAATGTAATATTCACCTTAATTCCTTAAAATCAAATTTCTTCATATATTAAAAGATCATACTAAATCTTGATTTTTGAATAATATTTTATAGTTATTGGTGGCATGGTAGTAAAGATCTGTTCTTTAACTGATATCCAAAGGTGTTCTTGGAATAAGGCTACAAAAACATAACCAGGCGGCCATCTTGATATAAACGGATTGAACACATTAGATGATAATAACATATAAATCTCCGTCTCTAGAGAATAGGAATGCAAAATGAAAGCTAAAGAATATGGATGCAAAATGAAAGACTAAATAAATATTGAAAATATTCATAACCAAAAAATCATATAAATCTAAACTTATATTTACCTCATCCTCACATTTCACTGTCAACTCATCTTTTGATAGTAGTTCCGTGACGGATGATACACCAAGCCTTAAGTACTCCTGTGCCTTGAAAACATCGCGGAAATTATCATACACAAACTTTTGGGCTGCCTGGTGGAGGTCAGGGCAATTATGAAACTCGGCAAAATCACGGATACCGAGGCAGTTTGTCGCAGTTAGCTGTGCCCGTAGATAATTACAACAAGCATCTTTGATTGGTTGAATCTGATACTGATTGGCTGCTGATAAAAGTTCTTGAACATTTTCGTCAGTGAGATTAATGTTTGCCGTGTAAGCGAAATCGACAATTGCTTCAACGGTCTTGTGGCTCACATCCTTGAGATCAACTTTCGATGTCTTGGCCTCGGACATTTTTGTCGTGAACATTGCATGGAAGAACCTACTGCACGCAGCAAGAACTACTCTATGGGCTTTGATATCTGTTCCGCTTATGTTCAATGTGACATCACAGAGTTCATCGCAATTCCTCATGGCGTTCATCGCGATGAAAAACTCGCTTTGCCTGAAAATATAAAAAAGATTTTTATATACTTAACCCATTCATGCCTGCGGCAACCCAAATTGGTCCCATGATTTTGGTGAAAATTTTTTCAAAAAAACATTTTATCTTTCAAAGTATTTAGAGGCGATATTTTGATTTAAACTCAACCTACTCTCTACTTCAAATAGTTGAAAAAATTTTGCTATATGTTTTACTTATTTTCCAAAATAAAAAAAGTTAAAAAAAAATAACAGAATTCCAAATTGACCAGATTTTTCCATCACAATATCTTCTAAAGAAACCAATTATTGAAAATAGATTTAATAACATAGAATGAACATCAATTTAAGCATGTCAAAACAAATGGAAAATATAGACCAATTAGGCTTTTTCCCCATAGATATCACATACTCTCTACCAGATAATCCATTCCAATGCCTTACTTCTCACAAAAATTACTTGCATAGTATAACCAGAAAAAAATCATACATTTTTGATTTTATCTTGCATTACTTCCTTCTTGTACTCTTTCACATACATTTTCCAAACATTGCATTTATGAGAGATGTTATCAAAATAGTCAGGTGGTTTTGGTAGCTACAGGCATAAATGGGTTAAAGAACTCACTGCTGCAAATACCCCAAAAGTTGCATTCTGTGCATGTTGGTGCGCAAGTTCCTCTGTAATTTAAAAGATACAAGAGCCCTCATTGGTTGTTGTCTCCTAGTGACGTGACACTTAGACAAGATTCCAGACCCCTGGCATTCACTATAGCGCATATAGTGATTGGTCTCTCGCTACATATCCATTCTCTAAATTCATCTTAGATTCAACCAATAGTTTTTATTCATTTTTTTTGTGGGGGGGGGGGGGGGGGGGATACTGGTTTAATCAGGCAAAAAGCACTTATTGCAGATAGTTACCTCTCAGCCACTGTTATGTTTTCTGATGGTGATACGACTTCAGGTTTGTCATCTTTGATCTCTACATCTTCGTCAACAACTGGCTTCACTTCCGCGCACCCTTCTGGACTTTCTTCCCAGTTCTCCATCTCTAATCTACTTCTAGGGCCAAACCTTATCACAATGCGACCATTTTCCATTACAAGATCATAAGATCATGGACAGAATGAAGTGGTAGTATTTCTTGCCATTTCCTGAAAGAAAGAGAAAAATCTCACAAAAAGTCATTTTCATTTTATTGAATCTCAGAATTCCTTTTGAAATGCAATCTGGATGCTCTGCTTTTTGAGAGAATAATTTGGGATCAAAGAAAAAACCTGAAAATATTTTGAGAGATGTTTCATCAAGCTATCCAACCAACAGGGTAAACATAATCAGATAATATGAATATACACAGTCACTGTGCACAGTCACAGAAACATAATGCAAGTTTCTGATATGTACAAAGGTAGAAAGAAATCTACATGTATCCCCGTTGAACCAACATTTGGACTGCAAATATAACCTCTAGGACATATTGAAGGTGGTGCAAAATTTAACATTATGACAATACTTCGGTCAGTACACTATTGAAACTTGAACTTACAGTGGGAGTTTCCTATCAAAACAATTTATTAACAAAATTGGAAGTGCCTTGTGTCAATTCTCAGAGTGAACTAAATTTGATGTAGACTAGTGCTAGTACTCTGAGCCTCTGCGTGCCAAGACTAATCTCACCCATGAAGTGATGGTGAGACTGGCGCTAGTCTAAGTTTAATGAGACAGAGAACCTCAACCTGTTTTTGTACAGAAACAAATACCGTAGTAAGGTTCCAGCTCTTACTAATTTTACATATGTAAAAAATAGGTGTCTGTTTTAAAATTATACTTGAATGAAAAATGATAATGTGACTTATCATATAAAAGCATAATAAAGTTGTGATTGATTTACAAGGAAAGTATGAGAAAAAACATGTTTTTTGGGTAATAGAAGAATTACATGTAATATTATATAAACACATAAAAACAAACATACTAATTCTATAACAACTGTGAGAGAACTGCCTTTAGAAGCTTAGCTGGCGATTTCATATCTTATATCTTATCTCTTATATCTTCTCAAGATGGAAATCAGTAGCTAGAAGCTTCTAAAACAGTAAGGTGATTTTCAGCTTTGTGAATGAAGTGGGGCAAATTTGTCAAAACAAATAAAAACATTTATCAAATTTTCAAATCCTTATTATAATAATGTATAACTACTATTGTCCATGAATCAAAGATAATTGTAGGATACAAAATTATGCTGCAATATATTAAATTTAATGTCTAAACAGAGAGGCACATTATATGTCTCTGGTTTGAAGAAGAAACTTGTGCCATTATGAATGTATGTACCATATGGAAATAAGCATTGGATTATGTTAGGCAGTGAGAATTGTATTTTAATTGCTGGGGTAGCTCATTATACAATTTGTCTCAATTGCTCTAGATTTCTATTTTTATTTTTTTATTCATTCTTGCTTATCCTCATATCCTCAAGATCTATTGGGGTGGGAAAGCTGTAAAAATGTTTTAATCACATCTTCAAGTATGAAGAAGAGAGATACAGAAAGGCCTAAAGAATAATTGACTTACATGTACTTTATTATAGGTATTTTAGTGGCTTGTCACTTTTTTGGCATAAGGTTTTATGAAGTTACCATAGTACTTTTATTAGTTCATTAACATGGCTTTGGCAATTTCTTACACAGCACCAGTAACACATCTTGGTCATAGTGAAAAACACATTCTCTAACACACTTTTTAATAACTCACCACAGCAAGTATTTGTTTGTACTACATAGTCTCCATGGTTTAAATGTAATGTTCAAAGATTATTTTTACAGTTAAAGTATATTTACCCTAAAGCTATCACTTTTTTATATGAGAAGTCACAATAGTACGGGGATTCATCACTTCAAACTGATTTCTTCTGACACAGACACAGACATAGATATTAAGTACTGGGATTGTTATGTTACAATTTTAAGCCAATCAGAAGCCAGGAGATTGAAGTCTGCGAAATGTCAGTTTTGGCTAATGGCGAACGATGCCGAAGGTAGTAAATGATGCACTAGACTACATCCCCAGGTTGACTTACATGATGACCAATCAGATTGCGTGTTACAAAAAAAGTGGCGATGACGTCAAATTTAACTTCTGAAGACCATGTGTTGATGTGATCATTGCCAAAGCCTCAACACTGACAATTTGATATCGGATACTGCGTGAGTAAGTTGCTTTGCGTGTCTTATTAAAATGACACTACAGCTTCTACATCCTCTAAGAAAAGTCATCATCAGCATATTCTGACAAAAACATTTGGGTGTCCAAACCGTCAATGTTGAATCTCACAAGGAAGAGACAGAGCAGTGAATTATAGACAAACACGTGAGATCGTAGTGTCGGCAATGTGCACATTTACTAATGAGCAAAATCAACATTTTGCGGAGCTGAGACACGTAGTAGTAGTAGTAGTGCTCCAAAGAGGTTAGCCAAGTTTGGATGGTAAACTCGAACGTTTTGTCACAAAAAGTGGGAAAAGTGATTGCCAAACTCGAGTCAGACAGACTATGATGCTTTTTCGTGCTCTGAATGTAAAGCATTGTATTTCCTGAGTAAATTATATCAAAAGATATCTTTCAAAGCTAGTCTTCTCCTGTTGTTGTTTTTTCGCAATAAAAAGTATGCACTGATCAGACCAATCAAACACTCTGCAAAAGACCTCTTTATAACTCAAAATAATATTGATACATCATGGCATCCAAATTGTTTTCAAACAACTTAACAAGTGTAAACATGCACCCTCATTTAGATATGTACATTTCAGTGATCAGACACAGAAATTGAAAATGGCATGCATCTATATTTATCCAGGCAGACTTCTAGATTTTGTTGTTATCCATTCTGTAAGAAATGATGTCGCTGCTATGAGTAATTTTTATAAAGTAAGTTTCTTCCAAATGACATCTGTTCAGATACAAATACCTGTGGTTCATACCATACAGTCAGTAGCAAATTTTGTGAAGTTATAAATATCAGGGTATGGACATCGCTGTCTGTTGAGGGGGGGGGACCTATTAACTGGTATTTGATGAAATTTGAAATCATCTGCATTGCAAATATGTCAATAATTAATTGCAATCAATTAAAATTATAATTAACCATTATAAATGAATATATTTTAATAAAGAACAAAAAAATCAAATAACTTCATATATATGCCTACATAATTAATGGACTTTTGGTCCTCACAAAAAGTACAAATCTTGAAATTTAGAGAGTGGTTTCCCCAACTCAGTAACTGGCCTAACTGCAATATGTAGAATGCATTTGCACGCCACATAAATCATGATTCTAGGCATGCCCTAAATCCGCCTTTATATAATCAATGTTAAGTTGAGAGTCAATGTGAGACGTGTATTATAATGACTCATCACCTTGAAAATCAATCTGAAACAATGCACTTAAGGATTTCCTTTGTAGAAGAACTTATTAGAGCAACCTTCGAATAAGAACGATTCAAACAACATGGCAGAAACGTTGAGAGACTGGTCGCATTTCTTTCCTCTTGAAATGGAAGCTAACAATAACCAATCTAGCTTAACTGCCATTCAAACAAATCCTGGAATGATTGAGTCTTTAATGAATGAATACTTACCATCGGGATATCAACACCATTTGAAATAGCTTGCATTATTTGTAGGAAAATCACTAACATTGGTGGGGGATGGATCCAGGCCTGCGAACCCAAGTTTAATGTTTTTGCTTCCACCCTTTGAAGTTATACCTGTCTGGATGACATGGGTTCGATCTGGCATATTATGATATATCAATTAGCAGAGAGAAGTAGTATCTAGGAATAAATGCTTTCCTCAATTTATCATAAAAAGGACACTTGAATACAAAATGATATTCTGTTTCGATATGCAGTCTTATGCTGCCAGTCTTATACAAAATTACACATGTTTTCAACAATACGATCACAAGGCAATCATATTGTAATCACTTATTATGCATCAAAAACAAATGCATTCTCTGTTTCACTTTCAAGTAGTTGCCGTCTAGAGCGTGATCATGGTGATCAAACGGTTCCCATCAGGTGAACTTTACATGTTATTTTTCATATCTAAACCTTGAGTCACCAGTGATTCTGGAGAGTACTGCTAGATCATTGAAAAATCAAATGATCCTGGCCCATCGACAATCTGAAGCACGGGTGCACAGTTGAATGATTTCTAGTTTATTGGATTTCTAAGGCACTTACCATTAGATGTCTAGGGGGGGAATAATTTTTTCGCGTAATTTTGGAGCCTGAAAATTTATTTACAAAATAGCATTTTTACAGCCTTTTAAAGCCAGAAAATTAATTTTTTCAGTGTTGAAAGCCAGAAAAAAAATTTCAAGACTTTTAGGGCCAGAATTTATTTTTTATTTCAAAAATATACATGCCCCCCACCCCCCCTGGATATCTAATGGTCTGTGCCTAAACATCAATGGAACATAATACTTTTCTGTTTGAATTTCAATAACTATTCTGCTTGAATTTCACTAACTAAATTTGTTCAATACTAATCCGTAAAAGTGTTTGGCAATCATTTAACTGCATGTGCAGACAAGCTGCATGTGTAGACAAGTTCATTTTGTATTTTGAGTACGTCTAGAAGAGCTGGACCAAAAGCCTAAAAATTGGTTCACTTTTCTTAGTGTGTTGTTAAATCATATTTCAAGTCACATTGGTTCATTCACTAGGTACTATTCAATTATGTACTTTTTTCATTATTCAACTTCCCTCCTCCACTCCTAGCCTATACATACTGTTATCCTTGCAGTACTGCTATGCTCATAATGACTTCTCCGCTCAAGTGAAGACGACTTGTCAGATTACCCTGGGGATGACTTATTAAATCAACCGGAGGATGACTTATTAGATCAACCTGGGGATGTCATTCGAGTTGTATGACAGTCCTAGCGAAAGGTCATCCTGGGGATGACTTATCAGATCAACCTGGGGATGACTTACGATGTGCGCTCTGACTTGCATGACAGATCAACCTGGGGATGACTTAGATATCAGGGATGACTTCTGAGTTGTATGACAGGCCTAGCGAAAGGTCAACCTTAGGATGATTTATTAGATCAACCTTGGGACGACTTACCATATTAGGAATGACATTTCTGCACTAGCAAAAGGTCACATATTAGATCAACCTCAGGATGACTTATTAGATCAACCTGGGGATGACTTACCATATCGGGGAAGACATCTGAGTTGTATGACAGTCCCAGCAAAAGGTCACTTATTAGATCAACCTGAGGATGACTTATTAGATGAACCTGGGGATGACTTATCAGATCAACCTGTGGATTCCTTACCAGATCAGGGATGACATCTGACTTGTATGACTCCTAGCAAAAGGTCACATATTAGATCAACCTGAGGGTGACTTATTAGATCAACCTGAGGATGACTCATTAGATCAACCTGGGGATGACTTACGATGTACGCTCTGACTTGCATGACAGTTCTAGAAAAAGGTCATCCTGGGGATGACTTAGTAGATCAACCTGAGGATGACGTATTATATGATGTACCTAGTAAGAGGTCATCCTGAGGATGACATATTACAAAAGTCATATTAGAGAAAGGTCATCTTGAGGATGACTTATCAAATCAACCTGAGGATGACTTATCACATCAACCTGGGGATGACTTACATATCGGGGATGACTTCTGCGTTGTATGACAGTCCTAGCGAAAGGGCAACCTGAGGATGACTTATTAGATCAACCTGAGGATGACTTATTAGATCAACCTGGGGTTGACTTACCATATTAGGAATGACATGCATGATCCTAGCAAATTGTCACATATTAGATCAACCTTAGGATGACTTATCAGATCAACCTGGGGATGACTTAGATATCAGGGATGACTTCTGAGTTGTATGACAGGCCTAGCGAAAGGTCAACCTGAGGATGACTTATTAGATCAACCTGGGGATGACTTACCATATTAGGAATGACATTTCTGCACTAGCAAAAGGTCACATATTAGATCAACCTCAGGATGACTTATCACATCAACCTGGGGATGACTTACATATCAGGGATGACTTCTGAGTTGTATGACAGGCCTAGCGAAAGGTCAACCTGAGGATGACTTATTAGATCAACCTGGGGATGACTTACCATATTAGGAATGACATTTCTGCACTAGCAAAAGGTCACATATTAGATCAACCTCAGGATGACTTATCACATCAACCTGGGGATGACTTACATATCAGGGATGACTTCTGAGTTGTATGACAGGCCTAGCGAAAGGTCAACCTGAGGATGACTTATTAGATCAACCTGGGGATGACTTACCATATTAGGAATGACATTTCTGCACTAGCAAAAGGTCACATATTAGATCAACCTCAGGATGACTTATCACATCAACCTGGGGATGACTTACATATCGGGGATGACTTCTGTGTTGTATGACAGTCCTAGCGAAAGGGCAACCTGAGGATGACTTATTAGGTCAACCTGAGGATGACTTATTAGATCAACCTGGGGATGACTTACCATATTAGGAATGACATGCATGATCCTAGCAAATCGTCACATATTAGATCAACCTGAGGATGACTTATCAGATCAACCTGAGGATGACTTATTAGATCAACCTGGGGATGACTTACCATATTAGGAATGACTGCATGATCCTAGCAAATCGTCACATATTAGATCAACCTTAGGATGACTTATCAGATCAACCTGGGGATGACTTAGATATCAGGGATGACTTATGAGTTGTATGACAGGCCTAGCGAAAGGTCAACCTGAGGATGACTTATCACATCAATCGGGGGATGACCTGACAGTCCTGGCAAAAGGTCATGCTGGCGATGACTTATTAGATCAACTCGAGGATGACTTATTACATATGGATATACTGGTGATGACTCAACAAACCATCCTGAATGACGTTCCATTTTCGTTGTTTATATATATTTTCATACTTGTTCTTAATATTTTGGTTGGTGTTTTTGAGGCCCACTAACAACCATGGATTATCAGTTTTATAAGGAAGGAATTTAAGATGCCTTACTTTTGCTCAACTATAGGACATATTGGATCTATTGGTAAACAATATTACCTAAAACCATGGTATATTTCATGTGCATAAGGATAAGATGATAAACATATCATCTGGCTTATTCAGACTGAACTCTAAAGCTTTTAAAGCTCTGACATTCTCATGACTTATCAGATCATATTGGGGTTGACTTCTTAGTATCTACACCTATTCTAATCAAAGACTTCCTAAATAATGCCTATCATTCTTTTGTAGGAGAAGAGAATAGTTACTTGGGTAAGTTGATGCAGCAGAGTAATTGATGCAACAGGTCAATTTCACATATTTTCAGTTTAAGTAACAATAATAGCAGTGCAGATAATGATGCATTATTTCAAAGTAAAGGATTCTGCAGCTTGTTCTTGGATATGGGTTCAATCCTGGTATTGGGGTGATAAGAGCATATAAAGATCACTGGTAATAGGATTTATATAAAGCTCCTAAAAAAGCTGTAACATTTATGTTTGTACAATTCTGTTTACTTGCCCCCCCTCACTAGGGTTACTATGCGTCTGATAATTCCACTGGTCAGCCGGAACAGTAACTGAACAGAAGTACTTGTCCGGCGGTCAATATCACTTGTCCCGGACAACGGGACAGTGCTTAAAGGACAATTACACCTTCAGGCTATTATATGCTGAGAACATACTTTGATATGTGTACTTTACTGTCCCTGTTCACCTGAATACTGTTTGGCTATCCTATGACTCACAAATCTTATATGTATCTTATTTTCCGTTAAAGCTGAGCTACATTTTTACTTGTTCTTTCTCCAAGTATGTTTTTATTTTATCTCTTCTCTTTTGATGCAGATGATGCCGCAGTCATCCCAACCTGCCATGAGCCAGGGGATATGGTGAAGACTCCTGGTAGGTTTATTGGTCTTTGACATTGTCATTTCTGATTGTTCTCATGTCATCTCCAGGATGCTTTCCTACTAAGCCATCCTATGACTCACAAATCTTATAACTATCTTATTTTCCGTTAAAGCTGAGCTACATTTTTACTTGTTCTTTCTCCAAGTATGTTTTTATTTTATCTCTTCTCTTTTGATGCAGATGATGCCGCAGTCATCCCAACTCGACAGCCAGGAGATTTGGTGAAGACTCCTGGTAGGTTTATTGGTCTTTGACATTGTCATTTCAGATTGTTCTCAAGTCATCTCCAGGATGCTTTCCTACTAAGCTATCCTATGACTCACAAATCTTATATGTATCTTATTTTCCGTTAAAGCTGAGCTACATTTTTACTTGTTCTTTCTCCAAGTATGTTTTTATTTTATCTCTTCTCTTTTGATGCAGATGATGCCGCAGTCATCCCAACCTGCCATGAGCCAGGGGATATGGTGAAGACTCCTGGTAGGTTTATTGGTCTTTGACATTGTCATTTCTGATTGTTCTCATGTCATCTCCAGGATGCTTTCCTACTAAGCCATCCTATGACTCACAAATCTTATAACTATCTTATTTTCCGTTAAAGCTGAGCTACATTTTTACTTGTTCTTTCTCCAAGTATGTTTTTATTTTATCTCTTCTCTTTTGATGCAGATGATGCCGCAGTCATCCCAACTCGACAGCCAGGAGATTTGGTGAAGACTCCTGGTAGGTTTATTGGTCTTTGACATTGTCATTTCTGATTGTTCTCATGTCATCTCCAGGATGCTTTCCTACTAAGCTATCCTATGACTCACAAATCTTATATGTATCTTATTTTCCGTTAAAGCTGAGCTACATTTTTACTTGTTCTTTCTCCAAGTATGTTTTTATTTTATCTCTTCTCTTTTGATGCAGATGATGCCGCAGTCATCCCAACTCGACAGCCAGGAGATTTGGTGAAGACTCCTGGTAGGTTTATTGGTCTTTGACATTGTCATTTCAGATTGTTCTCAAGTCATCTCCAGGATGCTTTCCTACTAAGCTATCCTATGACTCACAAATCTTATATGTATCTTATTTTCCGTTAAAGCTGAGCTACATTTTTACTTGTTCTTTCTCCAAGTATGTTTTTATTTTATCTCTTCTCTTTTGATGCAGATGATGCCGCAGTCATCCCAACTCGACAGCCAGGAGATTTGGTGAAGACTCCTGGTAGGTTTATTGGTCTTTGACATTGTCATTTCAGATTGTTCTCAAGTCATCTCCAGGATGCTTTCCTACTAAGCTATCCTATGACTCACAAATCTTATGTTTCTTATTTTCCATTAAAGCTGAGCTTCAAGTTTACTTGTTCTTTCTCCAAGTATGTTTCTTTTATCTCTTCTCTTTTGATTCAGATGATGCCTCAATGAAAGAGACATCAACCATATTACAAATCATTAGTCGGGTACTTTTCCCTCTTATAATAGAAATAGGGCACTGCATTTGTGGTAATGCACATGTGAACTCCATTCCTATAACTGTATAAATGTGATACAATGTTACTGAGAAATTTGGGGATTCATTACACTGGATCTTGCTCAAGCAATCAAATTTTTGATCCTTCTGTGCAAATTGACCAGTTGCAAGATACACAGCCTTTATATACTTATTCCATTATATATTTATTCCATTCTCAGACACGAAAGATAAGAAAAACATTAACAGGGGGCGGAAAAGAAAAGCTGGAGATGTTGATGATAGTGGCGGTGAGTGCTATGTTTATTTTCAAGCCCATTCTATTTCTCTGTTATTCAGATTAATTGGGACCAGTCAATTCCTCCTGACTTGGTTCCAGAGTTGTGTCTTGATTTAGGGTTTTTACAGAGGAAATGATTTCAGTGCCTTCATCTGGAATCAAAAATTGGACAATTGCATTAGTTTGACCTTTTGACCCCGTTGAAGAACACCCATTGGAGACCACAAATCCTTAACTGTAAAATACACCTCAGAGTGGGAGAAATTCGGTTCCATAGTTATAACCCATACAAGAAATTTCTCATGAAGGAGTGTTTGAGCGGCCATCTTGAAACAAGTCTAAGTTCTTATTCTTAACTGTGGGTAACTACAAGAAATTCTCACGCTCAACTCTGGCCAACTGGTAAAAATGTGTAAGTCCTGATTCACAATTGTGGCTAACTGTGACGCTTAACTTTCTAATGGCTTTTAGTTGAGCGCTAGCAAGACGCTTATAAGAGGCTAGCTAGCGGCTAACCTTTTTTTCGTATAGGTAGTTGTTTGGTTTGGGGAATTCAATTTCTTTAAAGGCCATCCAAAATGTCCTGTCTCCTAACGTTTGGTTAAAATATCAAAAATTCCTGACCATTGCGAATATGGTATGTTCAATGTGGAACCACCATTAATATACTTCCTGCAATTTTTTTCAGCCTTTATAATCCCTAGTCTATTGGGTGTGAGCGGGAGAAAGAAGAAGATGTACCATGTCAGCCAGCAGGAGATAGCACGCCACAAGGAGGAGGGACTGTCCGACACAGTGATCAATGAATTGCTGAGGGTAAGACATAGCCTTTGTGTTTTCTGAACTATTGTATCAAGGAATTGTTTTGGGCACCATAGATATCTGTTCTCTGAGAATGAAGATTTTCAGCCATAATTACATAAATTTTGAAATGAGTGCTTGAGCTTTCCTGCTCCATTTCTGAAGGTCTATACCCCAGAAATAGCTTATAGCATAACCATCTTCTCACTCATGCTGTGCGATTTACGAAGAAAAAAAGACCAGTAAAAAAGATGCAAGTATTTGAACCAGTTGCTCACTTTCTAATATGAAGCCCTGCCTTATCCAGTACAGGCTGAAATTTTCTTAGACCTGACTAAGTTTCACTGTTAGAGTCAAATTATTGCCAGAGTGTTGACAGAGTAGATTCTAGGTGCTCTAAGTTGACAGTGTTGCCAGTTGTGCAGAAATACAGAAAAATATTACCATAGCAAAAACTGTGTTGCCAGAGCATTGCCCAGGGGGTCACTTTCATAAGGGTAGATCTTTTAATTACTTGCTATTCTTATAGTTTAATCATTCATCAGTCATGGAATTTCAATTGCTGCTTTAAATATGCTGTATGTCCATTCACGTTTGATTTTTTTCTGTCAACTCTAGTGTGCCCATGGGAAGAAACTTGTAATAGCGGAAGGATATAAACGGAGGCCAAATATTTTCTCCCGCCTCTGTGAAGAGGAGGCGAGAGCAGTCTCCGCGGCGTACGAGACGGAACTCCTCAAACATTCACTCACAACAGCGCTAGAAGGTGTTGAAAGAGAATCTGTAAGGTAGGGATTAATTCAAAAAACTACCAACCATCCATGTATGAAATTATTTTTTTCCGATTCATAATACATACCATTATACATATTAAGTCATTCTGCTTTTCTGTGATAAGTTTGAATGACATCTGCCACCTCATACATGTACTTGTGTTAGGATTTGGTAAGCTGAGACAAGACAAAGCCAAGCAAATTCAAATGAATAGTAAAATGTAATTCTTATCACTCAGCAATATATATACATACAGTACAATAGCAGCACTCCGCAATACATGTGTAATAGTAAAATTCAACCATCCATTACAAAAATAGTTCAATCCATCTCACTATTATTATCTCACTACTAATATTACTGTCAAATGTTATAAATTCATTCAAACCTGTTTGCTTTATTTTAGTAAAGCGCTCAGAACTATACTCGGCAACTTAGAGAAAGAAGACATGGAAGAAACTGACTTCGGCCTCAGAACCCATCAGCTGGGGCCATCTATTCTTGTGGCCACACTTCGTGCCCTGCTGAGTAAGATATGATGAAACTGGTTGACAGTAGGGAAAAGGGAACCGGAAGAGAAGTGTGAAGGAGAACCAGCATCAAAGAGACCCCGCCTGTCTTGAGGCCCTCTGAGAATACTCTTTAAATGACTTTTGATAAAGAAAACGGAGAAGTACTGCTCAACAGGAAAATCTGTGTCAATTTATGTTTGACAAGCAAAAATGCAAAATGGATTGAAACTATACATGTAACTTAACTCTTTTGACATTTGGTGTGACTGACAAATTAAGTTGACTTGTTAAAAATATTCAAATTTTGCGCAATTTTAAAAACATTGGAGATTTCCTGGTGTGCAGTTTTGCTATATAAAGGTGCTACAGATTATTTCCTGAGGGTCTAATTGCTGGATGGAAGTCTTGTATTTATATTGGGCATTCTCGCCAATTATTTTTCATACTGATTATTAGTTAGGTAATCATTTGGCCACCTAAGTCCTTAAAAATGTACTTTGTGACTTTTTAACTTATAAAAAGTTCAATATAAGGAAATAATCTGAATATCTCATTTCATTGTAAATTCCACAACATTACTCCATAATGTCATGTATGCACTTGGTAGACCAGCAGTGGAATAACACTCAAGTATTAATGGGTTAAAATAACATTTTTCTGTTCACAAAGTGAGATATGTTATAGGTTCAAGACCTAGAACTTGTTTTTTATGATTAGTATTTTTGTAATAAAAGTTCAGTTTTAACATGACTTCTAGTCTATTTTTGATATACCATTCCTTGAGTAAAATGAATAAAATTGGAAGTTTAACTTATTCATGCCTAAAAAGCTATTGAAAAAATTGCTGTCTGCACTTACTTTTGTAAATAACTTTAGAAATCCACATTAATCCTATGAACTATTTGAAGAAGGTTTGTGAGTCTGGTTATGCCAGGATGATATATGTTCCTGGTAATCATCAACCCCTTAAGCCATTTTCCAATTTCCATGATGCCAATAATCAAATTAGTCTGACCTTAGCCGTCAGACAAATTGTTCTCTTCCATTCATTCCAAAATCGGTGGTGCCACGTGTTTGGGATCTTTGAGGAAGAAAGCCTTTATTATTGATAATAAAGCACAGTCACTCACTGTACCCAGCAAACCAGCTCCCAGAATTTTGGTGTGGAGCAGTATCTCCTGAAAGAAGTTTTCTTGAAGCGAGGGATTACTTGGAACACTAGCAATTGCTTTCTGATTTACAAGATATTCTTCTGTGAGCTTTGGCATTTTTAAGCCTAGTAAGGTGACATACTGGGTACACTTACTGTTGCGTTCACGAGTAGACTTGATAGATGAGCGAATTTTTTTGTTGAATTTCTTGTGGAACTTCTGTTTTGAATGACTTGAAAATATACTAGATTTCAAATTTCTTCTGCCTCGAACATAAAGATGGTCAGAGGCAGGAGCAGAATTCATTCTAGCCAACTTTATTTTCTGCTGCAATTTCATTCTGATAATGTTGCGCTCAGGGTGTAAAGATCTGAACTTCCTCATAGTGGCTACTCCTTTTTTTGGAAAAGGACAAGAAGAAATAAGTCTCTCCAAATTTGTCACACCCTTCTCAAAACCCAAGGGAAGTGCTGGACAAGTGATAACTTTCTCTTGAAGCCTTTGGAGCCTTCGAGCCACTGCATCTTTTCCTTTCAGAGGAAGGTGAACATCAGAAATTTCACTGCCAGGATCGTCAACAGCTTCAATGGAGTCTGAATGAGAGGGCTCCGACACATCTACTGTGGGACAGAGTTTCTTTGCAAGTCTGAGACAAGCACAGTCAAACCAATATGAATTTGCAGCGCAAGTGCAAGTGTTTTCTGAGGCACTGGCATACAAATCACATTTCAAATAATTGTCGTGAATAACCACTTCACCCAAATATTCTGTAATTTTAATGACTTGACTTGCTAGTTCCTCCATATAGCTATTCAGGTGATCGTCCAATGTGGGAAAGGAATACAAATCATGAATATGCATATCCAATATGAACTGTACATGTTTGCACAGGATGCCCCTTTGTCCAGAATAGCAGGTACAGAAGCAAGCACCAGGTTTAACTCTGTACATAAGACCAGCAGTGTATTCCGATGGAACATTGTAGACACCATTCTCAAAATCAACTTTTTGTGCCCACCCTTTTGCTTTCATTCTGGCAGCAGCATTATGGCAATCCACCATATGTTCTTTCACTGAAGGCACTATTCGACCTGTGGCATGTAAAGCTTCCACAGCATTGAAATATTGCTCTCCTACATCAAGCAACATGGATATAAGGGCATCCAGCCTCTTGTTTCGGTTGCCACTGAAGAACTGATATTTGATGCGCAGGAAAAACCTGTAAATATAGAACACTGAATAAAAATATGTAGTTACATTGGATGAATATCTAGGGACATATCTTACTCACAGAATACAATCTCGCCAAATTCCCATCAATTTTATCGTTACATATCATATCATTATTATATTAGCATATACATATATATATATATATATATATATATATATATATATATATATATATATATATATATATATATATGTATCTGATGAATCGAATATGTCGTACAACATCATACCCATAGCGTAAATTGAGCAACTTTGAGATACAAAACAATGAGCTAGGTAAAGATGGTGATCCGTTCTTTAAAACAGCCACTACAAGGTGACTTGAAAGTACAGCTTGCCCAAAACGTGTTTGAGAAATAAAAGATTAAATACAAGCCCAGTTGTTTCTGTCAAAAGTTGACTTTTACAAGGTGGCCAATAATGTGAACCATTTGAACTGGAGTGCTGACAATCGGCCACTTCCAGACCATTGTGTGAGCTTTCTGTGATTAACCAGTCTACCACAAGGTACGGGAAATTCTTACCGCTCCACCAAGTTATTTGTGTCTGCACGATCATGGTCGAACCGTCTGCCAAAATCAGCCCACATGGAAGCTATACTTTCCCAATTGTGATGAACATATGAGCAGAACTCTGGATATCTCTTTTCATTAGATTCATAGAAGACCTTCATTTGAGATCTGAAGTTTTCCTCCTGAAAAGCAGTAAACATTGTGTAAAGAAGGTGAGAATTTACGAAGATATTAATTTACTTGTCCTCTAGCACAAGATGGCTTAGTGTTTGACTTGCCCTGCCAATATTGTGCTTGCCCTGCATACATATTTTAAAAAAAATTGATGAATTCTCCAGACAATAAATGAATGGTCCTGTTTGAAACTAGTGGGCAATTAATGTCTTGATGTGAATCTTTAAAAAAAGTGGCATTTTCATATTTGGGAGTTAGTACCCAGATAGAGGCTAATTAAAGTGGTAATAATATTGAAATTGTAGTTAATTATAGTCATTCGCATTTTTACCAGTGAAATGGTCCAAAAATCCCAAACAATCAAGTACATTCACTGAACATTTCTATTCCTCATGAAATGGGAGCCTGAAAGACTGTTGTTATTATAATATAATCTTTATTTCTTATAGGGGTTATTACAAATAGCCAGTGGCTAGTCTGGGTAACTGTTGTTCATTCAATCAGACAGCACCCTCATGTGTCGATTGACCTATTTTCAAAAATAGAGTGCTCTGGCAGGGAAATATAGTCATTTCAGCCATTTTATGGTGGGAAATGTACTTTTTTTCATAGCATGCATGAACTTATTGTCAAGTATAGTCAACTGCTATAAAGTACTATAAAATATAGTAACCAGTGGACCCCTGCAATAACTTTAATATAAGAGGTGCGGTAGTTTTTATACTTGATTGTGGGCCAGACTTGAAAAATCTGAAGTCAAATCTTTACTTATTTGCTATTTGAGTGATTGTTGCGTGACTGTCCAATTTGAGTTTTCTTTTGTTGGAGAACAAATATGAGACTTTTTCTGCAGTCGGGCCCAGCACTTACTCACCGTGCTCTGGGTCTTGAGTTGATGAAACTGTTGCAATAAATCATTGCGCACTTGGCCTTTATCATTGCCGTTGAGTTTGGAATCTCTTCGCATCATCCATCTGTTCACAGCCTGTTGAACGTAAGTAAACCAATGTTGACTGACTCAATACAGTAGTCTTCCAAATGACTAGCTACTCAGAGAGATTCTTCAACAAGTGCGGTAGATGATATTTCTTACACGAGGGGTAGAATTATAAGATGACAGATTGGTCCAGCTGTGCATAGTTGTCAACTCAAGTTGTCAACTCATGCACATAAAAAAGCAAGTTTGAAAGAATTTCATCAAGGGATTGTCACATGTAAGATATTTTTCAGGCAAAGATTTTACATCACTCACAGGAAGTGACCTTGAGAACTCCTGAAAACCTTCAAGGAAGCAACAACACAGGTTTGAAAAGATTTCATCAACCGCTTTTAGATATATTGCAAATTATCCCCTGGTGGTGGCCCTGGAAATTGAGCCATAACCCCAAAAACCTGTTCAACCTGAAAGGCCACCTTCAGGAATAAAGCAACCTCCCAATGGTTTTCATGATATCTGGCAGACAAATATTTGAAGAATAAAACAACAGAATATTTTGAGAACTGTGTGAGAAATTCCTCACAATGAGAATTGAGAAATCTTGTACCTGAGTGACATGGAACCAGCAGAGCAGAACAGTAGATGATGGGAACACCTCATTCAAGGAGTTGATCTCAATCCAAGATTTGTCCACCATGAATGACCTACAAATAGTAAATATCTCAATTCATATGCTAAGTAAATAACATTAATATACATAAAATATACAGAAAAAGTCTGCTGTTGTAAATAGGTAGAAATATATATATATATATATATATATATATATATATATATATATATATATATATATATATATATATATATATACTAAGAGCCCACAGCCATCAAGAAGCCAGGGGCTAGTGGGCCCCTATTACTGGTGAACACTGCCTAGTGTGACAGGGAAGATCCATCACTTGACTAGTGTTCGGAATGACTCCCTATATTGGAGATCAATCATCACTTCACGGAAGTGATCGATGATCGATTAATATTCAAAGTTGTTGACGTGCTATTTTAAGGAGGTTCCCTAGAGTGACCCCAATGCTTATCCATATCAAAGTGTTTGTTTCGAGAATTGAATTCCACACAGTCAGGGTGTTTGGCTGTCTTGACTCTCAAAATTTCAAACAGCATTCGCTTTAATCGATTAATCGGACAAACACTACACTTGACTGAGTTACCCTCTATAAGTAAAGATTTTCATTATTATTATTCAAAGCATCGCAATATGTTATCTGTGCAAGACAATGATTCATCAGTGATAAGGCCTAAAAAAAAAGTTTGTTTCCTGTAACGGTCCCCAAAAAAGTCGTGTCGGTAGGTAGGTAAATGTTTTGTTTCTTTTTGGAAAATATTTTTATTTGTGGTCCCCCTTGGAGCGAATGAAATCAGGTTTTAAAGGAGACAAACCAAGTAAGTAGGGTGGGAAATGCTCTAGGAAAGTGTGCAACAGAAAAAACAACTGTCAAACCATGGATTTGGAAGTCAATTTTGGCTGCCAATTTAGGGGTTGCTGAAAAGTTGGCTCTAAAAACTTTAGGGCTGGGGACGTTTTGGGAGGGTCGGTCGGGTTACAGGAAACAAACATTTTTTTTCTAGGCCTAACCAAACAAGTACTAGTATTTCATTGGACATGCACCTTGGCTTGACCTCCGGATATCTGTTCCTTACAGCACTCAGTGCTGTTGCGAGAGAGGACTCACTTTCATCTGACGTGATAATGTGAACAGCAGGCACACCTCTGCCATACTTATCACGGACAATCAGTGAGCATAGAGGGAATCCATAATCATTTGTGTTGGCTGTCGCATCCATATATATCATTTTCCTCCCGTAAGTGATGTACCTATGACGCATGCTTTCAGTCATCAGGACTATTATCAGCTGTTGTTGGTTTGGAATATATTCTTGGTAAAATACCACATCATGTGGCCGTTCAGACAGCAATTTATGAACACTCACAGCATCATTTTTATCAAGTTGCCGAGACATCATGACATTTTTCCGAATGTTCTTGATGTCTTGTGGTGTAACAAAAAAGCGACGGTCATGAACATTATCATGGCCATGTTCCTGGGCCCATTTGTGGGCAAGTAGAAGTATCATGTCAGGTTTAACTCCTAACTTAACCCATTCTTTTATTTCTGTAATAAGCATACTGTCAACAGGATTGACATGCTTATCAATTTCTAGATCATGTCCAGTATGTTTGTCATGGGTGCGCTTCAGGATAACATGCACTTTCAGATGTTGATAGCTGGTATAAACTTGAAATGAAACAAAAGCCTTGCACCCTTTATTTCTAGTACTCTTCTCTGTGGCCTTGCGACATCCACCATACATGCAATGATACAAGTAGTATGGTTCTTTCCTGGGCTTGGCAGCATATTCTTTGAAAAGAGACACTGAAGACTCATCCTGGTTTATCTGCTTCATACAATTTGTAAAATAGTCCTTGACATCAACCGTCTTGGGAACAAAAATTACTTCAAGAAGTTGATCACGATGTCTATTACATTCACTTAAAATGTCTTCCTTTATGACTTCTGCCTGGGCAGGATGAATAAGTGGAATGGAATTCATCTCTCAGTGCTGTGGAGACATGACGTTCTAGAAGAGTGTAGTACATTCAATTAATTGCACCTGAAAGGAGAAGAAATGTTGGATAATTGAATTTGTAAAATCAATTGTCAAGATATGCAGAATAAGTATCTAGTATGTCATCCCAGGTTGATCTAATAAGTCATCCCCAGGATGACCTTTCGCTAAGACTGTCATACAGCTTAGATGTCATCCCTGATATGGTAAGTCATCCCCAGGATGACCCTTTGCTAGGTCTGTCATACAACTTGGATGTCATCCCTGATAAGGCAAGTCATCCTTTTGCTAAGACTGTCATACAACTTAGATGTCATCCCTGATATAGTAAGTCATCCCAAGGTTGATCTGATAAGTAATCCTCAGGTTGATCTAAGAAGTCATCCCCAGGTTGATCTAACATGTCACCCCCAGGCTGACCTTTTGCTAGGTCTGTCATACAGCTTGGATGTCATCCGTGATAAGGTAAGTCATCCCCAGGTTGATCTAATAAGTCATCCCCAGGATGACCTTTTGCTTAGACTGTCATACAACTTAGATGTCATCCCTGATATAGTAAGTCATCCCAAGGTTGATCTGATAAGTCATCCTCAGGTTGATCTAAGAAGTCATCCCCAGGATGACCTTTCGCTAGGTATGTCACACAGCTTGGATGTCATCATCCGTGAAAAGGTAAGTCATCCCCAGGTTGATCTAATAAGTCATCCCCAGGATGACCTTTCGCTAAGACTGTCATACAACTAAGATGTCATCCCTGATATAGTAAGTCATCCCCAGGTTGATCTAATAAGTCATCCCCAGGATGACCTTTCGCTTAGACTGTCATACAACTTAGATGCCATCCCTGATATAGTAAGTCATGCCAAGGTTGATCTGATAAGTCATCCTCAGGTTGATCTAAGAAGTCATCCCCAGGATGACCTTTCGCTAGGTATGTCACACAGCTTGGATGTCATCCGTGAAAAGGTAAGTCATCCCCAGGTTGATCTAATAAGTCATCCCCAGGATGACCTTTCGCTAAGACTGTCATACAACTAAGATGTCATCCCTGATATAGTAAGTCATCCCCAGGTTGATCTAATAAGTCATCCCCAGGATGACCTTTCGCTTAGACTGTCATACAACTTAGATGTCATCCCTGATATAGTAAGTCATCCCAAGGTTGATCTGATAAGTCATCCTCAGGTTGATCTAAGAAGTCATCCCCAGGATGACTTTTCGCTAGGTATGTCACACAGCTTGGATGTCATCATCCGTGAAAAGGTAAGTCATCCCCAGGTTGATCTAATAAGTCATCCCCAGGATGACCTTTCGCTAAGACTGTCATACAACTAAGATGTCATCCCTGATATAGTAAGTCATCCCCAGGTTGATCTAATAAGTCATCCCCAGGATGACCTTTTGCTTAGACTGTCATACAACTTAGATGTCATTCCTGATATAGTAAGTCATCCCAAGGTTGATCTGATAAGTCATCCTCAGGTTGATCTAAGAAGTCATCCCCAGGATGACCTTTCGCTAGGTATGTCACACAGCTTGGATGTCATCATCCGTGAAAAGGTAAGTCATCCCCAGGTTGATCTAATAAGTCATCCCCAGGATGACCTTTCGCTAAGACTGTCATACAACTAAGATGTCATCCCTGATATAGTAAGTCATCCCCAGGTTGATCTAATAAGTCATCCCCAGGATGACCTTTCGCTTAGACTGTCATACAACTTAGATGTCATCCCTGATATAGTAAGTCATCCCAAGGTTGATCTGATAAGTCATCCTCAGGTTGATCTAAGAAGTCATCCCCAGGATGACCTTTGGCTAGGTATGTCACACAGCTTAGATGTCATCAGTGATAAGGTAAGTCATCCCCAGGTTGATCTAATAAGTCATCCCCAGGATGACCTTTCGCTAGGTCACTTGAATGTCATCCCTGATAAGGTAAGTCATCCCCAGGTTGATCAGAAAAGTTTTGAGGTGCCAACAATGTGGTCCCGCGCGCATAAACGGAAGTATTATATTAGTACATCCGCCCATCCGGTCACGCAGGGGCAAGTTTCTGAAGTCTGAAGGGAAGTCTGGGAAATGAACATCACCTTTTGTTTTAAGGGCACATTTTGCCGCCATGCTTTGAACATTGCTTTGTCATGTAATTGTTAAAACCACTACAATTTCCTCCACATGCCCTTCAATCTGCTTTCAAATCTGTTGGCCAATTTTAATGCGGTATTAATCGTAAAAAACGCCACACCATATTCTATATGCTTCTAAATTTGCTTTGAAATCTGTTGAGAAATAAAGATATTACGACAGGTTTAAATCTTTGTAAATTTTATGCCATTTTTTTCGCTCAATCTAAGCTATCTTTTGGTCAAGATGTAATGAAATCATCCAAAGTTGAGGTTGAAATCTTAATAAGGTTGATGACATCTTTAGAAGCAGGAAAAGTGGACTCAATGTTTAGGGCAAAATAAATACCTCGCCAGGTTTTAAATTTCAAAATATACTAGCCTTTTTACTGCTCTCTTCAACCAGTTACAAAATGATGTTTTTTGGTGTTAATCAGTTAAGTGATTTCATACAATTAATCTTATCTGGTCAGAACAAAAATATCACCTCATCCGTAGCTTCGCGTTCGCTTCCTGGGCATGCCAGCATCATATGAAGTCATGCCCGGGATATATAGGACTCATACAACTCAGATGTCATCCCTGATATGGTAAGTCATCCCCAGGATGACCTTTTGCTACTTTTTTGTAACACGCAATCTGATTGGTCGTCATGTAAGTCAGCCTGGGGATGTAGTCTAGTGCATCATTTACCCAGAAGGTAAGTCTGTCAGTCACATTGTTTTCACGTGTATTTCTAATGGTTTCACGCTGTTCGAAGGTAAATGCAGATGACATATCTAGTGTCCAACTATATGCAGCTCTATTCAACGAAGAAAATGCGGTCAAGCTGCAGCGACTTCAAGTGATCCTGACATTTCCGACTTCGCCAGTGTCAGTGAACATGTTTGCTAACGAGATTTCCCCCTCTCCGAGTCTGACTTGCTTGAGAGGGTAAAGATAGTGGAACTCTTGTGACAACGCCCAGGGTTAATTAGCCGCATGCCCACAGTACCGACGGATGCTTGTAACATGTTTATTTATGTTTAAAGCTGTATCATTTTGTGTTATTATGAAATTGACATCGAATATCTACAGATTTTTGATGCATTATGATGATATAAAAAGAATATTGGGTTGGTAAACATCAACATGAACATGTAATATAAATGAAGGTTCATTTGTGGAGTCACTATCTGTGATTTTTTTCAATAGACAATAAGTTAAAGGGAGCAATTATGATGTCAAACATTTAGGTGTCAAGGTAGCAGATACCACTACTATTGTGTCAATTTCCAAATGTTAAAGCTGGTAGCCAATATTTTCTATCATTTTTATATCTTAAAATTCCATCAGAAATGCAAATATTGGATATTTATTTACCAACTGAAGCAGACCAGACACTCAAGCTTTTTTCTTCAAGGCAACAGGATGATTACTGACACCAAATTACCTGACCATCCACTGGTCGAATAGCCAAGTAACCAAGTATTCAAATCTTGTGAAAAAGGCCTCATTGCTACACATGTACACAACATACTTGTACCGAATGTCAGTCAAAATTGCCAATCCCAAAATCGCAGACCCCCTAAATGGCCGATTGCAAAAACAGCTGATGACTCATTGAGCCCTCCTGAGTTTGCTTGAATTCTCGGGTAATTGCTCGAACTCTAGCCCCATCTAAACGCTCTAGTCAAAAAATTTGAACTCAAATTTTGATGAGCGCTCTGAAATTGTTGAAAACACGCTCTTCTCTGAAATAGAGTTATATGTACATTACTTGTCTGTCTTCTGTTGCTATTTATCCTTTGTCAAATAATATGATAAATAATGAAATAAAAGTTGTTGTGCGACGCAAAATCAAAACAAAACTCCTTCCATGTGACTGAAGACACTGCGCATCTACATGTGTGCACGTCCGAGACTAGCTTGTATTTTTGAGTCACATACCTGCGAAACTCAGAAAAACTTGAGCGCTCCATTGAAAATTCGGCTGAGCACTCGTGCAGGAAAATTTGGGCGAGTCCTATCACTCGTGTTTATACAGACCTAGCACATACATTTATCAGGGCTCGAAATTAGGGGGTGGCGGGAGCCAAGGGCTCCCTTGAATTCTCCTCTGGCTCCCTCAAATTTCTGCAGGGAGCCCAAAGATGTACTGCTTTCTAGGTAGCTTTAGAAGATGCAATTTGGTTCCCTGGATAAACTCTTAATTTCGAGCCCTGTTTATTTATAATGTTTTCCTCTCTTGCAGCTTGCAGTCAAGGAAGAATAAGCAGAGTAGAGAACACATCATCAGGAACAATGGGGCTGTGCTTGTGGCTGAGTAACGGCACCTGAGGGAGGAGGATCTGGCCATAATGTATTCCATCAAGGAGAAGATCTCTGCCATAGCCTATCACCATGGACTCTTCTGTGCCAGTCATCCATTTGCCATCATACTAGGAGTTATAGGCTTTGTTTCACTTACATGGTAAGTACAATCATTGATTTGATTGGATTTGATTTTATTCGGTTTAGTTGTATATTACATAGCATTTTGCACATAAAAAATCGTATATAAAGGTGACTAGATGGAGAGTCATTTACTGCTATGCAATAGAATTCTAACCAGACACAGGATATATACACTAAAAGTTAAAAACTTATTTATTTTACTATTCCCCAATTTCACCCAGATCTCTGCCACCAAGCACATAGTCTTAGCCAGGAGGGCGTCTGGGTGTCTTTTTGGACACCCAAACCATTAAGAAGCACCCCTCAGGACACCCAAAAAAATTTGTGAGAAATTTAAAAAAATGCCAGTCTCAAGCATATCATTGATTTTTTCATCTCCGTATAATTCCCATGATATTGTATGATAAGGATATATAATGACTTTATCTTGATGAATTTATACATGTTTATAATGTTTGAAATCTGAGTATGTTGAGGTCTCCCTTAAAAACTTGGACGCCCAAAAGTTTTACAACTGCCAATTTTGGGCACCCAGTTTCTAAATCCTGGCTAAGCCCCTGCCACAGGGTCAACATCTTAGCTAGGTTTTTAAAAATGCCTGTTCAAAACAGCAGTCACAAAAGTTCTGCCTGTCCAGATTTAGCTTAAGTACTCAGCTTCTTAAGGTCTTTGTACCAACTATGTACAGTTAATAGCCTTTTGTGTCAATAAGTCATAAGCCGGAGAAATATTTTCCTGAAAGAAATATGGGTTTTGATACCTGTAGGAAACTGCCTGTCAGGTTAGACAGATCCTGGCTAGTTATGGAGTGCTATTATAGGCCAGTCATCCCTTCGGTAGCAGACTAGCAGTTTCTGGCCTCTTAGAGGTCTAATAGACTACAGATATGCATGTTTTGGCGGCCCTCAAAGGGTCTTGGTGCAAGTTGGTGGGCCAGAATCATTGAATATTTTACACTAAGTTTAACTCTAATTTGTGTAAAACTGATTTCAGATGTTGAAAGCAGGGTCTTAGCCAGGATTTAGAAACTGGGTGCCTAAAATTGGCAATTGTAAAATTTTGGGGGTCCAAGTTTTCAAGGGAAATCATAATATACTCATATAATATACTATTTAGTTATTCAAATAAGGTATAATATCAATAAACAATGCCATGGGAGTTATATTGTGGTGAAAATAATTCAATCATATGCTTAAAATTGACATTTCAAGAAATTCCTCAAAAAAAATTGGGTGTCCTGAAGGGTGCTTTTTGAGGGTTTGAGTGTACAATTTGACACCCAGACGCCCTGCTGGCTAATTTTCAAATGCTTCATACAGCCAGACAGTACTACTAAAAGGATACTCTGTTGATAGACATATATGAGGGGTTATATTTAACTCTTCCAATGCTAAGGCTATTATTGCCCAAAGCACAAGGATGCAAAGATTCTTTTGAAAACCATCCAATCCCTGTAATGTTGGTTTTCATTAGATAGCTCTCAGATGAGTGCCTGGGTTTCAGATATTTTTCAGCTTTTTTGTGTCATTTTGTATTGGCAAAATTAGCCACCAGCAGCATAAGGATTAAAGGCATTATGTGTTATATAATCAAATGTCATACATTGAGTCAGGGTCTTAGACAGGATTTGCCCGTCCAGGTTTAGCTACCGACCAACATCAAATCCTTGCACTAACTGCATTTATAAGCCTATTGTGTAATAAAGGACAATCTACACTCCAACCATGTATTAGAAGATGATTTGTTAGGAGAAGGTTTGGTCATTACCCCTTCCCCCCTCCCTCCCCAAGAAAAAACAAAAAGTCATGATTGAAAATTCCTCTTTTGCCTGACTGAAAAGGTGTTTTTCAGAAAACTGCCTGTTCAAAAGGCAGCCTGAAAGCGTCCTTGCTAAGTCCCTTCACTGAGTTGACAAATTTGTCTAGTATTTCAGGGCTGGAAATTAAGGGTGCAGGGAGCCCAGGGCTCCCTTGAATTCTCTTGTGGTCAGAGGTCCTGGTTTCTTTACACAACACCTTTAGGTAGCCTTTGAAGATGCAACTGGGCTCCCTGAAAAAAACAACTTAATTTCGAGCCCTGTATTTTCAATCAGTAGCATTTTGGGTCATCTGTTTCATTTAAAGGTTGCCCCCTTCCCCTACCCCCCCCCCCCCCCAAAAAAAATAAATAATGAATAAATAAATAAATAAAATGGTTGCCTTAAATCAAGGCCAGCCATCTATATTTTTCATGCTTTATAAAGATCTGCATAATTGTCAAATATATCATAGTACATGACGCTAATATATATTTCCATGGGAGATGCTGAACAAAATAAGTGCTGAGATGTGCTCAGTGAAGTCTTTACTTGTTTGTTGGGACCTTCTACACGGATCACTGACCTGACCTCTGTATAACATGAACTGTTGTCAATAGTAGGGTTTTGCCTGTACTTAATGGTCCGTATCTTTATTGTGATGCAATGTGTTGCCATTACTGGAATAGACACTGTGCCAGACTTAGCCAGGACCCGTCCAGCCTGTTTTCTGACCTGTAAGGTAGATTGTCAAACACACAGCAGTCTCTATTCAATACAATTGTAGATTGTATGAAAATGCTGAAAAAGTGTTAACCCGTCCAATGCTGAGGCTACTTTTGTCCAAAACACAACGATGCAAGCATTTTTGAAAATCATCCAAACCCTGTCATGTTTGTATTCATTGGATAGCTCTCGCTGAGTACTCTCAGATGAATACCCATGTGCCAGGGTTTCAGTCATTTTCCAGGGTTTTTTTGCATGATTTTGAATTGGCCAAATTAGCCACCACCAGGATAAGGGTTAAGTGAAGTGCTCTCATTATTGCCTTGACTATGAATGGCTCATTGTTATTTTATGACATATCCCTTTAAAAAAAACACTTGAGTACATTATTATTAGCTAATTATAATATTACACATATCATGGCAACATGTTCCAACGTGACTTCTGAGGTTCTAATGTTCCTTAGCTATAACTAGCCATTTGTTAGCCTGCCTCCCAGCCTGCATGGTCTTAGCCAGCAGGGCATCTGGTTGCCTTTTGGACACCCAAACCCTTCTTAAAAAGCACCCTTCAGGACACCCTAATTTTTTGTGTGAGGAATTTCAATGTCAAATGTCAATCTCAAGCATATTATTGTATTTTGTCATCTCCATATGATTACCTTGGCATTGTTTAAGGATATCATGCCTTATTTTGATAAATGTATACATGTTTATGTTTATTGATTCCTCCATGTTGTTTTCAGCTACCCTTTGACGCGGCTTCCACCACCAGGCAATGCACCCCTAGAGTTCAGCACCCCGCTGGAAGGGTACCGGGTACCCACCTCCAGCGGGCACATCCACGAGGAAAACATCAGCTGGGAGGAGACCAAGAGACCGAGATGGGTAAGTTAATAGCTTTATATATAGCACATTTTTAAGCGTTATGCTGCTGATGGCTAATTTGGCCAATACAAAAATGATGCGAAAAACCTAAAAAAATAACTCAAATCCTGGCACATGGGTACTCATCTGAGAGTATTCGTCAAGAGCTATCCAATGAATACCAAAATGACAGGATTTGAAAGGTTTTCAAAAATCTTTTTTGTCCTTGTGCTTTGGACGAATGTAGCCTCTGCGTTGAAAGGGTTAACCCTTGAAATGCAACACATGCATATATGCATTTGTGGTAACATAACCTAGAGAACCACACATTTTTTTTTTGCAAGATAATCAAATTCATTTAAAGAATTAAGAGCCTGGCTTGCAATTCAATAAGATCTCCAAAATGGCCCTAAAATTAGGCAATTGGTTGTCAGAATGTAGTGCTTGATTGATAGCTCTAAAAGGGTCTTAGGGTGCACATGCTGTCTGGGTATCATTTGGACACCTGAACCCCCCAAAATCACAAATCAGAACAACAACCCCCCCCCCCCCCCCCAAAAAAAAAAAAGTAATTGAATATTTAAATCTAAATATGATTCAAATGATTTCTAAATTCTGGATAAGTCATTTTCTTTATAGAGCATGATTTTCTACTGCTCCCCCCCAAAATGTTTGTGTATGCTGGTATTACCCTTCCTAACAACTTGGGTAAGTTAGCTATGTACATGTTGTATGATTTCCATATGTATTAGGCAAAAGTAGTAGTAGTAGTAGTAGTAGTACTACTACTACTACTACTACTACTACTACTACTACTACTACTACTACTACTACTACTACTACTACTACTACTACTAGTAGGTGCCATTTTCAAACTTACTCTTACTCAATTTCTACCTGATTAAACGGTTGGTGCTTAAGGTTTGCTATTCACCAACTCATAACATCAAGAAACCCTAAATAAACTGCATATGATACTTAAGGATGTTAGGGGGTGCCTTATGTATTCAAGAGATCAGGTACAGGAAAAGAGGATACAAAAAATGCATTTGTAATGTATCTAATTATTTTAATAATTACTTTACAGTTTACTTATTAATTCAGTTAACCCTTCCAATGCTAAGTCTAAGTTCATCCAAAGCTGAAGGATGCAAAGATTTTTGATAACCTTCTAAACCCTGTCATGTTGACATTCATTGGATAGCTCCCGCTGAGCATTCTCGGATTAGTACCCATGTGACAGTGTTTCGGTCATTTTCTAGGTGGTTGCATCATTTTGTATTGACCTAATTAGCCACCAGCGGCATAAGGGTTTAAAGTTGCCTATTTGTCTACCTCTTTGTATGCGTGGGTTAACCCATTCATGCCCGGAGATCCCCTTGAAAAGTATTTTCTGCAGCTGTAATACTTCTTAAAAAACAAAAGAGTTAAGCTTGAGTTGGACAGACGTTTGAAATTCTTTGTCCATTTGGTAGTAACATTTCTCCCTCGAAAATGTTTTGAAAATCGCTGTTAGAGAGATATTGCCTAATTAGTCAGGCAGTTTTAGCTGCCACTACAGGTAGGAGAGGGTTAAACTGACAAAGAACACATGAGAATGAGGTCATGGTTTTTTAAGGCCAGTGAACTACTTATTTTCTTACCTGATTAACTCATTCATTCTTACTGAAGGCCAAAAAAGTTATTATTTTTTATTTTTAAATCATTTTTATTCATTTCTCCATGGGTCAGGCACGATCCCAAAACAAATACATACAAACAGAGTTGTACAAGACAAATATCAGTGTTATTTTTATAAACTAAACATGAATCATACTTGTAGTATGATAATGAGAATATAATAGGCCTAATTTGGTATCAAGATTTTTTCATGAAAGCAACTTTTGAAAATATTTAAAGGCGAAATGCAGATGAGATACCAGCAACCATTCACCATCAATTATTTTGCTAATTTGTGCTTTATCACCAAGTCATATTCAGAATTATCCTAGATCCAGACAATTCTTCACTAGGTAATTCTGAGCATAATATATTGATTTCTTGCATTCCCTGTATTTTGAGGGTAACACCTGTGGGTGTAGTTTTTTCTTAGGATATGGCAGAAGAAGTGACAAAAAAACGTAATTCCAAATTCCAGCTTCGCTTGGGCCAGGGTCTTAAGTAGTATTTAGAAACTGGGTGCCCAAAATTGACAATTATGAAAAAAATTGGCTTCCTATTTTTCAAGGGAGACCACAATATACTCAGATTACAACCATGTATTAATTTATTGAAAGAAATTAGGCGTAATATCGTTATACAATGTCATAGGATTTATATTGGGTGAAAAAAAAATGAATTATGTGATTGAAAATAACGTTTTAAGAAATTACTCTTATTTGGGTGTCTTGGAAGTTGATTTGTGAGGGTTTTGGTGTCCAAATGACGCCTAAACACCCTGCTGGCTAAGACTATGGCTTAGACTGTTTTCACCAAACGAAGTTGCACCTAGGCAACAGTTCTTTAGAAAACCCTGAATCATCACAAGCATGTGTTTATATCCTGACCTGCTACTGCTTGAGGTTAGACACTGCCTAGAAGTGTTTATGTATGACTCAGGCTGTGAGGTCACCCCTCCAGGTCAAAGGTCAGGGCTCACATGTGATTCCCATTGCTCTAAGTCTTGAGCACCCTAGGGCTCTGGGCAGGCCACATATTTCGAAAGATTTCAGTAAGATTTCGATAATAAACGACCACTTTCTTGTTTGGAACAAAAAGAATAATTTCCAATGAAATACAATATTGATTTAAAGACTTTTCTAGTCTCTTAACCTTCCAATGGTGAGGCTCCTTTTGTCCAAAGCACAAGGACGCAAAGACTTTTGTAAACCATCTAAACCCTGTCATGTTGGTATTCATTGGAAAGCTCTTGCTGAGTACTCTCAGATTAGTACCCATGTGCCAGGGGTTCACTCATTCTTTAGTTTTTTTGCATAATTTTGTATCGGCCAAATCATCCACCAGCAGCAACAGGGTTAATACTTTTGCTAGTGACAGACCCCTATGAGGTTGTGGAAATACTGGGCTACTGTATGCCATATGCCCTCCTAAAGCCTAAAATTAAGAAACAATTGCTTGTTTCCTGTAACCTGACCCTAACAAGTTTTTACTCAAAAAATCCCTACCTAAAGTTTTTTTTCAGCCCTTCCAACTCCCAATCAACATAAAACATGCATGAAACACATCTTTTGGAGAAAAAAATATAATCAAAAAAAATGAAAAAAAATGTATTTATCCTATTTTATTGTACTCATACAGGAAACAAAAGAACTAATTTTCATGCCTCACCAGATGGCTGTTGAATAATTCACTCAATAATTCACATTCACCCACGGCTGAGTCACCAAGATCACCCCACCACTCAAGTCTGTACGCCTCAATGGTTGACATGGGTTGTTTCCTAGCTTTTCATTGGTTAACCTCTTTCATGCACAAAGAGCCTTTATGACATGATGCAAACACAAATATCTACAGAAAATGGTGAATTATAAGAAAAATTGAGAGTAGTAGCTCTTTGGGTTATTTTTTTTACAGGGAATCGTTATAGTAAAACGCACGTTAAACCCTTCTGTGGGCTACTACTTCTTATAGAAGCATGTGGTAGGACTACTAAATCTTAGGGACTAGTACTCCCATAGTCTTAGCCAGCAGGGCGTCTGGGTGCCTTTTTGGACACACAAACCCTTAAAAGGAACCCCTCAGGACACCCAATTTTTTTGTGTGGAATTTCTAAAAATCTCAATCTCAAGCTTATAATTGAATTTTTTCATCTAGAGCTTTATAATTCCCATGCTATTGTTTAATGATATCATGCCTTATTTTGATGACTTTATTCATGTTTATGGTTGAAATATGAGTATATTGTGATCCCCTTAAAAATTTGGACGCCCCAAAATTTTATAACTGCCAATTTTAAGCACCCAGTTTCTAAATCCTGGCTAAGACACTGAGTACTCCTATGTTGGCTACTTGAATGTTTTGGAAACGTTGAGCCCTATGTCAATAACATAGATCTAGCTCATTTATCATTATCAAATTGGTTTATAATTAGCAATAGGAAACTTGTATACCATATACATTTTGTTCAAGCAGCCAGAAGTACTTTAAATAGAGTTGTTACAAAAGACATTGAAATTAGAGAACTCATTTGAAAAGCCCTCTAGTGTGCTATGGTGTCTACCATGCTGCGTTTGTTTTTGATTTAACCAGTCATCCAAGAAATGGCAAGACAATTTGGGCTAACGCAAGCAAGGTTTAGAAATGATTTAGGTTACTTATCCCTTATGATGCTGGTGGCTAATTTTGCCAATACAAAATGTTACAAAAATCCTGGAAAATGCCTGAAACCCTGGCAAATGGGTACTCATCAGAGAGCACTTGACGAGAGCTTTCCAAAGAATACCAACATGACCAGGTTTAGATGGTTTTCAAAAATATTTGTGTCCTTGTGCTTTGGACAAAAGTAGCCTCAGCATTGGAAGGGTTAACAAATATGGTGCCTGCTTTTGTTTGAGTGTTGGGCACAAGTGTGACAGATTAGCCAAGGTACTAGTAGTTTACCAGGGTAGGGTAAATATGAACATGACATACCAGTTTAAAGACAATCAACATATGAATACCTGTACATAAACTGCTTAACCCTTATGCTGCTTGCTTGCGGCTTATTTGGCCAATACACAATGATAAAAAAAATTGGGTGATATGACTGATATCTGTCTTACAAAAGTTCAGAAATATTTGAAGTAGAAATGTACATCAGAACCGTATCTCCAAGTCTCCTTCCAATATTTTGGGATTTTTTGCTTCAAGGTTATTTTCAAAGGGTTGACAGACCCAGATGACAATGGTCAAGTTGATCTCCCAGCATGAATGGGTTAAAGGCTAACCCTTTCCACGCTGAGGCTAATTTCGTCCATGACAAAAAAATGCAAAAAGTTCTGAGAAACATCTGAACCCTGTCATGTTGGTACTCATTAGAAAGCTCTCACTGAGTACTCCCAGATGAGTACCCATGGGTTTCAGTCATTTTTCAGGTTTTTTGGATCATTGTATATTGGCAAAATTAGCCACCAGCAGCTTAGGGGCTAATGTGTAAAGCCCAATTTCTCAGTTTGTGGTCTAGTTGTGACACAGTTACATGATAAGCTCCACACCAGGAAGCTCAGTAAGAGGAATCTATATTCATTTTCACTCACATGTCACACCTTTACTGATAAGGTCACAAATATCACTGTCTATCGTCTTTGCATTTGTCAGAGATATAAAGATACATTGTAGCCAGTCCTTAAGATAAGAAATATAATTAGTTTGATCTCTGACATCTGTCTGGTTTACCAGTCACAACATATTGGTGAGTAGTCACTATGCTGGCATGCCCTATTTATAGGACAGGGTCTGACACTAAGATTTCAGGCTAGGGGCCCGAAAAGGTCTTTAGATAAAAATTAGTGGTCAAACATAGGATTTCTAGTTATTTCACATAGTATTTTGGGCCCCTGTGAACGTCGAACCCTGTAGGACTGTCATTGAAAAGAAATTGGTCCAATCCTTTTAACCCTTCCAATGCAGAGACTACTTTTGTCCTAAGGACAAGGGCGCAAAGGTCTTTGAAAACCTTCTGAACCCTGCCAGCTTGGTATTCATTGGATAGCTCTTGATGAGTACTCTCAGATGAGAACCCATATGCCGAAGTTTTAATAGTTTTTCAGGTTTTTTGCCTCATTTTGTATTTGCCAAATCAGCCACCAACAGCATGAGGTTTAAAAATATATTTCAATTCCAATTGTCAGGTATTTTTTTTATTTACAGGAATGTGATTTGCACAAAGAAGCAGACACTTTGAGCAACTATCAATGCGTAATCGCAGTAAAATATTTGCTTGGAGAAAAGCAATAATTTACAATTGAATTTTTTCTTGGAATATTCCTTTTGATACCTGTTTGTAATCTGTATTATATGAATGAACAACTTATCATCCATATGGTTCATTTTGTATTTTTCATTCAGCACATATCCTTTATTTGAAGTCCTCATTGTTTTTGAATAGTCTAGTAATAGATGATATATACCATGAATAAATTACTTGTGTCATACCATATTTATTTTGGATACTCTATTTTCAGTATGTTGGCCCGCCTCTTGGATACGTTCAGCAGTTGGTTGTCAAGGCAACAGTGTCGCCATGGCAACCAAAGCGCCTGGTACCCACGGATGCCTTCAGAGCACCTTTATCTACAGTCTTCGATATGCTGGATCAAATCAATAACTTCCAGTTCAAAGATGGGTGAGTAATTTACTCTGTTCTTATTCAAGGATAAAACCAGGGCTTAACATTCACTTTTAAAGACAAGTAGGGCAGGTAAACTTCAATTTCTACCAGCCTGACACAATTTTGCCCTGCCCTGCAAAAGGTGTGAAAGAATGAACTTGAAAGTGTTTTTTCTGCATGCACAATACTTGTACCAATTAAATGTTTTCCTGCTTTAGCTTAATCTCTACTTTAAAAAAAAAATTGAATTTCCCTTGTGTCTATCTCTGAAGTTACATGATGAAATCTTTTACTTGCCTGGGGCAGTAGGGTAACCCTTAATGTTGAGTCCTGAAAACTCATTGTATTATGTTATAAGGAACGAGTTATAGTTATAGTATAGGGTTTACTATCAGTTTGTTTATATATGTGTGTTTGGGTTTTAGTGTGTACACTCGTCTTGATTTCAGTAAAAGAGTAATATTACCAAAGTATCTGACAATTCTTGATTTATTGACGAATAGACAAATATCAAGTGCTAAAGGAAAACTACTATTACCAAGTCACTGGCAACTTTCTCACATGCCTCAAACTGTAGTAAACCCCTTTGACTGCTCAGCTATGGAGGCACCTATGCAGGGTCTTAACCAGGATATTTAAAATGCTTGTCCAAAACAGCACTTCCAAAATTTCTGCCTGTCCTGATTTAGCCACTCATCTACTTCAAATCCTTATACCAACTACACGATATAGCCTATTGTGTCAAAAAAGGAAATTTACGCCATGTCCGAGAAAATGGTTAGTTAGGAAAATATTTGATTTTTACCGCCAAAATATCAAAATAAAAAATCTTCATAGAAAAATATTGCCTGTCCTAAGAGAAGGTTTTCAGTAAATTGCCTGTCTAAAAGACAGGCAGAATGGGTCCTGGCTAATTCCCTGCACGTATGTATACCTCTATATGATTTGCATGTTTTTCACACCTTTAGGGATAAAATCACCTCTCTTGGCGACTATTGCTACCACGTCAGCGAGACTCTCACGGAGAAACAGGTGCGCGGACTCTTCCCAGAGTACAACTGTCTCGTCATCTCACCGGGGAATCTCTGGCGCAAAAACAAGATGCGCTTCAACAAGGATGAACAGATCATACAGACAGTCTACAAGAAGTACGGACAGAGCCTGGACACTCCTCATGTAAAGGGTGAGTAAATGATACAGACACTGAAATAAGTACTTGCCCGCTTGCCCCGGCAAGTGAATCTTTGAAAAAGGGCTTTCGAGCAAGAACATATAAGTTTTCACTTGCCCGAGTGGGCAAGCTGATTTTCTGAACACTAAACACATTTTTACATAGAAAATGGCACAGATACCCAGAAATATGCAAACAATGCAACAAAACTCAAAAGAAAATGGTTGTCAAATCAAGAATTCCATGATAAATGATACATGCGATTCTAGCATATGTTGTAACTTATTTCGGGCAAGTTAAAAAATGATGTCAGGCAAGTATTAATAATCATTAACTACTTGCCCAACTTAGTAAGTTAGTTCTGGAACCTATGTTGGTGCCTGCAATAGATTGATAAAACATAAGCTTGAGATGGTAAACTATCCATCTAGGTATACTTTTTCATGCTTTCATAGGTACATACTGGTAGTTTCATGTCTCACAAGGGCAGAATTCGATAGTAGCTGGTCTGAGGTACCTGTAGCAATTCAAGTACCCCATACTCTTTCCTGGATGTCAAGTATCACTAACCCTTCCAGTGCTGAGGCTACTTTTGTCCAAAGCACAAGTACGCAAAGATTTTTTTGAAAACCCATCTAAACCTGGTCATGCTCTCGCTGAGTACTCTTAAAATGAGTACCCATGTGCCAGGGTTTCAATCATTTTTCAGGTTTTTTGCTTCATTTTGTATTGGCCAAATTAGCCACCACCAGCATAAGGGTTAACCCTTATGCTGCTGGTGGTCCTTATAAGGTAATTTAAAAAGAGTACTTTTTGCAGAAGCTTTCAGTTTAGAAGTTATGAATATGGAAGTATCATGGCAAAAGTTTTAAATTATCATTGTATATTGAGAATTGTATTTGTTTGTTTGTTTCCAGATGTGCTCTTTGGCCTGTCATGGAAGGACACCGGAATCACACGCTTCTACATCAGAAACAGACAGAGGGTCATCTCATACGCCATCACTATTATATTCCAAACATATCAACCCAAGTAAGAAATCTTATTCCAAACATATCAGCCCAAGTAAGAAATCTTATTCCAAACATATCAACCCAAGTAAGAAATCTTTTTCCAAACATATCAACCCAAGTAAGACATCTTAATCCAAACATATCAACCCAAGTAAGCAATCTTATTCCAAACATATCAACCCAAGTAAGAAATCTTTTTCCAAACATATCAACCCAAGTAAGATATCTTATTCCAAACATATCAGCCTAAGTAAGAAATCTTAATCCAAACATATCAACTGGAGTAAGAAATCGTATTCCAAACAAGTAAGACATCTTATTCCAAAAATATCAGCTAGAGTAAGAAATCTTATTCCTAACATATCAACACAAGTAAGAAATCTTATTCCAAACATATCAGCCTAAGTAAGAAATTTTATTCCAAACATATAAGCCCAAGTAAGAAATCTTAATCCAAACATATCAACTAGAGTAAGAAATTGTATTCCAAACAAGTAAGACATCTTATTCCAAAAATATCAGCTAGAGTAAGAAATCTTATTCCTAACATATCAACACAAGTAAGAAATCTTATTCCAAACATATCAGCTAGAGTAAGAAATCTTATTCCAAACATATCAACCCAAGTAAGAAATCTTATTCAAAACATATCAACCCAAGTTAGAAATCTTATTCCAAACATATCAACCCAAGTAAGAAATCTTATTCCAAACATATCAACCCAAGTAAGAAATCTTATTCCAAACATATCAACCCAAGTAAGAAATCTTATTCCAAACATATCAACCCAAGTAAGTAAATGTTATTCCAAACATATCAGCCCAAGTAAGAAATTTTATTCCAAACATATCAGCCCAAGTAAGATATCTTATTCCAAACATATCAGCCCAAGTAAGAATTCTTATTCCAAACATATCAACCCAAGTAAGAAATCTTATTCCAAACATATCAACCCAAGTAAGAATTCTTATTCCAAACATATCAACCCAAGTAAGAAATCTTATTCCAAACATATCAACCCAAGTAAGAATTCTTATTCCAAACATATCAGCACAAGTAAGAAATCTTATTCCAAACGTATCAACCCAAGTAAGATATCTTATTCCAAACATATCAACCCAAGTAAGAATTCTTATTCCAAACATATCAACCCAAGTAAGAATTCTTATTCCAAACATATCAACCCAAGTAAGAAATCTTTTTCCAAACATATCGACCCAAGTAAGACATCTTAATCCAAACATATCAACCCAAGTAAGCAATCTTATTCCAAACATATCAGCCACAGTAAGAAATCTTATTCCAAACGTATCAATCCAAGTAAGAAATCTTATTCTCCCACTTAGAGGTTCACTGTTTAGGATAATGTGTAGGTCATGCTAAAACCTGTAAAAGTTAGAATAAGCATACAGAAACTGATCACCAATGTATGTGTTGTAAAATTTGGAAGTTTTCCACATAATTATCTATATAGTAATGTATATATATATATATATAGTTTAAGTGCTTGAATGTGCGAATTCAAAGTAGCATACGTGCCCAACAGCACTCCTAATTAAAGCTGTATACAGTATACTTAAAAGTAAAAATGGTAATTAATTTTATTATTCCTCACGCGAGGATACTCTTATCCTATTGGATTAGAGCCATGTGTCAAAACTGTTGGCTACCTGTGTCTCTGTAGGTTCCTTGACAGCAGTCACCATTCGACGTATTGTCACCCTTTGTCAAGGAGCTGTGAATTGTAAACCTACCGTTTCATGATTCCTTATATTGTTGAGGACCTCATGCTTTCAAGGTCCCCATGCGTGGCGAAAGTATGTTAAGGCCTTAGCAGAAAGCCGCCGTCAACAATGGAATTATCTTATTGTTGTTTATTGTTTTCTTTTAGTTTCATATCGAGCCTGAAGGAGAAGCTGTACCAGCACCACCCCCTGAGCGCCAAGACCTCCAACAGCAGCGGAGTCTCCCAGCTCACACATATCCACTTCAGAGACATCAACTACTTCATCGACTACACCCCCCTCATGGTCACCTACTTCGTCCTCTTCCTCTACCTCTACTTCTCAGTCCGTGAGTATCTTAAATAGCACCCCCTTCATCGACGACTACTACTACTACTACTACTACTACTACTACTACTACTACTACTACTACTACTACTACTGCTACTACAACTTCTACTACTACTACTACTACTACTACTACTACTACTACTACTACTACTACTACTACTACTACTACTACTACTACTACTACTACTACTACTACTACTACAACTACAACTACTATTACTACTACTACTATTACTACTACTACTACGACTACTACTACTACTACTACTACTACTACTACTACTATTGATGATAATAATAATGATAATAATAATAATAATAATAATAATAATAATAATAATAATAATAATAATAATGATAATGATAATTTCGCCAGTATTCATTTACTTCTTATAAAAACCACTCATAATCAGTATATGCTATTCTCATATATATTTATTTTTTCGATTAGACCAACATTTTGCATGTTATTGTATGTTTATTGGGGTCTCTCACCTGTACTGTAGTAGTGAGATGGGTGAGTAGTTGGACTAAAGAATAGACTTCTATTGTCCTTTATATTACTCTTAGGTAAGATTGAGTTGGTGAAGTCTAAGTGGGGTCTAGCGCTCAGCGCCGTGGCAACGGTCATTGCGTCATTACTCATGTCTGTTGGAATCTGTACCTTTTTTGGCCTCACTCCCAGCCTTAGTGGAGGGTAAGTACATCTACTATCTGCAATTAACCCTAATACTGCTGGTGGCTAATCTGGCCATAACAAAATCATGCACATAACCTAAAAAATGACTGAATCCCAGGCAAATGGGTACTCATCTGAGACTACTCAGCGAGAGCTATCCAATGGATACCAACATGACAGGGTTTAGCTGGTTTTCAATACATCAGTAGTACTTGAACATGCAGTCGCTCATAAGTTTAACATGTGTATTGATTAAAGAATCCCTTTACTGTACTATAAATACAATGGAGGTTTTTATAATTTAAACCCCTCTATACATGGCATATTTTGCAAGATCTTGAGGTCTTTTTACTATATTTTCACATAGATTTTCCCTCTTGTTTATTTCAATTAGAATTTTCATTCTGTGTATTTTCAGTGAGATCTTCCCTTACCTAGTGGTCATTATTGGTCTGGAGAATGTCCTTGTGCTCACCAAATCTGTAGTGTCCACACCAGTGCATTTGGACGTCAAAATAAGAGTCGCGGAAGGTAAGTGTGCAATATCAATTATAATCAATGATATTTACCTTTGTGGATTACTGAAGAATGGCTATTTTTTGTGTGTTTTTTATTTTCCCGTTTTTCCCCGATGCTTTCAAACGGGAATAAACAACACAGGAAAAAACAATACAATACATGTCCGGACTAAATAAACACGGAAAAATCCTGACCTTAGTTTAATAGGCTATATTCTTTGGTATATTAAAATTTAAGATATACATAAAAAGGGAAAGTTAGAAACGGAAAAAACGTATGCCCTCTCTTCGGAAATATTAGAAACAGAAACACCCAAAAATGACAAATTAGGGAAAATTGTTACACAGAAAAATTAGCCGTTCTACAGTATGCAGATTCAGAATAATTAGGAAAAGATCAATAGTTACAAAAGGCTATTAAAAGAGCAGACTGTTAGTCTGTTATAGATATAAATTTCTTTTTATTCCTTACTATACTGCAATTTGTACATTTAAAGAAAACTAGTTGTATTGATCAATATTCGGAAGATCAGATGCCGATCTCAGTTTGCCACAGACTGAAATATGACTGAAACCCTGGCACATGGTTACTCATATGAGAGTACTCAATGAGAGCTTTCTGATGAATACCAACATGACAGGATTTAGATGATTTTCAAAATAGTTTGAGTTCTTGTGCCTTAGACGAATGTAGTCTCGGCATTGAAAGGGTTAATATGACAGTGAATATAGTTTGGTGGCTGAGTTCTTGTGCCTTAGTCGTTTCAGCATTGAAAGGGTTAATATGACACTATAGTTTTCACCTTTTCTTATTGATAGGTTTGAGCAAGGAAGGATGGCACATCTTCAAGAACCTGGCGGCTGAGCTCCTTATCCTCCTCTTTGGTTTCTTCACATTTGTACCTGCAATTCAGGTAAATCATTACTCATTCTTGGACAGTCGTCTTTGTCGTAGGCCTAGAGGAAAAAAGTTTCTTGCAGCGGTCTGAAAAATAAAGGGTTGAGTTTTATGCATGTTCTATGTTGAATGGGAGTTGGGAGGGCAGAAAAAAACTTAAGGGTAGCTTTTATTTTATGTAAAAACTTGCTTGGGTAGTTTTACAGGAAACAAACAACTTTTTAGGCCCTTTACTGGATATTGTACATTTGAATGTAACTTAGGTATGGATTATAGAAACTTTTCGAAGATGGAATTTGAAATATTTGATTATTGTCACTTGTTTCGCTATATTATGGGTAAGTAGTGACTGCCCCTATGTAAGTGGTGAAAGAAACCAGAGTACCCAGCGAGAACAACCGCCTTACCCCAAGTCACTGGCACTTTCTCACATGCCCGGCCTGGATTCGAAACCCTGGCAGTGGTATGAGAAAGCAAGCAGTCATTGCCAAGACCATAGACCACTTGGCTATTGGGGGAGGCCCTTTAATGGTTGTAGGTTAGGTTCTAATAAAGATTTCCTTCAAATATTTTCTAGGAAGTTTTTCTGTCAGAAAGATATGACCAAAGTAGTGTGGCTGTTTTTATTTTGATTCCTGAATTAATGGTTTGTAGTAAAACTATGTTCTTTATTCTATAGAGTTAATGGATGTGGCCTTTGCCATTACACAGGTAAAAGTTAACGGGCCCGTTATGGGCCAGTTACGGGCCACGTTTGACACGGGGCCGGTACGGGCCCGTTTTCGATCCTTCAATATATCTACATTTCAAAATAAAAAATGTTCCAATTGTCTTCCGCAGGAAGAAAAAAGAGAAGAAAAAGATTATTGATGGGCTCGTACGGGTTTGTCAAAACGGGCCCATTATAACAGGTTCTGAGTCCGTAACGGGCCCGACAAAATAACGAGCCTGTCAATTCTTACCCGTGGAGGACGTCAAGATGGTATCAATTTCATGAATTCATAAATTAAACTTGTTATTTTTTAATGTAAATTGAGCACTTTTTGAAATGGTTCAGTTAAGGCTGTGCCATGACATTTCTGTGCATACAAAGTATATTTGGGTATAACTTTTCCTGTAATGGTATCATGATCTTGATTGTATGTCTTATCATGTGTTTCCTTGCAGGAGTTCTGCCTGTTTGCTGTGGTGGGTCTCTTATCAGATTTCTTCCTACAGATGGTATTCTTCACTACAGTCCTTTCCATAGATATTCGCAGGATGGAGGTAAAATATTACCTTTTAACCTGTTCATGCCAAGAGTGTCCATGTGCAGGGTCTCAGCCAGGATTTAGAAACTAGGAGGCCAAAATTGTCAATTTTAAATTTTTGGGGCCTCCAAATTTTAAAGGGGGACCACAATATCCTCAGATTTCAACCCTGAACATGTATACATTATTGAACTAAGGTATGATATCCTTATACAATGTCATCGGAATTATATGGAGATGAAAAAATTCAATTACCGTAATTTCGCGTGTATAAGACGCACTTTTTTACACTAAATTTTACACTCAAATAGGGGGTGCGTCTTATACACAAAGCTAGAAATCTAGGGTGTTTTACATCGAGTTACCAGGCCACTCGGAGATCGCCAATTACAATTATAATGCGGCGGCCAAGACAACGCGCATCGATGTTTGCCTCGTCATTGATGAATTGTAATTACCGAACCACTCTCCGCTAGAATTTACTGATTACAATCGATGTGACATGCCTAGGACAATGGGTAGTGAGTACCCACACAGGGTGATACGCATTGATGTCACGGTGATGTCACATTTCACTCATCTCAATATGCGTTTTACTGGGTTTCTATTGTTATTCATGAGGAGTTGATATCCTACAATAATTCCCAAAAGGGGGTGCGCACTATACACAAAGCTAAGGTCTATACATCATTTTAAAGGCCTGGATAAGGGATGCGTCTTATATACGGGTGCGTCTTATACACGCGAAATTACGGTATGTGCTTGAGATTGACATTTTAAGAAATTCCTCTCGAAAAAGTTTGGGTGTCCTGAGGGTTGCTTTTTTAGGATTTGAGTGTCCAAAAAGACACCCAGACGTCCTGCTGGCTAAGACCATGTCCATGTGGTCTGACACAAATACAAATCACTTGAACATAACCATCAGTTCAAAGAAACTATATATTTAAAGTTTCTCCAGAGAAACAATTATTCGTTCAAAAGCTTTTTTGAGATAGTCGAAGTTGCAAAATTTATTTGTTAAAGTAAGATTGTGATGGCACTCTGAGGCTGAATGTCTTAGCTTCAAACACAATTTGCATTAAAAAAATATTTATATTGGTGGTAGTACTTAATAAAAGATGCAATTTTGATTTCTTTGTTGTTAAAGTATATTAAAGGTTTATTAATTAGTGAGTAAATTCATATTAACTGAAGTAGATACTGTAGAATGGCTAATTTTTCTGTGATTTTTATTTTCCTGTTTTTTCCCGAATGCTTTCAAATGGGAATAAACAACACAGGAAAAGAGGGGGAAATCCTTGTCCTTACCCATTAATATTTACTCTTTGGTATACTAAAATTAAAAATCTACATACAACGGGAAAATTAGAAATGAAAAAAAACACATGTCCTCTCTTCGGAAATATTAGAAACGGAAACACCCAAAAATGATTAGGGAAAATTGTTACACGGAAAAATTAGCCATTCTACAGTAGTCATCAGGGCTAAGCCAACTTATTATTGATATTGGTGTTGTAATCTGATAAAGAAATTAATGCATTGCCATGATTTTCTGTGTGTGTTTTTCAGCTGACTGATCTTCACAAGCAGAGTGTCCACCAAGCGTTACTGGAAAACCCCGACCTTCAGGTGACCCACCCTCCACTACAGTGCCCCGTAATGTCTCGCCTTAACCCCCCGCCCGCCGTACCCGCAAACTCCGAACGATTACACCGCTCCAAATCCATGCCGCGCCTTCACATCCCGCTCCCCCCTCAGTCCATCATATCCCATCATTCCCCGCCAAACTCGCCCAGAGACACGGACGATTTCTTCCCCGCGCCGTTACTGAAGAAACTCCCGAAGCGTCTGCGTGTCATAAACTTTATTGCCCGCACGCGTATGGTGCAGCGCGGGATAATGGTCTGCACGGTCATCTGGATCGGGCTGCTCGTCTATAAAACCGGACTCTACGTCGAGCACTTGAAACAAATGGACGAGAACGATACTGCGATATCGGCAGCGCTCAATAAGATCCTTCACTCGGAGGGGATCGAGGATTTTGATTACGACGACGGAGAGGCTCCCACTCGAAGGTCAAATGGTCAAGGTCAGGGGGAGCGGTTGAGCAGTATGATAAAAGAGGGCGTTCAGAACAGCCTCGTGATGCTCCAGCATGAGGACCCAATGCCCTGGACGCACCTCTCGTACCAGCACTGGCCACAAGTGTTTGGCTACTATAACACTAGTGTGGCAGGAAGGTGAGTAAAAAATCCTAGCCAGCAGGGCGTTTGGGCATCTTTTGGACACCCACTCAAAAATCATCCCACAGAGAGTAATTTCATAAAATATCAATTATAAGATTTTACCACCTCAATATAATTCCAATGACATGGTGCAAGGACTTAATGCCTAATGTCAATGAGTAAATACAAGTTTATGGTTGTAATCTCAATATATTTTGTTCTTCCTTGAAAAAAAGGATGCCCCAATGTTTTAAAAATGCAAAAATGTCTTTCCACTGCCTGGGTTTGAATCTCGTCCGGGGAATGTGAGAAAGTTGCCAGTGACTTTGGGTTAGGCGATGGTTTTCACCAGGTACTTCCGACTGGCTAGTCATAACTTAGCCGCACTATGGCAGAAAAAGTGATGAAATTCCAAATTCCACCTATGTGATTTTTGGTTCTATCTCTGCTTGCAGGTATTTGAGTATTCTTCCCTCAATCCACATTTCCACCATTGTCAATTCTTTCACCTATGTAATCTTTGGTTCTATCACTGCTTGCAGGTATTTGAGTATTCTTCCCTCAATCCACATTTCCACCATTGTCAATTCTTTCACCTATGTAATCTTTGCTTGCCGTTATTTGAGTATTCTTCCCTCCATCCACATTTCCACCATTGTCAATTATTTCTCCTATGTGATTTCTGGATCTATTTTTCTTGCAGGTATTTGAGTATTCTTCCCTCAATCCACATTTCCACCATCGTCAGCCCGGATGAGGCCGTTAAGATGCGCCATCCCACAGAGAACCAGAATGCATATCGTACCAGCGGAGAGACAGACCAAACCTTCACCTTAAAACACTCCGCCAAGCAGAAAAAGGAGGAGAAATACACTAGTATTCCTCATATAACGCCCGGGCAAGCCAGCCACCTGATCGCACGGGCAAAAAAACTAAAATTATACCCGCAATCGCAGACGGAACTGGTAGTGACAGTCGCGCTGGGCATTGCCAGTACTATATTACTTGTGTATTTTATGATGGTGTTATATCGATGCATGTGCTCCAGAAACTATGCCAAATGGAGATCATCATGGTCGCGGGTTAGAAAAAATAAAAAATCATCCATGTATTTTAAACAAATCAAGGAGTCTGTGCCGCTGATTCTGGAAGGGCATCGACAGGAAGTGGAGAACGCAGTCGTGGACGGACCGTTAATCGTCAGTTCCTGTCTCGGGGGCCAGATCAGGGTGTGGGACTCAACGTCAGGGGAGTGCTTAACTGCTATACATAGAAAAAGGTTAGTACTTAAAATTCATAGTCATAGCCAGCAGGGCGTGTGGGTGTCATTTGGACATCCAAACCCTCAAAAATCACCCCTCAGGACATCCAAATTGATTTGAGAAGAAATTCTTAATATGTCAATTTTAATTACATACAAATGTATATCACCCAATTTTATAACTTTATTCCTATCACATATATATGATTATGTGAAGTATTTTACCAGCTGAGTACCTACGACTTGATGTTATTTATATATCTTGTGTCAGTCTTCTAACATCAGACTCTCCAAATTTTTTTTTTTTACATATTTGCATATTTCAATGTTTCATGTTTCAGTATTTACAACTGGATTTTATTCATATATCTTATATCAGTCTCCTAGCAGACTTTCCTCATTTATTTTATCCATATATTTGCATATTTCAGTGTCTCGCCACCGATGGTCCGTAAACCTGCTGTTGGGCGGAACATGGATGATAGCGAGGCAGATTTATACGCCGAATACCATGGGAGTCTGGAACCGTTATCCGACATCGACGAATCGTACTCCACCCCTCCTAGAAAAGGTCATCGTAGATGCCATTCTGACTATTCCAGTATAAACTCCCCTCCCAGAGAGAAAAACAATCTCTTTAAGGAGATTCCCGACTTATCCAGTTCCATAGACACAGACTTCTTCTCATTGGCTAATCAGAGCGCCAGCTCAGCCAATCAGAGCTTAGGAAACCTATCAGGTGACTCCTCCTCGGTGGCCTACAGCCCCTCGCAACCCTGTTACGATCCCTCCCCGGTTAGTCAAGGTGGCTATAGTTTTAGTAGGTTTGAGCTTTTGTACGGAGAGCATAAACAGGTGGTTGAAGGGAGCAGGCAGTATTTGGCTCGGAAGCGGCAATCTCAGCAGGAGCAGGAGGAGCAAGAGCAAGCCTGGTATAAAAGTAGTCCAGGCGAGCGGCCGGAGGAAACGCTCAAACGCATGCGAAGCTGGAGCCAAGGTGGGTCCACCGGTGATTCTACTTTCACTTTACACTAGTTACTCTAGAATGATAAGGCACCTTAATCCATTCTCACTCAGAGATCCTCTAGAAAGTATCGTCTGTACTTTCCTACTTTGGAATAAAGTTCACAAAATAGTTGAAGGAGAGTTTTTGTATGACTTCTCTCTAACATTTTACATTCAATTATTTTCCAAAAAATGCTTTTGTTTAAAAAGTATTTCCAAAATTGTTAGGCCTTGTTTTGCCGCTCTGAGTGTTAATGGGTTTACCCATTAATGCTACTTATAGTGGCCAAAAGCAGCCTGACAATTTCGATGAAATTTTGCAGGCAAAAAGCAAGGTCAGAAGATATTTGATGCAGATATGTTAATCATTACATGACCAACAGCTCTCTTTAAAATATTTTGAGCAGTCATTTTTGATTACGAAGTTATCGTCAAAAGTATCAATGATCCAGATGACATTTTCTGGAGGAACTACTCTTAACCCATTTACACTTAGGGTGGCCAAAACAGGCCTGACAATTTTGATGATACTCTTCAAACAAAAGCATTTTTTGGAAAATACTTGAAGGGGAAATGATGATCAGAAGCAAAACAATGTTAATGAGAAACCAAACAACAACTCTCTTTCAAATATTTCATGATTTTTTGTTTTATTCCGAAGTTATTTTCAAAAGTATGATAGTAGCAGACGATACTTTCTAGCGGAACTCTGAGTGCGAATGGGTTAAGCATTAATGGATTAAACTTGCTCATGCTCGCAGCATTTTTTTAGGCCTTAAGTAAAAATAAATCAAATTAATTGTAAAAAGTACGATAATTCCAAATGACAATTTCTGGAGGAAATCATAAGCATTAATCGGTTAAACTTTTCTCAATTCATATTATTAAAATGACCCGCCGTGCGAGAATGGATACCAACAGTGTTTTACTTTTTACCGTAAATTCTCAGAAATTTTGACCACCCTATGAATTTAGGCCACTATAATTATTTGCCAAAATAATTATTTGGATATATAGACCACCCTTGGGCTATCAATGGTAGCTGTTTCACAAATTATGGACAATTATTACTCTGCTTTGTCAGTATTTTCATAAAACATGGGCCACCGTCAACCCATAATAATTGTAAATATAAAAAAGTGTCCCAAATTACTGAGGATTTACGGTACCCATAGTATGAGAAGACCCACTTCCCACCCACCCACCCTCCTGGCTTTATCATTCCCTTTATTTAACACAGTAGGTATGTATCATATGGAAGGGGAATGGGTAATCAAATAGAAGGAATAGTAGTGCTGAGATAATTACTTTGGATTGAATAATTGATGCTCACTCAATGAAAATCATGAATTTAACAAAATGGCAGACATCTTTGCCAAAACGAAAGTCAACAAAAAAAAATGCATTAAGCTGCCTTTCAAATCGTAGGGAATGTCAGTCTAAACATTGCTTTCAACTTTTCATTGTACTTTATTGTATTATTTCTTTAATTTAGCATCGAAGGATCTAAAAATACAATAAGGAAGATTTGAATTTGGAAAAAATATTTTGTCTAACATAAATGTAAAAAATAGAAGATATGTTTTTTTGTGGAATCCCAGACAAAACCGAATATTTTTTGTCCATACAGTAGTGATAAGTTCCTTTAAAATTTCAGGATACAATACAATATTGATGTTTCCTTAACAATTTGATATTTTAACAGTATTTTCAACGATACTAGTTGCCTCCCAGGGATCTAATTTTGTGAAATTTAGCACTGTCAGCTTCAAAGATTTTACTCATAAATAGCAAACTTTCTTTGCACAGAGACAACCAGGTATTAATAAAATCAATTTTGTATATTGTTTTACATGTTTCAAATTATAAACGATATTTAACTTGAATTAACTTTTTCAGTAAGATAATCTTTCCCATTCAATACCGGTATTTGATAATGTATCGAGTACTGGTACCTGTCCCTATGTAATAGTGTTTTAATGTTGATTTGTGTTTTGAAATAAGATATAATATCAATATTTTCTTAATGATACAATACCTTGACAATATTGTTAATGATACTGCCTGCTGCGTAGGGACCTAATTTTAGTAATCAGTGTTTTTATTTTGGTTTGTGTTTTCAAAAAAGGTGATGTACCTGGAACAGTGGAGTATGACGCAACAGTTCATGACATGAACTTCCAAGATAACTGTGCCCCCAGCGTCTGGTGCCTTGCTTCACAGGACAACCTGGTGGTGGCTGGCTGTGGCAACGGGAGAATTGAGGTAAGGCACCGATTCAGTCAGTGTAGACCAATCGCTGTGTGATTAATTAGAGAAAATTATTATAGATTTTGTTATTTTGTGATGTATATATCTTCCCTAATCCTTGAAGAAAAGATAATAAATCATAAACAATACATGGATGAAAATGTTATTATCATAATTGACGTAACTTCTTAAGTTTGTGAACATCCTCTCTAGTGCATAGTGGTAATAGTAATGTAAAGAATGTATTAAGATTGTTACCATAGTCTTTGCCAGCAGGGCGTTTGGGCGTCATTTGGACACCCAAGCCTTAAAAAGATCACCACTCAGGACACCCACATTTCTCAGTCAGGAATTTCTAAAAATGTCAATTTCGCGTATCTAATTATCTGTTTCATGCCAATATTAATAGGTGGTTTAAAATCATGATTTTCATTAAAGCAAACAAGTTATTAAGTATATATTTAAGTGTTTATGTGTTTATGTATTTTTCACAGTTCTGGGATGGGCTCACAGGCCAGCTGAAATGTCTATATGCTGAGGGCAAGTCTGGCGTGACAGCCCTCTGTTTTGTTGCCAACAGGTAGGTCAGGAGCTGGCAGAGATGGCCAATGTTTATACAGGTGAACTTGGATATGACCGACCCAATGGGACTAGGAAAATTGGTCCGTCATATGCAAAATCCGTTGTTTACATATGACGAATACTTGATATGCATTGGACTGGGACCAAGCATATCGTCCGTCATATGCAAAAATCCGTCGTACAGTGGTCCGTCATATCCAAGTTTACCATTCAAGCTAGGCACTCCTGAAAAGGGTAATTTGTTTGCTGTGATAGCTTTTGAAATAACATTTAAATAAACTATTCTAAAAGAGTTTTTTTCAGAAAGATTTTAACTCATTGATGCCTGGAGATCTGTTGACCTGTGTTAATTGGACCTATCATACTTATGAAAATGACTTTGGAATAAAGCTTAAATTCGCAAAATATTTGAAGGGGAGTTGTAGGTAGGATTCTGATGAACACTTCTACAAATATTTTCTAAGTATTGCTTTTGATGGAGAGATATTACCAGAATTGTCAAGCGGTTTTGGCTGAGGCCTAAAAAAAGAAATTGTTAGTTTCCTGTAATGGTCTGAAAAAAAGGTAGTTAGGTCGGTAAAAAAAAATTTTTTTGATTATTTTTTTGGTCAAAAATGTGTGTTTTATGCATGTTTTACGTTGATTGGGAGGGCAGAAAAAACTTAAGGGTAGGGATTTTTTTGAATAAAAACTTGTTAGGGTAGGGTTACAGGAAACAAACAACTTTTTTTTAGGCCTGATACATGCATGAATAGGTAAAAATAGCCTTGGCTTTGTTGGCTGCTACAGGCAAGATTGGGTCAAGAAATGCCCTTTTCTCCACTTCTAAAAATTTCTGATAATATTATCTGTGTTTATGAATATATCATCTTTGGGAGGCTATGAATCAAAGATTTAAATGCTTAGAAAATATACTATGATACTAAATATTTATAATTGTTAAAAACCTTGGAGTTTCATATTCTCAAAAAATGCAAAATTTGATACTACCTTTCCTCCATCATAGTTAGATACATGATATCTATTTCAATTGTACTCCACAAATTGACTGAGATAATACTGTTTGAAGGTGACTTCATGGCAGCGCCATCTGTGCCCCTTGATAGCCTAAGAAAGAAAAAATAATTTTGAAGGCAGAATTATGCTGCAATCACCAGTAAGACAGGCATTGTATAAGTGTTCTTCCGATTGTTCAAACATGCCGAACAGCGTTCGTTTGTGCCTCCGATTATCGATCATCGAACGCAATTTGACATGTTCGAACAAAAAAAGAACATGTATAAAAATTCCATTAAAATATAGGTGGACTTTAGTTAGTCCCTCCAGCCAGAAAAAACTGGGAAACAAAAGTTTATTTACCTGTTTATGGCTCCACCAAACAGGAAATACTTGGAGACCGCTCTAGAGAGGTGGATGAAGCCAGATCCTGCCCTCTGAGCGTGCAATGTAAACATGCCGCCATTACTATTTACCTCGCTTCATAGGGTACTGCGTCTTGACTATATGACATATAGGGGTGTTTTGAAGCTGTACCATATGACTCGAGGTAAATAGTTATGTGCACAACTACAATTATTAATCTATCTTTGGTAGTTCAGATGGACCATGATTGATCTTGAAAATTGTGACCGGTTCCAAACACTACATTGTATTGTATTTCAGAATAATTGCTTCGCGTTTGAATGGTACAGTGGACTTCCTTGAACTTGAGACATTCCAAAGTGATCCGGTGGTGCCAACGGTCTCCCAGACCTTAGCACACAGACCAACTGGTGAGTTCTTAGACCCATCTATCACGAAGACCAGTCGTAGCCAGGATTTAGTAATCGTGTGCCCAAAATCGCCAATCGTAAATTTATGGGGCTTTCTCAGGTAGACCACAATGTACTCAGATTACAACCACAAACATGTATTCACTTATTGAAATAAGGCATAATATCCTTATACAATGTTATGGGATTTTTATTAGGATGAAAAAATCAAATTGATTAAATTGAGCCGGGCTCCCTTGAATATTCCTGCAGCTTTCTGCAGGGAGCTTAAAGATTCACAACATCTTTAAGTAGCTTTTGAAGATGCAATTGGACTCCCTGGAAAAACAACAAATTTCAGGCCCTGATGATGTTTGTAACTTTTTCTTTTAGAGCTGGTCATCGACCTTATATATGATGTTTGTAACTGTTTCTAGAAATTTATGTATGTTAAAAAAACTCGGCTTGTTGGTTGTAGGGCATGTACGTAATGGCAGTAAGCCGAGTGGCAGCAACCCGTCTGTGATGAGCTGGGATCATATCATACACTGCACCCTGCTGCAGAGCGTGCGCGCCCACCAACAGCCAATCAACTCGCTGCAAACAGAGGGCGGCAGGGTCGTCACCGCCAGCCAAGATCACACCCTAAAGGTAATCCTTTCTTTTTGGAGAGGTCTCAAGTACCTTGATCCTCTTTTTGGCCATGGTATTTTCATGTTGTCACCTGGGGGCTGACATCTTGGATTTTGTAATTATAATGGCTTTCAGTTAACTGCAATTATTTTCTCGTGGGTTTGATTTTATGTTCTATCAAATATACAGTTTGCTTTTATACATGTTATGCTCACTCTTTTTATTTAAATTTTTTTTCAATGTTCTCATTTTTATATGAATATTAAAACTATGTTATTAAATTGTTGATATGTTTGGCTGATATTTTTCACACACTATTTCCTAGTGAAAGTGAATTTCATATTTATTGCAGGGATTTTAAATAATTGACCAATTAGCTAATGCCGCAGTTTATTTACATAAGTAAACTCACACGATATTGTCAGAGATGTTTAGATAGATACAAGCGTTTGCCTGCATTGATGTAGCAATGTGGCATAGTTTGTAGGATGCCTGGCTCCCAAGCGTGAGATCGCAGGTTCGAGTATCTGCTGGATCCCCATTTATAAGCGGGTTGGCCTGGTCGCTATATATATGTATGGCGTTGTGAAGGTCTGTCTATAGTAATTCTGCAACTGGAAGACACCTCGGAATTATTTTCAAAGAGAAGGGAGTTTATTCCTGGTTCCAGGTTTCTATTTGTCGCAATATTACCTAAGCTGTTGAAAGCAATGTAAAAAAAAAACTCCTTCCTTCCTCAATTCCTTTTATGTTGCCATCCTTTTATTCTTAAAGGGCGCTATCATTCATGAGTACCTTCCTTTTGTAGGTGTACAGGCTGGAGGACTGTTTGTGTTTATACACGTTACATGGCCACAGTGGTGGAGTAACGTCTTTATGTCTGGATAAGGTAAGGAGATCCATTATTCATATGATATTGCTATTATTATGGAGGAATTTAACTAAGAATGATAGATATTTTCTTGTACTGCGATATCTTGTCATTTTAATCTGATTATTTTGAGGTCATCAGAAAACTTAAATGAAGTACGGATCTATTAATCTGTTCTAAAGGTTTAAAAAATGCAGATTTCCAGGATCACTGTACTGTAAGACCAGGCCTGCCTGGTCACGGCACCAACAGGGCTACGTTAAAGTTGGTTCAAAGAATCCTCTAACCTACTTTTTACACATACCAATTTACTTCATCTCTCTCTTTCTTTTTAATGTTTTTTAGATTAATTAATTATAATTAAAGAATCCTCTTGCCTATTCTATACTTGTATCAATTTATTACATTTCTCTATTTATCTTTCTTATGTTATTTATATCATTATTGATATTATTATTTATATTTGTAATTTATATCATTATTGATATTATCATTTATTGATATTATTATTTGTATTATTTTATATCATTTATATTATTATGATTAATTATAATGTCTTATTTTATACAGACCACGCCTCTCGCTGCCCTTAGTGGGTCTGAAGACAGCTCCGTGCGTCTGTGGGACCTGCTCACGGGGGCGTGCGTTCATAAGCTGATCGGCCACGCGGGGACGATCAACTCCCTGACCTGCACCCTGCTCTACGTGATCAGCACCGGCAACGACGACCGCCTCTGCATCTGGGAGAGGAACAAAGGAGCACTGCTACATTGTATACAAATGGTAAGTTGCCTTCTTACATAGTATACAAATGGTAAGTTCCTTTGTTGCATTGTATACAAATGGTAAGTTGTGTCAGGGACCGACGTTAACTTTTGAAGGCACTTGCCCATTCGGGCAGAGCGACCCCAAGTTTCGCTTGCCCGAAAAATAATTCAACTTGCCCCCCCAAAATGTTATTTTGCACTTTGTTCATTATTAACACAATGACATCCTATTTTGGATGCCTCTTTAGCATTTTATGAGAATAAACTCTATAGAGGCATACAATTTAGAATGACAATCTCACTGTGAAGGGTGTATTTTTTCCGAAATAATGACGATAATCTTGGTCTAACTTTTGTATGGGGTATGAAAGTGGAAATATTGACTTGCCTGTTCGGGCTTTTAGATTAGGCCATGTACTTGCCCGAAACCGTGTTTTTTACTGTTGAACTTGCCCCGGACAATAGGGCAAGCCTTAGCGTCGGACCCTGTGTGTTACATTGTATACAAATGGTAAGTTGCCTTGTTGCATTGTATGCAAATGGTAAGTTGTCTTGTTGCATTGTATGCAAATGGTAAGTTGCCTCGTTACATTGTATACAAATGGTAAATTATCTTGCTGATTATTCTCACAGCTCCCATTAAAAATTGAGCATGGAAGCTTCAGTACCTATGTAAATGATGTTAATGATAATTGAAATACTTGAAAATAAAAGTGCATTTGGTTGATTGTTTGATAACATCTTTTCTGATAATATTTTCCATCAAAAGTTTGTTTTTGTAATGTACATGGCTTGATAATCTGGTCTTTTTGGTTATCATCAAAATTGGAAGTTCAGCAATTTGATGATGATGTATGTGACTAAGGACTTCTCATTTATGATGCTCCCTATCTTGTTGTTTTTTCAGGAGCCTGGTTACTGTAATAGTATTGCCATGTTGACCACCAACCTCCTGGTCAGTGGGGGACAGGTAAGAAGAGTTTTTTATTACATAAATGAGGGTACATGTTCGTACTTGGTAAATAAAGAAATCCATTCTAACTTTAGGGTTTACCTTTAGACCTTTAACTGGAGTTGCTTACTGCAATAAGGCCTAAAAAGATAAGTAATACTTAAAACCTGGATCATTACTTTTCTCAGGTATTGACAAAGCCTGATATTCTAAAGCTAACATGTTTTTCTTTGTATTTCAGGGTTGTATATTTCTATGGTATGTTAACCGTGGCAGGGCCAGATTTTCTAAAGCTAACATCTGTTTTTATTTGTATTTCAGGGTAGTATATTTCTATGGGATGTTAACCATTGCAGGGCCAGATATTTTAAAGCTAACATCTGTTTTTCTGTGTATTTCAGGGTTGTATATTTCTATGGGATGTTAACCGTGGGGACATCATCCGTCAAGTGAACGTTGGAAGTCATGACAATTCAGTGTTCATCAACAAAGTCCTCACCATTGGCAACGCCGTTGTTGTCTGTGACTATGGCAACCAGCTTCGCGTCATCCACTTTCCTGCAGTTCTGGAGAAGGCAGATTAAGCCCCTGTTTCACATAGCCGGTTGATCGTGGCTGTCGGTGCCGGTTCACTGTCCGGGATCAACTGGCCAGTGAATCGTGTAGATCGCCGGTTTACCTGTGTGTTCCGCTGACAATCTGCCTGATTTGCGAGGTGCTCCGGGATGTTTTGAAATGTTCAAAACATCCGGGAGCACCTCGCGGATCATGCCGGTCGACATTAAAAAACGACGCTCGCCGTATTGCTTGGTATGACTGTGGTGCGCCTTGGAACCTGAACCGGGACCTTTTTTACACAAGGATCAAGCAGGTTCACCAAGGTTCAGACCACGACATACGTCCCGGTTAACCGGCCATGTGAAACACTGGCTTTAGTTTCATATCAATATCATGCCCCACTATGGTTTTGATATTTACAGAGGGAGGGTGATTGGAACATGGACAGGGCTCGAAATTAGGGGATGCCGGGAGCCCTCGGCTCCCTTGAATTCTCCTGGGACTCCCTCAAATTTCTGCAGGGAGTCCAGAGATGTACTGGTTTGTATACACATCTCTAGGTAGCTTTAGAAGATGTAATTGGGCTCCCTGGATAAAATCTTAATTTCGAGCCGTGATGGACATAACAGGACATACATGGAGTTTTTGTATGTATGAAAGACATGGATATGGAGACTATGTTAATGTGTGGATGTGTTGAGAAAATAATTTATTAAAAAGAGCAATGATAATCAAGTGTAATAGAAGTAGAGGCAGTTGGTTAATCTGAATTATGGGAGGGTTTGTGCTAATGACTTAAACTTCATGAATAACAAGTTTTTTTGTTTTTCTTACAATGGCTCAAACCACTCTGAAAATAGCTTTGTAATCGCATACAGTGGAACTAGAAATGCTTTATGGAATCAACATTTCCAAAAATAGAATATCTTTTTGTGATCCAAGTGTATTGTATGTTCAACTATTCAATTACAACACACAGCCTTCATAAATTGAACACGTTTAAATGAAACACATTTTCTTTAACCTTTATGCTGGCAGTGGCTAATTTGGCCAGTACAAAAATGATGCACAAAAACCTGACAAATGACTGAAACCCTGACACGTGGGTACTTATCTGAGAGTAATCAGTGAGAGCTTTCTAATGAATACCAATGTGACAGGGTTTAGATGGTTTTCAAATTTTAAAATATCTTTTCGTTCAGGTGCTTTGGACAAAAGCAGCCTCAGCATTTGAAAGGGTCTAACACATTTTCTGTAATCTCTAGGTGATCAAGTTGCACAGATTTCAGTGTACCGCAAACTACAATGTTTACTTAAGCATTATCATGGTATGTCCCTTGTGCGTGTACCATAAATGTGCAAAAAATCACTGCTTCATCTGACACAGACATCCTGTTTTGCATCTTTTATTTCTTACACCGTGTATGGAATAAAGGTGAAATATATCATTAATTAACCCTTATGCTGCTGGTGGCTAATTTCCCCCAATACAAGATGATGCAAACATCTGAAAAATGACTGAAACCCTGGCATATGGGTACTCATCTGAGAGTATCCAGTAAGAGATATCAAAAGAATACCAACATGGCAGGGTTTAGATGATAATCAGAAATGTTTGCATCCTTGTGTTTTGGAGGAAAGTAACCTTAGCATTGGAAGGATTAATTAAAAGAAATCATTGCCCAGTAATGATAGATTGGTTGAGTGCTATTCTTTTTTCAAGCATGAGAATATTGTTGTATAGTGCGAGTGTACAAAGCTAACGTTATGAAGTCTGTAGGGGAAAGCAAGATGTTTTATGCATCATTTGTACATAGAATATGCAAAATGTTTCGTGGATTGGGTGAGCGTCTGTGAATCTATTCGAGGGTATTTGCACATTCATCTGGGTTTTCTGACATAATTGCAAGTATTTTGTGAAAAAAGATAATTTATGGAAAAATATATGCTCCTTTTATACAGCCCAACGATGCACCCCCCCCCCCCCCCCCCTTAAATGATAATAATAATTATAATGATAATCCTTTTTCACAAGGTTCATTGCTTGGACCATGAATAGGTCTTATTCACATTGGTTTATAAAATATTTGTACTTGTGTCAGTACTCTATAATTGTTCAGAAAAGGAATAGGTTTTGAGAAATTTATAAACACAACTTCTGATCTTGGAGAGACTTGTATGTGTATCACATTAGGCCATGGCTGGAGTCAATAGGAGTGTCGAAGCATATATAAAGTTCGAAATATCAGCGAATCTATATTCAGCGAATGGATCCATTTTTCCATAGTAGCGGATCGTGCGTTATATTCGCATGTGAACCATTTTGTGACTAGTTACAGATTTTGAATACAAAATAGAACAAATATTAACGGATCATAATATTAGCGAATCCAACCTCGTTAAAGTAGCTAATATAAGTTCCACGTTAATATTTCGAACTTTACAGTATGAGAAAAAAGTCATTTTTAAAAGCAAGCATTGTTTATGATAGATGAAACTAATTTATGGTAAGCTTGAAATTAAATAGATCACATTTTATGCAATACAAATGAGTATCACCAATATCTCATAATTGCCACTTACGAAGAGGGCATTAGTAGTCTTTTGTATCTTTCTACCTTTAAGTAGTGATGTCATTGATATGAAATTTTATTGATTCGATTAATTGTTATATTTTTCCATTCGATTCGATACGATACACCGAAACATGCTTGTAGGGTTCAATTATTTATAGGGATCTCTTACAAAAGCCATATAAAATACTTTAATATTTAGTAAGAGTTTCACTTTGTGTTTGTTTAACAGGAAAATATCTGGGAAAAGTATGTTTTATTAATAATCATACAGCATTATTGGGGTACAGAATATTGATTATTTTGATCCGATACCCAACCTTTTGATTCGATTCAATTGACAGTGAAAATAGCGATTTATTGATTTGTCGACTATCGATGACATCCCTACCTTAAGAAGGTCAACGTTACATGATGGGATGTACTTGACCTTGGGTCAAATGTGTATGTATTAGTTCAGTAGTTTACTGATTTAATCTTGTTCTTGATTACTTTGATTAAAGATTCAACCATATTTTCCCAATCCAATTAAGGTTGCTTTGCTAATGCACTTCAGAACGGAGAGGAAGCTTTCAAGAAATGTATTATTCACCTTTTTATGATCTAGGGTGCTCACTTGATCACTTTTGTATGCAAATATATGCTAAATAAAAGTTATCATGAAAGCAGTTTCGTAACATCCAATACTGAACAAATGCATCTGTGAAATACTGAATTGTAAAATAGAACTACATGTATTTGACAAGTAAAATCAAACTTTACAATTATCAAAATATATAGGTATATATATATATATATATATATTTTTATATATATATATATATATATATATATATATATATATATATATATATAATTAGAATTGCTCCGATGCAGTCTTGGAATATCACAATAAAAAGTAATTAATTCACATTTAAAACTGAACGCCCAGTATCTCTCTTTCTTAGGAAATATGGATTTACTAGTTAAACCAAATAATCTTCAACTATTCAAAGAAAATTCCAAAACATCACACCTTTGGAAATTCTAGTTTTGAATTCCATACCTTTCCTATTTATATTTGATTACTTTTGTCCTTGAATGTTTTACCTGTAGCTCTAGGATTACAATCCAAACCCAAGGCACTTAATGAATTAACCCTTATGCTGCTGGTGGCTAATTTTGCCAATGCAAAATAATGCTAAAATCCTGAAAAATCACCGAAACCCTGGCAAATGGGTACTCATCTGAGAGTACTAAGTGAGAGCTATCCAATGAATACCCACATGACAGGGTTTAGATGGTTTTCAAAGATTTTTGCCTGCTTGTGCTTTGGGCAAATGTAGGCTAATCATTGGAAGGGTTAAGATCATCATGAACTCTAAAATGCTTTCACAATGGAAATTGAAATAAACTTCATTTGTTAATTAGATGTTAGACTCAATTCAAATAAAAACCCAATTTGATGATTTTGATTTATAATTTATTGGTAGAAGGTTCTAGTCTGTTGTTAGCATATTTTGATTTTTATATATATTTTTTAACGCTTGTTATTTATGATAGTGAAAATATCCTGGAATAGTTTGAATGAAGTGGAATTCATCCTCATTTGTACATGAGATCACCATGGCGATTAGATGTTAATGCATGTCTCATCGTAACTGAATTACAATAAATACTGATTATATATTGTAAAATGTCTTCTTTTGCTTTCCTTATCTCTCATAATGCTGGTGGCTAATTTGGTCAATACAAAATGATGCAAAAGAAACTGTAAAATGACTGAAAACCTGGCACATGGGTACTCATCTGAGAATACTCAGCAAGAGCGATTCTATGAATACCAACATGACAGGGTTTTCAGAAGTTTTTGCATCCTTGTGTGTTGGACGAAAGCAGCATTGAAAGGGTACACTATTCCCCCTAGCCTAAAAAGAAAAGATTGCGAGGGTATACTTGAATATCTGAGTTGTGATAGCTACGGTGATACACATCAACCAGAAATATCACAGAATGTCAACCCCTTTGATTCAGTGTGTAGTTGTGAAACCACACACTAAAGGTGCCTATGCACCCGTTAAGGTCAATCCCTGGGCTATACTGGAATATCTGACTTCGATAGACCTGACTAGGGCCTAGAAAAAAAGGTTGCTTGTTTCCTGTAACGGTCCGAAAAAAAATAGTGTAGGTAGGTCTGAAAAATATATATTTTTTTTGATTATTTTTTTGTTCAAAAATGTGTGTTTTATGCGTGTATTATTTTGATTGGGAGTTGGGAGGGCTGAAAAAACTTTAGGGTAGGGATTCTTTTGAATAAAAACTTGTTAGGGTAGGGTTACAGGAAACAAACAACTTTTTTTAGGCCTAAAGATAAAACAACAACATGATGTTTAAACTTTGTGTATTATGAATTTTAAGGCATTAGTTAAACAGATACAGATACAGGCAATGACGACGTTTTCGATACTGCATTGTGTTCACATGTAGACTTTATATTGATAAGTTCTTAGCATTTTTAAAGTTTGTATTTTATTGTATCATTGGAAAGTTCATTCAATCTTAGTAAAGTCAAATATTTACCTTAGTACAAGGTCAGAAATAAGAGAAAGAGATGGAGGATAAAAATAATCACAAATAGTTCAGAAAAATAATGATGAAAATATACTCTGTAAAGCACAATTAAAATATCTATAAGAATGAAATAAAAGAAGTTTAAGATGATGATAATGATAATGAAACAACAAGTATACTATAAATAGAAATAATAATAATAATAAAAATAATAATCATGATGATAATAATGATGATGATCCTGAAAATAGTAAATATATGTCATAAGTATTCACCATAAAAATCTTTAACAATATATGTAACAATACCTCTTTTCATGAATTTCATATTTACAATCTAATGCAAACATGCAACAAAGACTGATATTTCCTTAAAACGTCAATTCTCATCTTTATAAATCCCTGATACAAGGTATTCCCCTTTAATTGACAAAATCATTTTCTTGGTTCAGCAACATTTTTTGAGTCAACAAAATGTGATATTCATGTCTAAGGTACTGATATGACTGAACCATTAAGTGGGATCTTAAAACAGATCAGCAAAGTCTGCCCAAAATACGTGAAATACTACCTATGGGTATAATTGTTTAAATGATGAGACAATTTGGACTAATACCTTTGTCAGAGACACTTAAACAGAGATAGGCAAAATCTGAGTTAGACAAGTTATCTGCATAATACAGAGGTTAACTTCCCCGTACCTAGGTATGTACAAACTGGCAGATTTATGCCTTGGAAGGGCAAATTTTGATAAAGGCCATATGGAGGGACCCACAGATCTTAAGTGGTCATCAATGACTACTACATAAAACCTATCATGTTGGTATTCATTGGATAGCTCTTTCTGAGTACTCTCAGATGAGTACCCATTTGCCAGGGTTTCGGTCATTTTTGCAGGATTTTTGCATCATTTTGTATTTGCCAAATTAGCCACCAGCAGCATAAGGGTTAAAAGCTGCCAGTGCACTGGCAAAAACTAAAACTAAATGTAAACCTCTGTGTATAAGAAACATGTGTCAGAGAATTGTTTGCAAGATTTTATGGCTGAATCATCTGTTCTTCGATATCATCAATCTCTCGCTCAATCGCTTGCATTTCATGTAACACATAATCATCATCATCTTCTTCATCATCCTCTTCCTCATCATCAGCATCATCATCCGAGATGTAGCCCACATCAGGCACTTCCTGGGCACTCTCATCTGAAAAAATACATAGAAAGTAAAGTAAATGTGAATTAACCACAAAATGTAAGTCAACCGCTTCCACTAGCAGTGTTCCTTTCCACCTGTGGGACCGGCCACAACTGGGCAACTTGGAGGGGTTGCCTTTACTACAAAATTTATAGGACAAAGTAAGTTTAGGACTGACAAAATGTGGTCATTTTAGAGAGGTGGTCAAGATAGAGGGGTGGTCACTTTGAGGGGTTCTACTGTATTTTAAACCTTAAAACTATAGGATACAATATTGAACTTTTTCGATATAGTACTTTTCCCCATTCAATACTGGTAATTTGTATTGTATCGAGTACCGATACCTACCATAAATTCTCGCAAATCTCGGACACTTTTAATATTATTAATTACGATTTTCGTTGGCTGACGGCGGCCAAAATATTCCAAAAATAGCGATCAAAGCTCACACACTGTGGCCGAAATTCGTCAAAATTATCAATTGAAACGAAAGCTAGATGGAAAATCGATCGCTAACTTCGTGAACAAGAACACAATTTTCCCCCACAAAATCATTATTGTCCACCTACCTGACTTGTCATTCCTTTGCTATACGTACTTGTTAAGTAACTTGCCTCCCTATTATGTTGTTTACTTATTTATTCTTGCTGCCGCACGCCAATTACGCATTGAATTATATTTGTTCAAGCTGTTGACAAGTCTTATTTCGAAATGGCGCCGCCCAAGCTGTATTCTACTCTACACGCAGAAATACAATACCGACTTCCGGTTTCGCACCGCTTGTCTTTTGGGGGATATGGGCACTAGAAACGATCGTTAATAATCTAAAATCAATCGCAAACTGTGGAAATCTAAATGTTTTTTTCTTATATCAATAAAATTTACTTGGTGGCGGACTTTTGGTGAAATGTGTCCTTGAATGAATCTGGGGTTGGCGAATTTCCCCAGTAATTATTTGGTAAATTAATTATAGTGGCCGAGTTTCCTAGGGCGGCCAAGATTTCTGAGAATTTAAGGTATCCCTAATGATTTACCTGGTATATCCGCCTGTCCAAACTCTGATGCTGTGTCTGCCTCCCAGACGTCTTTCTGCGAGGGCGTGCTCTCGTCATAGTAGGTGATGTTGATGCCGGAGGAACTAGGAACTGCAGCTTGGAAATTTAAACTTTGTGTATTATGAATTTTAAGGCATTAGTTAAACAGATACAGATACAGGCAATGACGACGTTTTCGATACTGCATTGTGTTCACATGTAGACTTTATATTGATAAGTTCTTAGCATTTTTAAAGTTTGTATTTTATTGTATCATTGGAAAGTTCATTCAATCTTAGTAAAGTCAAATATTTACCTTAGTACAAGGTCAGAAATAAGAGAAAGAGATGGAGGATAAAAATAATCACAAATAGTTCAGAAAAATAATGATGAAAATATACTCTGTAAAGCACAATTAAAATATCTATAAGAATGAAATAAAAGAAGTTTAAGATGATGATAATGATAATGAAACAACAAGTATACTATAAATAGAAATAATAATAATAATAAAAATAATAATCATGATGATAATAATGATGATGATCCTGAAAATAGTAAATATATGTCATAAGTATTCACCATAAAAATCTTTAACAATATATGTAACAATACCTCTTTTCATGAATTTCATATTTACAATCTAATGCAAACATGCAACAAAGACTGATATTTCCTTAAAACGTCAATTCTCATCTTTATAAATCCCTGATACAAGGTATTCCCCTTTAATTGACAAAATCATTTTCTTGGTTCAGCAACATTTTTTGAGTCAACAAAATGTGATATTCATGTCTAAGGTACTGATATGACTGAACCATTAAGTGGGATCTTAAAACAGATCAGCAAAGTCTGCCCAAAATACGTGAAATACTACCTATGGGTATAATTGTTTAAATGATGAGACAATTTGGACTAATACCTTTGTCAGAGACACTTAAACAGAGATAGGCAAAATCTGAGTTAGACAAGTTATCTGCATAATACAGAGGTTAACTTCCCCGTACCTAGGTATGTACAAACTGGCAGATTTATGCCTTGGAAGGGCAAATTTTGATAAAGGCCATATGGAGGGACCCACAGATCTTAAGTGGTCATCAATGACTACTACATAAAACCTATCATGTTGGTATTCATTGGATAGCTCTTTCTGAGTACTCTCAGATGAGTACCCATTTGCCAGGGTTTCGGTCATTTTTGCAGGATTTTTGCATCATTTTGTATTTGCCAAATTAGCCACCAGCAGCATAAGGGTTAAAAGCTGCCAGTGCACTGGCAAAAACTAAAACTAAATGTAAACCTCTGTGTATAAGAAACATGTGTCAGAGAATTGTTTGCAAGATTTTATGGCTGAATCATCTGTTCTTCGATATCATCAATCTCTCGCTCAATCGCTTGCATTTCATGTAACACATAATCATCATCATCTTCTTCATCATCCTCTTCCTCATCATCAGCATCATCATCCGAGATGTAGCCCACATCAGGCACTTCCTGGGCACTCTCATCTGAAAAAATACATAGAAAGTAAAGTAAATGTGAATTAACCACAAAATGTAAGTCAACCGCTTCCACTAGCAGTGTTCCTTTCCACCTGTGGGACCGGCCACAACTGGGCAACTTGGAGGGGTTGCCTTTACTACAAAATTTATAGGACAAAGTAAGTTTAGGACTGACAAAATGTGGTCATTTTAGAGAGGTGGTCAAGATAGAGGGGTGGTCACTTTGAGGGGTTCTACTGTATTTTAAACCTTAAAACTATAGGATACAATATTGAACTTTTTCGATATAGTACTTTTCCCCATTCAATACTGGTAATTTGTATTGTATCGAGTACCGATACCTACCATAAATTCTCGCAAATCTCGGACACTTTTAATATTATTAATTACGATTTTCGTTGGCTGACGGCGGCCAAAATATTCCAAAAATAGCGATCAAAGCTCACACACTGTGGCCGAAATTCGTCAAAATTATCAATTGAAACGAAAGCTAGATGGAAAATCGATCGCTAACTTCGTGAACAAGAACACAATTTTCCCCCACAAAATCATTATTGTCCACCTACCTGACTTGTCATTCCTTTGCTATACGTACTTGTTAAGTAACTTGCCTCCCTATTATGTTGTTTACTTATTTATTCTTGCTGCCGCACGCCAATTACGCATTGAATTATATTTGTTCAAGCTGTTGACAAGTCTTATTTCGAAATGGCGCCGCCCAAGCTGTATTCTACTCTACACGCAGAAATACAATACCGACTTCCGGTTTCGCACCGCTTGTCTTTTGGGGGATATGGGCACTAGAAACGATCGTTAATAATCTAAAATCAATCGCAAACTGTGGAAATCTAAATGTTTTTTTCTTATATCAATAAAATTTACTTGGTGGCGGACTTTTGGTGAAATGTGTCCTTGAATGAATCTGGGGTTGGCGAATTTCCCCAGTAATTATTTGGTAAATTAATTATAGTGGCCGAGTTTCCTAGGGCGGCCAAGATTTCTGAGAATTTAAGGTATCCCTAATGATTTACCTGGTATATCCGCCTGTCCAAACTCTGATGCTGTGTCTGCCTCCCAGACGTCTTTCTGCGAGGGCGTGCTCTCGTCATAGTAGGTGATGTTGATGCCGGAGGAACTAGGAACTGCAGCTTGCTTATCTGGAAATAAATACTAAACTTATTTCTAACTCTATTGCCTCAACCTTAGCTCACCTACAACAATAACTCAAGATGGCCAGTGGCACACACCTTTAAAAGTAGGTGTCAAAGAATAGAACTCCTGAAGCACAGACGATCAGTCCTGGAGCACAGTATCTATAGTGTGTCAAATGATTTAAACAATTTTCATTAGTTGGCACTATAATATTAGCCTTTTATCAATTAGGCCTAAAAACGTTCAACAGTACTTTATTGCATTATTCAATATCTTATAAATTTTGTTGTGAATAGTACTGTAATGTTTAGGTACCTGGACAATACCTAATAAATTATAACTTCACAGTGGTTAGTATCGTTAAGAGTACTTTTAAGGAATGAAACTGTACAATACTGTACTTTTTGATGTGATATCGGTAACAGTATCCAACCTTTTCACCTGCTCTACCTGTTATTCTTGATGCTGATTGGTCAATAGGTGTTATATCTGGAGCCGTTCACACTTTGTAGATCAATATCGAACGACTGAATTTAATATTACCACTTGGCCAGCAATCTGACGCCTACAGGTAACCAGCCTCGTTCTGACCTCCAAAGTTATTTTGAAATTTTATGAGATGTATTTGTTATTTTTTCATAGAATGAAAAAGCAGATGATAAATTCATTACACCCTGTAGGAAAGTGCAATCCGGCCTGCTATCTGCCCTCAGTCATCCAGATCCCACTCGGCTCCGCCTCATGGGATCTGGATGACCTCGGTTGGATATCAGGCCAGATTGCACTTTCCAACAGAGCGTAACCAATAATATTACCATATACATGGTGCCATCTATATATCGCCAATTGAACTAAATTGGGTTAGCATTGGCAGAGATAAACTGGTTGGTGAACAAAGAGAGAATGATTGACTCTTCAGGGACTAGGAACCTAGACCTTGTTGTTCAACCTACCACATTGGGCTTCCAGACAGCACATATCCCCATACTCCTCTAACTCGGCCAATACTTTTTGGATCTCCTCATCTTCAATATCTGAAAAGGAATAGATAAGCACTCAGTCAACAAATACCATTCCCATTGCTAATTATTGAAAGAGAAAAGGTAATGTATTGTTTTTGAATTATCAAACATAAAACCTTTTAAGAAATATACTTTTCAACCTGAGATAATAATAGGTAGGTGCATGAAAATTGAGCAAAAAATGTTATACCATTTTTTGATCAGTTTCTGTAACTACTTATGAAAAGTTATGGGTTGGTGAAATATATGTGTGAAAAAGGTTGGCATGTCCAGTTTGAACATTTTTCGGAATGAGTCTGTTTCATCCTACAATTGGGGTTCTAAATAAAATTAATAACTTACATTTGTTTGTTTAAACTGTTCTCAGCAAATCTAAGAAAAGCTGTATTTCAACTAGGATTTTATAATCAAACCAGGAACTTTCATAGGCCTCCCTGGTTGTGATCTATCCACTGTATTGCTGCAAAATATTATTATTATCATCATATTATTATCATCATTATTATTATTATTATCATCATTACTATCATTATTATTATTATAATCATTATATCATGATAATGATGATGATTTTTATTATAATTATTATTATTATTTTCATTAGTGTTATTTCTATTTTGCACTGTCTAGCATTAAAAAACACAATATCATGGACAACTCACCAGATTCCTCAGAGTCCGAAAACATCTTCTCCCCATCTTTCCCACAAGCCTTGTGTTTTGATCCGTGGTCAAGATTGCCATCCTTCTTGCTGTGAATGAAAGGCTTGTAGCTCTTGCCCTGGATGTAGAGCTCATACGGCAAAAGATTCCTACAGAGAAATAAATGAACTACAGGTGAACTTGGATATGACGGACTCAATGGGACCAGGAAAATTGGTCCGTCATATGCAAAATCCGTCGTATGCATATGACGAATACTTGATATGCATCGGACTAGGACCAAGCATATCGTCCGTCATATGCAAAAATCCGTCGTACAGTGGTCCGTCATATCCAAGTTCACCTGTATATAAAGTCTCTACCGTAAATTCTCAGTAATTTGGGACACTTAGTCTTTTGGATATTACAAATTGTAATAAAAGGCTTGTAGCTCTTGCCCTGGATGTAGAGCTCATACGGCAAAAGAGTCCTACAGACAAAGAGGAATTATATAAATTCTCTACCGTAAATTCTCAGTAATTTGGGACACTTTTAAGTATCACAAATTTTATGGGTTCAAGGTGGCCCATATTTTCTGAAAATACATTGATGTTGTATCAGAAAGATTTACAGCTAGAACCATATTTTGTAAGATGGCCACAGGCAATAGATTGAGGGTTAACCAGATTTCCGTTAATTATTTTGCAAAATAATTATGGTGGCCAATATTCCTAGAGTGGTCTAAATTTTAGAGAATATACGGTACCCACCAAAATCATACCTCAAAAAAATAGATGATCATGTGGAAAATGTTGAGTAGAACACAAACAACAAATTTCTTATGGTGTTCCCAAATTATAAGCATAAATAAATTTGCAAAATTGATGAAAGACTTCTAAAGGCTTGCTACAAAAATATCCTTGGAGTCCTGATGTTTTGATATTAGGGTCCTGACTGATGTTTTGTTGATATTCGTAAAGAATTGTAACCACCAGGTTTTTACATTGGTTCAAGTCATACTATACAAGAATCATGTTTCAGTAACTTTTCTAAGAAGATTTGATATAAATCTCTTCTAGGACCTTAACATTTCCTTAATTTCCAAATAACCCCTTACAGAAACGGTTACAATACAGGATGCAACATAGGTTCCAAAACATTACTTGCCTAGCAGGACAAGCTGCCCCTAAAATTTATTGCCAAGCTGGCATTTCCACTTGCCCCAACACTGTTAAACAAAGGCGAGTTACAATGCGAGGACTCTGTCCAAAAACATTAGTTACCGAGCAGGGTAAGCTGCCCCTAAAGTTTTCTTGCCCCGCCGGCACTTCCACTTGCCCCGCCACTCTGTTAATCAAAGGCAAGTTATAATGCGAGGACTCTGCCCAAAACATTAGTTACCGAGCAGGGCAAGTTAGGGTCTTGTTCTTCTGCCTGATTTCCAAATTCACTTGCAACTTGAAATGGGGCAAGTGGTTATGTTGCAGGCTGCAATAGCAATTGGTTTTACTGTGTTTTAGGGCAACGTTTGTTTTTGCCTCACCTTTCATAGTAATTCTTGGCTACAGACCCTGAAGATCCGGCACAGCCTGCTAACTCTCTGTAGATCTGTGTCCACAGCTTCTTACCCTGAACCTAACACCAAATGGAAACTGACAGAAATAAATAAATAAATCACACAGGCTACAATAAATGAACCCCTAAAATTTTGAGAAAAACAATTAAATTCTGTTTATGTTAGTCAAACTTTTTAGCATTAAAATAAATTATTTATACATTTTCATAGAAATATATTTACACCTACTGTATAACTGGTATTTTTTTACATGCATTTAATTTTCGCTATTTTCGGCCTCTCCATGATATCGCCAAAATTACATCCTTCAAATAACTATCCTGCTTTGCAATGCTAGAATGTGTTTATGTTAGTTAAACTTTTTAGCATTAAAATGTAATATTTATACATTTTCATAGAAATATATTTACACCTACTGTATAACTGGTATTTCTTTTTACATGCATTTAATTTTCGCTATTTTCAGCCTCTCCATGATATCGCCAAAATAACATCCTTCAAATAACTATCCTGCTTTGCAATGCTAGAATGTGTGAATTTAAGGTACAGGCACCGACATAAGTACTAGCTCGCTTGCCCCGGCATGTGAATTTGTGAAAAAAGGGCTTTCGGGCAAGTACATTTCAGTTTTCACTTGCCAAAATGGGTAAGCTGTATTTCTGAACACTCAATACATTTTTCTTTAGTAAATGGCCCAGATACCCAGAGCTATGCAAACAATGCAACAAAACTGATAAGAAAATGGTTTTCAAATCTTTAAATCCTTGATAAACAATACATGCATCTCTAAGGCATAAATCTTACTTCGGGCAAGTCAAAAAGTATGTTGGGCAAGTCAAAATCATTTACTACTTGCCCGGCATGGCAAGTTAATTCTGAAAATTATATTGGCGGCTGAGGTAGCAAAAATACCCTCCAGCAGAGGTGTAAAGCAGAATTTCTAGCACTCCAAATTAAAGCTGTATACAGTAACCTATAAGAGAGGTGAATAAAGTAGAAGCCAGTTGTGCAATTGAAAAAAGTCCTACTGAACTTTTGTTAGTTGATACTGTAGAACACATATGACACGTGTCCCAAATATAGCGAATTGGGGAGTGTTCGCATCATAGCGTATCTTTATGTTAGCGTCGGCAGCCGATGCTGACAGTGCCTAAGTACAGAAAAAATACAGCGTTTTTATATATAGCAAAGCGGAATCACACGCTATATATAAACGGACGCGTACATTGTGTGTTCTACAGTATTGTGCACAGAACCAATTCCTATATTTAGTTTTCTGACCTGTTCATAGCCTCCTCTGTCTAGTACTGCTGTGAAGAGCTGGAAGAGGCGTATTGGGGTGTTCTGCCAGTAAGGCAGGCGCTTGATCTTCGCGCCGTTACTCGCCATAAAGTGACGTACATCATGCTCAAATTTACTCTCGTCCTGTTGAAAGTTCTGCAAAAAAGTACAAATTAGAAAATAAATGAGGCAAAATTAGTTCTGTAAATAACCAAGTTGAATAGTATTATACAGCTTTTATGTAAAAAGCCATCAAGGACACACTTTTCCGAGTTACACTGTAATGCAACAATTGTACAGAGAAAATAGAACTACCGTAAATCCTTGGTAATTTGGGACACTTTTTAATAATTACAATTTTATGGGTTGAGGGTGGCCTATATTTTATGAAAATACTGACAAAGTAATAGTTGTCCATTCTGTGAAATAGCTACCAGCGATAAATCAAGGGTGGTCCGTATTTCCAAATAATTATTTTGCAAAATAATTATAGTGGCCCAAATTCATAGCGTTGCCTAAATTTCCATTTTTATTTTATTTTATTTTTTTCTGACATGTAATGTGTGAATATGAAATTCCATGCACCATGTTGAATTTCAAAATTAAGCAACATGATGGACAAATAACAAAAAAGTTTACTCATCAAGTTAAGAAAAATATATATTTGCAAACAAGAAAACATGAGGAAAACAATAGTGTCATGTTCAATTTATAGAACACATGTTTGTATATAATATGCATGCCTAATATGCCTTTGAAAAGTGCTGTATCCTCTGCATTTAACTGGTCAATTGAGTTATACCTCTCTCCCAAGGTCATTAGCTGTTATTGCGTTCATCAATGTCTGATTTTCCCCAGATTTTTACCTGACAATGTGACAAAAATATATATATTCAATCTAAAATGCCGATGAACACAACATATGAATGTAGGTTCAAAACTCAGATGGAATATTATTCAGGGAGACATGGCATCAATATTGTTACAATTACAGCGCGCTCAGGCCTCAACGCTAACTCAACAAAACATATACATATATATATATATATATATATATATATATATATATATATATACATGTACATGATCTTGTCTTTTTTACTGGCCCTTAGCCATTTTTGGATTTTTTTACTGGCCTGGGGCCATAGGAGCACTGTTAGCTTCGAGCCCTGGTGCTATATTACCACATGCCCAATTGCAAGTGAATTTGGCAAAAAACAGCAATTGGGCAAGCAGAACCAGACCCTAACTTGCCCTGCTTAGCAGGTAATGTTTTGGAACCTATAATGCACCCTTAATTACATCGGGTTCAAAGCAACCTTTTGTATAAATATGTTATGAATACAATACTTTGTATCACCTGAATATCTTTGATGAACTTTTCTTCCATTGTCTTCTCAAGCAGAGAGTTATTTTCTGCTGTCTTGAACACCGGAACTTGCTGATTTCCTGTGACAAAAGAGGGCGCCACTTGTCTGTATGACAGGGGGACCTGCTGGCTTGTGGAAGGCTCCTGGAAATCATACACGTTTGAGGCATGGTTTCTAGTGAAACCCTGATGCTGCAGGGTCTTTAAAGGCCCTGGCTGTTGTGTGTGATCAATGCCATTTGAGCATCCTTGACCATAAACATCCATAGTATTTTGTTGGCCTCCTCGTTTTTGTCCAGTATGCAGTGTTAGCGCCTGCCCTTTTTTATGATGCGATTTTGGTTGCTGCCACTGTTGCTGCAGTTGTGGAAAACCTTGTTCGACTTGAGAACATCCCCTTTTTTGCAATGTTGCATGTTTTTGGTTGCCATCAGAGCACCTGCCTTTTTTACTCTTGTCTGGTTTCTGAGATTCATTTACTGAAAGAAATACCATAAACTTCAGGAGATGATTTTATAAAACAAATGGGCAAAATCTTCTTTTGTATATTTTACTTTACTTGAACAAATTGAGCGAAGAGAAAGAACTGGAGGTGGAGGTCACTTTAGGCCTAGTAAAAAAAAAGTTTTGGATAAAAACTTGATATGGTAGCAAAATACTTTCTTTTTAGGCCTTACCTATTTGGGGCTGTTGAATCTGTTTGTTGGGGTCATATTTGAACTGGCAGGTGCCGATTCGTTCCTCATATGTAGATTTGACCAGCTTTTCAGCCTCTGCTATAGCAGAATCCACACTCTGCTTTTTGTATGTACTCTTCAGGTTGGGTTTTAAACAGCTCAAACTTTTTCTCTTTTTATAGTTCTGAAAATACCAAAACCATAGTGCAACACTGCAATGTTTTACAATTTTAAAATACATGTACAAATCAGTTATACGAACACATTTTTGATAGGTCAATTGAAAAAAAATGTTTGGTATTCTCTGGCCAAAATGTGCCAACTCCTATTTGACAGTTTAATCAATCATGTATTTTCCCAATAATCATTGTTCTTTTTAGTTTCCTAAGTTCATGACTGAAAAACAAAAAAATAAGGCAGACATAAAAGATCATAAATGCACCTTATTGTACTTGAAATCTAAAATATATGATGAATGCTTTGTTTTTAAATAAAAAGCCTTCATACCTACCCCATTTTTCTCCACTGAACATAAAAACAAAATTCCATTCTCAAATTCCACATGACATCTTTATCAGATTTAGGGAACTATGACTGTCAGATGTGATTTGCATTATTGAAATTACAAAATGGTCATTTTGTCAGATTCTGAATATTTCAATGGAACTCTTAATATCAGTAAAAGATCTCAAAATCCACATATTATCTGTACCAGCTTCAGATGATTATGACTGTGAGATTTTCCAAAAAAAAGTCACATTTTTAAATCCCCAACATTTCACTTACTAAAAGTACAAGCCTTACATGTGTTTTATTTTCCTGTTCTGTATCTGTACTCTTCTCTCCGTAGAGCAGTATGAATCTGTTATCGACCCAGCCATGCGAGTGGGTGTCGCCCAGGTACTCGACATGGTACGAGAGGGGGTCACCATCAACATCACACCACACGTGGTGAGGTAACACAGGATCTTTGCAAACAATGGCAGGCCATCTGAAATGGAATTCAAGCATTATAACTAGGGTTCGGATGCGAAGATATTTATTACATCGATTAATCAGAAAAAAAATTTGAACGATCAATCGATTCTGTTCGAGTTTTCCGGCCACATTGACGTAATTTTAAGGTGAACGATTTAAAACATTACTGTGCCGCGGCATGCGCCGACACGGAAACTGACACGGAAACATTCTCCCAGATTTTGGCCGGGTTAAGGCAAACAATGCATTTTTGTTGTTGTTGTTGTTGTTTTACATATTGGGCGAGTTACAGACATTTGAGCATAATCGATTATGTCAAATATCTGTCGAACGAGTCGAGCTGGCTTCGCCACGATCGAATACTCGAGTTTTCAATTAATCGTCCGGTCACTAATTATAACCTGTTTTACCACATGGTACAAATGGGGGTCCCAGTCAACATCACACCACACATGGTGAGGCAGGACAGGGTCTTTGCAAACGATAGCAGGCCATCTGAAATGGAATGCAAGTGGGGTAAAAACTGGAGTCCGCATTTATCAAACTTTTAAAAAATAGAAAAAAGTTATTAACAAAAATATATATCTTAAAGAAAAAAGCTGAAATTAAAGATTGTAATAGTCATTCTGTTAATGTTGGTGCACCACTAGTGCTGGGACTCAAATCTAGCGACCAAAACTCGAGTCAATATTAAGTTTTACGGCCACATTGACGAGATCTTAAGGCGGACGATTTAATACAAAATTGTGCCAAGGCATATGCCGGCACATGCCAGGCACACATACAGACGAATCGGTGCACCGGAAAATGGCGTATTACGCATCTGACACGGAGACTTAAGAAAAAGCATTTTATTTCTGGAAATCTGGTGCAAATTTGGATGTTTTGGCCATCGCTAGGTTACACATGCATCGGGAGCATGTGTTGCTATCAAAATGTCATCAGCTCGTAATTTTCGAGCGATCAATTTTTGGACTCGAGCGCTCAGATCGGAGGCCCCAGCGACCAAAAGCTCGAGCTTCCGATTACTCGTCCCACCACTATGCACCACACATGTCAAAGCCTGTGTCACATGCTGGTGTGACAGGTAAACATACCTAAATACAAATGTACCTGAATTCTAATTCTTATATATTCATCACCAATTATGCACGCCGTGCAGTTTTCTATTTCATGGAAAATCTGCGTTGCCCATACTCGTGAGGAAGGTGCCAGCGACTTGGAGTTAGGCAGGGGATTTTCCTCCACAGCTTTCAACTGGCTAGTCACAATTAAGCCAAACTATGGCAGAAAAAGTGAAGATTTAATCAAAATTCTACTTAAAATTCCAAACCTACAGTAGCCATCTTGGAGTTAGGCAGTTGGTTTTGTTGGGTACTCTGGTTTAGTTTTAGCCATCACTTTCAACTGGCTAGTTGCAATTTTAGCTGCAATATGGCAGAAAAAGTGAAGATAATCAAAATTCCATTCACACTTAGAGTTTCTCTAAAAAGTGTCGTCTGCTACTCTCATATTTTTAAAAATATCTTTTGAATAAAGCAAAAGATCACAAACTATTTGAAAGAGAGTTCTTGTTTGGCTTGTGATCAACATTTCTCCTTCAAATGTTTTCAAGAAAATGTGTTTGTAAGTTAAACATATCGAAAATTGTCAGGCCTCTTTTGGCTGCTCTGAGTGTTAATGGGTTAAGATGAAGATAGTTTTAAAATTCCATACCTACAGTAGCCGTGTTTTATTTTAGAGTACTCCAGTTTCCTTCACCGCTTTCAACTGGCTAGTTGCAATTTTAGCTGCAATATGGCAGAAAAAGTTAAAATTGACATTCCTTACCTACAGTATCCGGCCATCTTGGCGGTGACGAGTGCGCCCTCTGGTAGTACCGACACTACGTACTTGAGGCCGCACTGCTTGGCGGCCCTCTCCCAGGCTACGTAGTCCTCCTCGGTTTTCTCACAGCTATCGCGGGCGTGATCCGGGTTCATGTGGCAGTACCAGGGGGCGTCTCCGAGCTTCTCCGCATACTTCTTGGAGAAACAGCGCCATTTCAGGCACTTGGGGTACTCACACTGGACCCATGTGAAGTCTCCTAACTGAAAAAAATATTCTAAATTTGGTCTTAACAAATTAGTAAACGCAATATAAAAATAATAGTAATAATAATAATAATAATAATGATAAAAATGGCTTAGGGCCAGTAAAAAAATATCTCAACTGGTCCTACAGGGCAGTAAACATTCTTGTTCACAAGTTTCCCCTCAAAAATGTGCCTAACGTTTTTCAAATAAATGAAGATGAAATGAATAAAAATAAATGTCTGTGGATTTCATGCAATGTTTTTTTCTTTTTATATTAAAGAAAAATTTGTAAAAAGTAAAGATTTTGCATGACCAGTAGATCCTAGGTGTTACTGGTCCTACGGGGACCAGTAACAGTTTGAGTTAGCGTTGAGGCCTGCATAAACATTTACCTTTTGCGCAATATGGACATCTATTGGACTCCCCCGCTGACTAGACTTGGTAGATTCCTGGGAACTTTTTGGGAGAGAATCAGACGCTTCACAAACCTCTTTTTTGCTGTTGCTGGATTCAACTGTTCCTTCTCCTGAGTTATAAATATTAGACATTGAACATCAGTGTTGGTCAGGCCAGAGATGTAAAAATAGAAAGCTGTCAATTATTTTGTTGGCTTACATGGAAAGTTACACAAGACATTTATATTAGGTCTAAAAAAAAAAACCTAACAAGTTTTTATCCAAAAAAATCCCTACCCTTAAGTTTTTTCCGCCCTCCAAACTCCCAATCAACGTAAAACATGCATAAAACACACATTTTTGACCAAAAAAATAATCAAAACTTTTTTTACCAACCTACCCTATTTTTTACAGACCATTACAGGAAACAAACAATTTATTTTTTTAGGCCTTACATGGAAAGTTACATGAGACATTTATATTAACTCATTCCTAACCCAATGGTTCCTGCTCAACTCTTGAAGGACTCCCATAAGAACAACCTCATGGACTAAATAAAATATACAGAGGGCAGCAGGTATAGTTAAGACCATAACAGATAGATTCAATCAAAGGAATACATAGGTCACCTGTGCAATCAAATTCAATGAGACCAGTAATGTCCTATGCTTGATCTTAGATGAACTGTATGTTTGCCTGGCATGTGCCGGCGTATGCCGAGGCGCAATGTTGTTTTAAATCATTCACCTTAAGATCGTGTCAATGTGGCCGTAAACTCGATATTGACTCGAGTTTTGGTCACTAGATTTGCTGAGCGCTCGAGTTCATTTTTTGGGCCGAGTCCGTGCACTAATAAGTAGCTAATCTAGACTGGCAGAAATTTTGAAATTGCTGTTGGACAGGCACTTTAAAGATCCTGTCTAAGACCCTGCAGGCCACAGTAGTGGATCAACTGATATACCCTGCTTGCAGCCAATGAGCATGCCCTCTTCTCTAGAATGTGATCCACGACTTGCATGGAGCACAACAATCTTAAAATATGGGTGCAGCTTCAAACTGTGCACTGTGCCAATGTTATCATTAGTAATATTGACACCTGGCAGCTACTCCCCCATATAATATCTAACTAGGGCTCGAAATTAAGTGTGTGTTTTTCGGGGAGTCCAATTGCATGTTCAAAGGCTACCTAAAGGTATTGCGTATAGAAACAAGTACATTTTTCAGCTCCCTGCAGTAATTTGAGGGAGCCACAGGAGAATTCAAGGGAGCTCCCAGCACCCCCCCCCCCCCCCCAATTCCGAGCCCTGCTAACTCTCTGGTTTGACTTGAGATCTTCTTAACGAGTGTCGTCTGGACCTGTTCGGCTGCAACAGACATGAATGTGTTAAGCGCGCTGACACATTGCAACTCAAAACACTGACTTATGCCTAAAAAAAGTTGTTTGTTTCCTGTAACCCTACCCACACAAGTTTTTATCCAAATAAATCCCTAAGTTTTTCTGCCCTACCAACTCCCAATTAACGTAAAACATGCATAAAACGCAATACTTTGAACAAAAATATAATCCAAACAAAAAAAAATTACCAACATTTATTTCTGGACTGTTACAGGAAACAAACAATATTTGTAGGCCTTAATACTTCTTCAAACCCAGGCCAGTATCAGGAGGCACTTCACTAGCTGGATAATTAGTTCCCCAGAAGGACCAGGTAGGCTGGCAGGGCTACCTGAACCCAAAATCAGGAAGTCCCGCCATTTATTCCAAAAAGGTTCTTTTTCCCCCTTTTTATCTTAGTAATGGTACTTATGCCTTCTTCTATTTTAGAGGTTGCATGCTTAAGGGATGCTATATTTTTATTTTTTTTCGCTACCATTTTGTAGCATTTTAGTGGGGAACTTCCCCAGGATTCAGCTAGTCCAGCGGGACTACCTGAATTAAACTTTAAATAGGTAGCCTGACAGGGCTCAGAGGGCTGTTTTTGGAATTCAGATCCCCAGGGAGATGGGACTTATGCTATTTGAGCTGAACTTTTAGGGAAGATAACCAAAATAGGCACCTTCAGAAACAACCATCCCCTACCATGATATCCTACACATATGATGACATTACTTTTATTTTCTAATAATAAAAAAGTATATCTATAGAAGTTAAAAGAAAATGGATAGCAGAATACCTTTTTTTCTTTTACTGCGTGTTACAATTTTGTAATTGGCGTCGTCTGACATTTCCCTTTTTCTGATATATTGGAAGGTACTTTTATTAGATTAAGATCTAGACAACTCAAGAAATAAGTTACTTTGTCTTTGACTTTCAATGGAATGTTGAATGATTGTCAAATCAACTGATATTACTATGAACAAATGGGTTGGTGAAAATTGGCATAACTGTGAAGATCAGTTGCCAATTCCATAAACTGTGTGGCTATTTAAATAAACCAAAGTATAGAAATTGCTTTGCATTTGTGGTTAAAGATGATCTTTGATTCTTTTCAGTCAGTTTCATCCTGTAGCAGACAGCTTTCTGAGCTTGTTTCTATTTGCCGCCCTGGACAAGCACCTGTCATGTGATCTCGTTTACTCTCAAACTTATTTCTCATTTGTCATTCAAAAAGTATCTTTGTCTATCATTACCTTTACGAATGTTAGAATTTTCGGTTTTCCTCTATTGAAGTCAGCAAATACCACCTATTTATATTCATTCTCATAAATATTTTGAAGTCAGTTTATTTGAGAGTATGAGGTCAAGACATCCGCCATTTTCTTCCAACAGGTTGGATTGTTGACCTAAATACAACAGCTTATTTTCCATGTGTACGGAAGAAACACTACCTAACTCGAAGGGAAACGCGAACACTTCGCTGTAGTTAGGTAAGTAAAACAGGTTTTCACAAAGAAATTTTCTTTTTATGCACCTTGTGCTAAACTGTAATGCATTTTCTGTGATTGCAGTGTAGTGTCTTTAAATCTCTATCTTGGATCTGCATGTCTGATACAGATTTATCAAAACACTGTGACTGTCTTTAAGGCCTGTGTCTCTGATGTAAACCTTCACAGTAGACTACACATTGAGCTTAAGTTACACTTTACTTTACTTTATTTTGTTGAAATGTATGCAGTAATATATAGTATATGGAAGTGTCAATTCTTTTTTGTCATTTTGTTAATTGTAATTTGTATGAAATGAACTGTGTAAAGTGAACTGTGAAGCCATACATGATACAGTCACAGTGTATTTTCAGGTAATGACACCCAATACACTAATTAATGTTTTGGACTCACTGATTTGCTTGTGTTATCAACAGCAATTGACATCGGCTTCAAGCATCTTTTCTCAAGTCAGATTGAGATTTACACTTGTGGTATTGCTTACAGCTGATTGCATATTTTGATTATTTTCATCTCGATTTGTAGGTTCTATGTTTTTCCTCAGGGCTTATACTAGGTGTGGGCGCACATATATGTGTGTGAACTGTACGGGGCATCATTTACACTCCAAAATCCTATAATATGATGTTATCTTAAACAGGACACCTAAAATGTTTCAGTCAAAAATCTCTTGATCTGTCAGTTTCAGTCAAAACAATTTCACTGGTTACACAGATTAAAAATTCTAGAATGGCATTGCTTAGTTCATTATTGAAAGAAGCCATGTATTTCCCTTAAATTGATATTTAACACTTATTTAAGATAGCACATGTATCTTAATTCAATATCTTTTAGTCTATTTCTAAAGACAACCTTTCATTTTTTTGTGTTCATCCATTTTTGATGATCCAGTTTCTAGGTCTAAGATACTGTTCTGATTGTCTTGAATTATCTATAGACCTTATTGATTTCTTAATTGGAAGGGAATAAACATTCATGAGCTTTTATGTGTGATTATGAAAATAAGACAAATTGGTGAAATTCTTGACTTAAAAAAAATATATTTTTACAAAATATATTTTTATAAGCATCTTCATCCTTTTTGACTGCTTACTGATACTTTTCACTTTTTGGAATATATATTTTATTTATCACTTCTTTCAATCATTAGTGACAAATGCTTATAATAATATAAATGAATAACCCTTTGTTAGTGACTAGTAACTTGAATAATTTTTACCTCTATATTACACAAACTTTATTCGATTATCAGCAGTGTCTTGTATATGCAACACACACTGCACATGGCAGACTGAGGTCCATTATGTACATGCATCCTCCATACCTGACTTTTCTAGCTGACTAACTCTGTGTGAATTAGAGTGTGTAAGCTATTATTACCTAGCGTGCTGGAGAGGCTGTTGAATAGGAAAGGGCTGAATGGGTATCTGACTCTGCATTGTGACCCACACAATGAGGCGGCCATGATCCTGTGTGAGTGAGTCAACCCTTTATGGGGGTGCCTTTGTCAAAGGGTGCTGGGGTAGACTGGTGTTTGCAAACATGTGTTGAGATGCATTAACCTTGTTGTTTACTGTCCGTCTCTACTCAGTCTTCATCAGGATCTATAGTAGAACTCCAGTGTGGATGGTTTCATATTAAAGTCCCACGCATGGTCTTAGCCAGCAGGGTGCCTGGGTGCCCTTTTGGACACCCAAAATCTTAAAAGGAACCCCTCAGGACACCCAATGTTTTTAGTGTGGAATTTCTAAAAATCTCAATCTCAAGCTTATTATTGAATTTTTTCATCTCCTTATAATTCACATGACATTGTTTAATGATATCATGCCTTATTTTGATGAATTTATACATGGTTATGGTGGAAATATTCATGAGTATATATTATGATCCTACTTAAAAATTTGGACGCCCAAAAATCTTACAGCTGCCAATTTTAGGCACCAGTTTCTAAATCCTGGCTAAGACACTGTCAGGATCTATAGTAGAACTCCGGTGTGGATGGTTTCATATTAAAGTCCCACGTTTCTGGTTTTTCTGTTTAGTTTAAGCATGCAGTACTTAAACAGGAACAAGGATTTATTGCCTCAAATTGGCACAATTTAAGTGTCCAGACATTTCTGTGTTGTATAAGGCCAGGCACTACACTTGGCTGACCTAATAGATGTTATTCTACCAGTGAGAGAAAATTTCTAGGAATTTCTACATGTATGTCAATTTCAATCAAATAACCTAACCCATTATTTCTTCATGTCATATTTTGTCTTGTGATTTAAATACATTTTGATTATTATTATCAGGATATTTTGCAATTTTCTTAGAAGATATTACACCTAGAATATCATGTCTTCCTTTGTTGAAACCCAGTTTTTAAAATCCCATTTGAAGCAGAAATTAATTCTATTACAAGTCTTCTTTAATGTTAGTTGTTTGTAACAAAAAAAAACCTGACGCTTTGTTCTTGTGTGATTTTTTGCTTGCATACCTTGGGGCAGTAGTTAGTTTTATCGTTTCTGGAGGCTCATGGTTATGTAGCCTAGTTCTCAGGCTGACTCATGTATAATGTTATGCCACCACCACCACTGGTGTAATGTCTCTCTTAACCTATAGATGGCAGCACAGTTTTCAGAAGTTGCAGTTTGAAAGTTCCAGACCACAGCTGAGCTCACGTGTGTCCACCTTGAGGACTTAGAACTAAACCTGGAGTGAAATCAACTCAGGTTAGATCAGTGAGATTAAGGAGCCAGATGATATGTACAGACTTGTAGCTGGCTGACAGTTGATAATTTTAAGGGGGTCAAAATATTTTAAGGGGGATCACAATATGCTCATATTTCAACAATAAACATGTATAAATTCATCAAAATAAGGCATGATATCATTAAACAACGTCATGGGAATATTATAAGGAGGTGAAAAAATTCAATTATAAGCTTGAGATTGAGATTTTTAGAAATTCCACACAATAAAATTAGGTGTCCTGGGGGGGTTCTTTTTAAGGGTTTGGGTGTCCAAAAAGGCACCCAGACTCCCTGCTGGCTAAGACCATGGTAGTGGGGGCATTATACCTAATACAGCCTGAGAACCAGGCTACCTGTCCAAAAGGCAGACAGTACATGTCCTGGCTAAGTCCCTGCTTGTTAAGTTGTTAGTATGTATAATGTAGCACGCCTTGTTAGTATGTATCAGTGCTGTTGGCCTGGCTGTAGCCTGCCTCCCAGGCCCTATTTAAATGTCATCCCTTGTGGATAGATGGCACTGCAGTATACTAGGGACTCAGATGAAAACATGAAAACATGTCTATTAACACTAATCTCCCTCGTGTGGCACTTGTGTGAACTAAATGGCCAACAGTAGGCCACAAGTCCCTATCTAGTATAGGTGCAGGCTTCTATATATAATAAACTAAAATCATAATAGAGCCTTGTAGCTAGGCTAGCCTGGCTGCTGCCTTGTCTTTGTTTGGGGGAGACAGGTTGGATGATTTGTGATGTTGAGTTGACTGCAGGGCAGAGAGCTGACCTGGGGACCTGAGCCTGCAAGGAATACTACTAGCAAGTAACACAATACATACCAACAATGCCCTGGAAACATCTCAACAGTTCAGTGTCTTTCACACTATTAACCCTTATGCTGCTGGTGGCTAATTTTGCCAATACAAAATGATGCAAAAGAGCAGAAAAAATGAGAGTACTCAGTGAGAGCTTTCCAATGAATACCAATGTGACCGGGTTTAGATGTTTTAGAAAAATCTTTGCGTTCATGTGCTTAGGACGAAAGTAGCCTCAGCTTTGGAAGGGTTAAAGCATGCACAGATGTTTGGGAAAAGTTCTATGAGAACCCATCCATGAATGTTCTCAAAATTTGGTTGGCTAATTTGGAAATGGATTCCCGTGTTTTAAACAAATTACTTCTAGATTGATTTGGGAATAGAGAAAGAAAAAACGCATTGAGAAAAGTGAAAGAAAAATGCCTGAAGTTATTGAGTATTTTAGATTAGAAAACTCAATAACTTTAGATTTTAAAAATATTTCTCTTACGGATATTTCTCAAATGATTATCTTATTAGAATTATAAATCATAATCCTTGAAAAAGTCAGGCAGGGTGTTAGCCAAGATGTAGAAACTGGATGCCCAAGATTGGTAATTGCAAACTTTTTGGGCATCCAATTTTTCAAAGGAGATCAAAATGTACTCAGATTGCAACCATAAACATGTATTTACTTAATGAGTAAAGCATGATGTCCATATACAATGTCTTAGGAATTATTTTGAATTATATTTAAATGTCAATTATGTTCAATGCCTGAAATTGATATTTTAAGAAATTCCCTACAAAGATTTTTGGGTGCCCTGAAGGGTGATATTGGAGGGTTTGGGTGTCCAAATGACGCCTGGACGCCCTGCTGGCTAAGATATGTAGTCTGGTCTGTCCAGGGGCCCTGAGGACCATTGGGTTATGTACTGTCAGTGAGCAAGAAATTTATTTCACTTAGAACTTTAATTACTTACCTTATGTTTATATGCTATTATACAAATATGACATCCCTGTGGGGTTGCCAACATGATTGTCTAGACTAAACTATCATGTTGGCAACCCCACAGGATGTCCTACCGAACAACCTACCATCTCAACTGGGTTGAGATTTTACTTTTTCCCTAAATTGAGACACTCGCGCATGTTGTTCTCAACAATAAGATAATTCCATTGTTGACGGTGGCATTCTGCTGAGGCCTTGACATACTTTCGCCACGCGTGGGGATCTTGAAAGCATGACGTCCTCAACAATATAGGGAATCATGAAACGGCACCTTGACAGCGGGTGCTAATACTTCGTCTCCTTGACAGCAGGTGCTAATACGTTGAATGGTGACCGCTGTCAAAGAACCTACAGAGACACAGGTTGCCAACAGCTTTGACACATGGCTCTCTTCCAATGGGATGAGAGTATCCTCACATGAGGTATAATAATCTAAGATGTCTACCCATATTTAGTTCTCACCAGGCAGCCAGCATTGGTTCAATTTGGATTTCTTGAATATGAATGACCAAGGAGACCACCAATAGCGCCATCTACAACAGCAACTGAAACTAACACCTAAATATTCAGCAAAAGATGGACCAGAACAGAGAAAAGCAATATTGAAGTAAATCATAGACTAGGAGCTAGTCTACTGCTTGGAAGCTGATTATACAATATTGTTATTAACCCATACATACTCAGAACAACATGGTAACTAGGCTAGCAATTTCTACTAAATCCTGAACCAAAAGGCCTTTTAAATATTCAGAAATGATATTACTATCCTTGGTTGGTAAACGCAATTAGCCCAACAACATTTCCTTTACTGCACTAAAAAATTCCAAGATGTTTGCATTTGTTCTAAGAGACCATCTGTCTTCATAAGAAGCTTGAATGTGTCCAGGCTGTTGGTTTTTGTGTGTGCTTGAACTTTGTACTGTTCTTATATTTATGGGAAGCCCTGAGCATGCAGATCCATTCAAATGAATTATTGCAGACTGGAGCAGGTCTGAGATGAATAAATAAGCAAGATTTGTCCGGGAATGAAATTAGATTTTGAAGGAAACCCAATTATGTGTGGAGATATTTGACATACTTCAACCTCAATATTTCACAAATTATTATAATACTGTGGTAATCCCTTTAAGTTCCGTTTGAAATTTGTGGTAATCTACAAAATATTGTAGTAAGCCTCTAGCAGGCAGGCCTTAGCCTAGTCCTTTCTAAAATCTTAGGTAGGGTGAGCATAGTCTTAGCCAGCAGGACGTCTGGGTGTCATTCGGACACCCAAACCCTCAAAAAATCACCCCTCAGGATAATCAAAATTTTGGGGGAGTTATTTCTTATATGTCAATTTCGGCTCATGTTTAATTATTTTTTTTCACCAAAATATTATTCCTTTGACATTGTATAAGGATATTATGCCTTATTTCGAGTGAATATTTTATATTTGTGGTTTTTAACTAGTGTATTGTGGTCTCCCTTGAAAAAAGGGATGGCCCAAAATTTGACAATTTTGGGCAGCCAGTTTCTAAATCCTAACTAAGACCTTGAGACTTGAGAGTGTGCATCTACCCGTTAATTGGAATTCTAGGCATACCACACCTGTATATTATCATAGGTAATTCAATCCCTTAGTGCTCTACATGCCAAAAATAACCGCCACCGGAACACATCCATCCCCGGATATTTGTCCAGTGACAGGCTATTTGCCATTGAATGGCCAGGCGCCAATCTGACCCAAAACACACAATGGATGTCACAGGTTAACCCACTCACTCTCAGATCTCCTCTGAAACATATATATATATATATATGTATATATATATATATATATATATATATATATATATATATATATATATATATATATATATATATATATATATATATATATATGCATATATATATATATATATATACAGAGAGAGAGAGAGAGAGAAAGAGAGAGGAACATGCTATGGAACAATTTTTCAAATGGTGCCTTTATCAGAAAGTTTTCGCTGAACACGTCAGGCCTTTTAAGGCACTGAGCTTGAATGGGTCAATATTCTTTTTGTTTGGAACTCGTCCATTTGAAAAAATCTCTACCTTTGTATCTGCATGAACATAAAACGTCAATTGGGCAAGTAGAACACTTGACCCTAACGCTCGACAGGTAATGTTTTGGGCATTATAGTCCTCGCAATGTAACTAATCTTTGTATATATATATATATAACAGAGTGGCGGGGCAATTGAAAGTGACGGTAGGGCAAGTAAACTTTAGGGGCAGCTTGCCCCGCTCAGCAAGTTATGTTTTGGAACCTATGTTGCACCCTGACAACTGAAGTCTTTGTGAAAGTGTTAATGAAATTGACAGAAAAAAAGATGGATGTCTTTTGCTGTGTGCAGCATGAATAATTGATGTTTTGTGGAACGTGTGTGGAATTAACTCTCCTTCATAGTGATATTGAATAGGCTGTATTGGGTATTTATATTGAGTAATGTTGATAAATCTGTACATGCTAAGTGCACTGTAGTTGTTCAACATCTTTGGGATTGTCTAATTAAATAGGCTAGATTTGAAAATATTTAAAAAACACAGAGTTTCTCAATAGGAAAAAAGTTAGACCTCATTCAAGTTTTTCATTAAACCTTTAGTGCCTAGAGTACTCCTGGAAATTGTTATTGAAATTGTCAGAGTGATGTGTCTGACTAGATCAGGGTCTCAACCAGGATTTAGAAACTGGGTGCCCAATATTGGCAATTGTAAAATTTTTAGGCGTCCAAATTTTTATGAGGGACCACAATACACTCAGATTTCAAATTCTAAACATGTATATAAGTTTATCAAAATAAGGCATGACATCCTTATACAGTGTCCTGGGAATTAAATGTAGTTGATAAAATTCAATTATATGCTTGAGATTGACAATTTAAGAAATTCCTCACAAAATATTTTGGGTGTCCTGAGGGGTGCTTTTTAAGGGTTTGGGTGTCCAAAAAGTCACCCAGACGCCCTGCTGCCAAGGACCATGGACTAGATGATGTGCATGCTTCAAATGTGAATGGTTAAGGGTGAAATCTCAAATTATTTTCAAACATATCTTATCAGTAGGACATCACTTTTCAAAAAACATAAAATAAAAAACATAATGAATAAGTTGAAACCTTTGCCTGGATGAGTTATCACTTTTTAAATTATTTTAGAATTAAATCAACAATGAAATGTAGATGGAGAGAACTTTATAGATTGAGCTCTGATGAATATTTCTCTTTTTAAAATGTTTTCCAAAACAGACAGAGATGTATCATTCAAAGCAAGTGAGGCTCTAGGCCTGAACTGTCAAAGGCAGTTTGAAATAAAAAATGGAATAAGAAGTTATTCAGTTTATAATTTCAACCATCAGACTTTTTTGGTGACAATAAGCATGAATTTGTTTTTTTTCTGCATCCACACTGAAGTGACAGTGGCAAACATCAGGCCTTTTTCGTACCGCTAAGAGGTGTTACAAACGCCATGCCTTTTTGGTCCCACTAAGCGTGAATTAGTTCATTTCTACACCCACGCTTAACCGAAACTGTCACAGTGGTTAGTTTGAATTGCCGAGCTGTAGGGCCAAGGAGCTGGTATATTGTGAGTGGGGTGGAGGAAGCCTGGGGGGAAGTGTAGTAAAGACAGTCACTGGAGTGGAATAGCTTAATGATGTTATCTCCTATCTGCCGTGTCAGGCTAGGATGACTCGCAACCTGCTTACCACAGATCTGATTTTAACCCCTCCAATGCCGAGGCTACTCTCATACAAAGCACAGGGACGCAAAGGTTTTGAAAACCATTTAAACCAGGGTCTGACACTTAGAGGGGCCCAAAAAGGTCTTTTGATAAAAAATAAGTGGTCAAAAACAGGATTTTGGTTATTATTTATACTATTTTGGGCCCCCAGTCTGAGAAATCTAGGGGCCCACAGCAAAATCTAGGGGCATATGCCCCTGGGAAAGTCGAACCCTGTAAACCCTGCCATGTTGGTATTCATTGAATGGCTATTACTGAGTACTCTCAGATGAGTACCATCTGCTAGGGTTTCGGTCATTCTTCAGGGTTTTTGCCACCAGCAGGCAGCACCATAGGGTTAACTCTTTCAGGTCTGTATCTCCCAAAAACATTATGACTATTTTGGTAACATCTCTTCAACCTGAGCATTTGTATGAAAGTAGTCAAAGTAAAACAGATATCCTTACCTGACCAATATCTCAGAAATTAGAATATATTGTGAATTCATGTCTCATCTTTAAGT
>OZ012696.1:7442265-7483973 GCA_963942565.1 Maea johnstoni | reverse complement strand
GAGAGAGAGAGAGAGAGAGAGAGAGAGAGAGAGAGAGAGAGAGAGAGAGAGAGAGGGAGAGGGAGAGAGAGAGAGAGAGAGGGAGGAAGGGAAAGAGAGAGCTCTGTGTTGTTGTAGTAGAATGTGTGTCTAGTACACATCAGTCTAATGATTACCTGGCCATTAAGGTGTCTTTACTACCCCACTGTTTGTGAGAGAGAGAGAGAGAGAGAGAGAGAGAGAGACGAGAGGAGAGAGAGGGAGAGGGAGAGAGAGAGAGAGGGAGGAAGGGAAAGAGAGAGCTCTGTGTTGTTGCAGTAGAGTGTGTGTCTAGTACACATCAGCCACGTCTAACTGATTACCTGGCCATTAAGGTGTCTTTATTATCTCACTGTGAGTGATTTATGGCACCAAGGTAAACAAACTGTGGGAAAGCCTGCTGATGGTTCCTTCATGTTATAAATCCTGGTCCTTACCACAACCAAACTACCTTAATATGGTGTTAAGAACTGTGAACTTAGTCTTATACCTATAATCAGAGCAAGAGAGATTTAGATGATGATTTTCCTAGAAAAATTAAAGCATGGGTACTTATACATGTATGTTAAAAACTCAATATTTTCAACAATCCTCTTTCTGGTGGATGATGTTAGATTTTGAAATTAACCCTTCCAATGCTGAGGCTACTTTCGTCCGAAGCGCAAAGAGGCAAAGATTTATGAAAAAGATTGAAACCCTGTCATGTGTTGGTATATACTCTCGCTGAGTACTCTCAGATGAGTACCCATGTGCCAGGGTTTCAGTCATTTTCAGGGTTTGTTGCATCATATTGTATTGGCCGATTTAGCCACCAACAGCATAAGGGTTAAAATACAATTAAAATATAACCACAACCCCTGAGGGAGGGTTGAGTTGTCATGGCTCTCTGGGAAAGCTAGGATGTACATCCCTAACTGCCTAACTACCCTATAGCTGTAGGGCAACTACTACAGACAAAGGAGACTCAGGGAAACCTTCATGTTGCTACAATTGGGAATTTATCTCGGGTAAGAAACAAGTTTTTACAAATTAGCTTTTGGCAGTTGATGCCAGATTGGTATTTCGTTAAATTATTATTTATTTTGATTTTGTTTGTGCTTATTACACCCATTAATGCATTCAGCAGCCAAAAGCAGCCCGACAATTTAATTATGCCATTATCCTCAGTCATGAAATGAACATATCTTATTGTTTTTGACGTTGCAGATAAGCTTCAGGACCTACTTATTATGTAGTACTTATGTTTTCAGTTTGTTCCTTTTTGATGTTACTGATTCACTGACATATTAATTTTTTATATCATGTTCACTTTCATTCTCAGTTTATGCATGAGCCCCATCCGACGCCCCAATGGTGTTGGGAAAAATGATAGATACCAACTTACATTTACGATTTGTGTACAAGTTCCTTTTTGGTGTTACTGATTCACTGAGTGACCTACTTATTTTTCATACCATGTTCACTTTCACTTTCAGTTTGTGCATGAGCCCCCATCTGACTCCCTGATGGTGTTGGATACCATTTTTGCAATGGCCACCAGTGATGAAATGAACATTTCTTTTTGCAATTGCAGATTAACTGACCTACTTTTTTTTCTCTTTGGTGTTACTGATTATCTGACCTACTTAATTTTCATACCATGTTCACTTTCAGTTTCAGTTTGTGCATGCGCCCCATCCGACGCCCCAATGGTGTTGGGAACAATGATGGATACCTACTTTTGTTTTCATTTTGTGCGAAGTTCCTTTTAGATATTCACTGACCTACTTATGTTTCATACCATGTTTCACTTTCAGTTTGTGCATGCGCCCCATCCGACGCCCCAATGGTGTTGGGAACAATGATGGATACCGTTGTAGCTCTGGCCATCGGAGTCCTGGCGGCCATCTTCCTGGCCTCATTGGTGGGTCTCATCATCGTATGTCGACATAAATACTGTCGCAGAATGGATCTCATCTCGCGGCAACACAAGGATTCAAGGTATAAGATTTTTCATGTCGTTTATCTTTAGGCCTAAAAAAAAGTTGTTAGTTTCCTCAACTTTCCTGTACATAATCCTATCCTTACAAGATTGTACTCAGAAAAATGCCTAACCAAAAAGAAGATTCTGCCCTCCCAACTCCCTATCAACTTTAAACATGCATAAAACACACATTTTTGAACAAGAATAAAAGAATCTCAAAAAAGATATTTACCAATCTACCTACCCTATTTTTTTCAGACCATTACAGGAAACAAACAAATTTTTTTTCTAGGCCTTAGTGCCCTTTGTTGTTCAAGACTGACATTAGAATACCAATTTAAGAATCAGTTGTTTTTTTTGGACAATGTTTATTATAGGAATTCAGGGGTCAGGCTTCAGGTTTAAAGCTCTTGGAGACCACAGGACTTTAGGTTGTCAATTCCCATAGCCCCACCAAAGATTTCATAGCTCTAGCATTGTCAAATCCTTTCCCAAAACCATCTCTGTACTGTTATATTTCATTCTGTAACTGTACAAAAGGACAACTTATGTGTCAAATTATATTGTTCACCAGATCATATTCCTGATATTTCTTGGAGTATGATCTTAAAATGTCACTTTTCTTACAGCCAGCCAGGATACAAAGGCAAATATTATCGTGGCCCCATACAATTTACTGTAGCCTCGGGCTATTGGGCTAGTTGTTAGCTGGACCCCTGGGAATTTAGAATTATTTTACAAAATATCTAAAGGAGTTTTTAGAAATATTTTGATTAACTTCTTCAAATATATTCCTAATACGCTTTCCTTTACAAGATTTATTCAAAATTGGCAGGCTGCTTTTCGACGCTGTTAACACTAATGGGTTAATTACTATTTCTTATCTTAACCCTTTTACACCCAGAAAAGCCAAAAGAGGCCTGACAATTTTGGAAATAGTTTACTTACAAAAGCATTTTCTTGAAAACATTTGAAGAAAAAAAGTTGATCAGAAGTCAGAAAACAACTCTCGTTCAAATATTTTGCTAACTTCTGCTTGATTCCCAAGTTATTTTCAAAAGTATGAGAGTAGCAGACGAAACATTCTAGAGAAACTCTGAGTGTTAATGATATAAATTTATTATCTTTTATCTCTTCAGACCGGATGTGCACTTGGTGGATGCTATGGAGACGCACCCCAGCGAGAACCCCACGGATGTAGAACTGGATGATGTCATATCCCCAAATCTGGAGGAAATCCTACAGGACGATCACTGGGTCGAGGACGCTACGTAAGTAACAATACATATAACAATACAAGATAACAATGGGAGATAACAATGGGAGATAACAATGGGAGATGTAGAGCTGATGATGTCATATCCCCAAATCTGGAGGAAATCCTACTGGACGACCGCTGGGTTGAGGACGCTACGTAAGTGATGAGAACATACAACAATACAAGACAACAATGGGAGATAACAATACAAGATAACAATGGGAGATAACATTACAAGATAACAATGGGAGATAAAAATACAAGTTAATAATGGGAGATAACAATACAAGATAACAATGGGAGATGACAATACAAGATAACAATGGGAGATGTAGAGCTGATTATTTCATATCATGATGTCGGGGTCATTTTGGTAAAAAATAATGTGTTTCCTAAATTGGCAAAATGATGTCTCAGAAAAGTTGGAAAAGAATAAAGTCTCTGAAAATGAATATGTGAAAAATGAATATTCTGTCACTGAAAATTTGGAATGCACATGGCCCCCCCCCCCCCCCCCCCCCCCCCCCCCCCCCCCCCCCCCCTTGATATCAAATGGTGGACATCTTATTTTTTTTCTTGTTTGTTTAGGGGACTCGCACCACACTGCATTGCCATACTCAAGACGTGTCACATCCTCACGGAGAAGATGGTTGCCATGACGATGAGCCATGCACAGCAACTACGCTCGCCTGAGGCCCTGGTGGAGATCGTGGCCGTGTCGAAGAGGATCAGTCCTCGAGTGGACGACGTGGTCAAGTCGATGTACCCCCCTCTAGACCCCCGACTGCTTGAGGCCAGGTGAGATATGGGCCTAGTTGGCAGGGTCTGACACTTAGATTTCAGGCTAGGGGCCTGAAAAGGTCTTTCGATAAAATTTAGTGATCAAAAACAGGATTTCTGATTATTTTTCATACTATTTTGGGCCCCAGCCCAAGAAATCAAAACCATTCAGATTATATTATTATAAAGATTTATTTCAAAGAAAACCGATTAGTTGAATGGAGACACCCAGCCATGTTTTTCAGTTGTTAAGGAAATAAGTGGCAACTGCTTTTAACCCATTCGTGCTTGTGGCTGTGGTGCTCAAGATTGCCTCGCAACTATGACATTTGGAATTACAGACATGAATGGATTAATGATCCCAGAATAATAATAATAAAAATAATATTAATGATAATGATAATACAGTTGAACTTGGATATGACGGACCACTGTACGACAGATTTTTGCATATGACGGACGATATGCTTGGTCCCAGTCCGATGCATATCAAGTATTAGTCATATGTAAATGACAGATTTTGCATATGACGGACCAATTTTCCTGGTCCCTTTGAGTCCGTCATATCCAAGTTCACCTGTAATAATAATAATAATAATGATAATAATAACAGTAATGATAATAATAATAATAATAATAATAATGATAATAATTATAACAATGATAATAATAATGATAATAGTAATAATTATGATAATAATTATAATAATATTAATCTCACTATTTATTATTTTCAGGTGCACTGCTCTTGTTCTGTCGGTCACTCACCTTGTTCTGCTGACCAAGTCTGCGTGCCGCATGTCCGGCGTCCTGGACTGGATCGACCAATCACTCGCGGACGTTGAAGACCACCTCAAGGTAATGGGATGATGGGATATTAACCCTTTAATGCTTAAGAGTTCCTCCAGAAATTGTCGTCTGGACCTATAATACTTTTGACAATAAGTTTGAAATTGAGAATGATTTTTGAAAATATTTCAAGGAGAATTAGTAGCAGTGTTCTTCTGAACATTTTCCTTCAAATATTTTCTTAACTTTGCTTTTCCCTCGGAAGAGTTCATCAAAATTGTCAGGCTGTATTTGGCCGCCGTGAGCATTAACGTTCACCGCAGCCAAAAGCAGCCTGACAATTTCGATGAAATCTTTCAAGCAAAGGCATAGTTGGGAAAATATTTGAAGGAGAAATGTTGATTAGAACATTGCCAACAACTCTCCATCAAATATTTTGTAAAATCATTTTCAGTTTTAAAGTTATTGCCAAAAGTATTATAGATCTCGACGACAATTTCTAGAGGAACTTTTAAGTGTTAATTGGTTAACATAGAAGGCCAAACTATTTTTATAACATCTTTCAAAAAAAACCATATTTGTCAGTAAGAAATGGAGGATAAGGAGATATACTAAACATATCTCAACCTAAAACACAAGGTAATAGAATAACGAGATATTTACCTTTTTTGTGCTAGGATTTAGTATGATACTTAGAAGTATAAAATTGAAGTAACAGATGCCACACCATGAAAGCAGTTTGCTTTTTGTTAACCCATGATGCTCACAGCGGCCAAAATAGGCCTGACAATTTTGATGATATTTTTCTAACGGAAGCATTTTTTGGAAAATATTTGAAGGAGAATTGGTGATTAGAAGCCTAAAAACAACTTTCCTTGAAATATTTTGTGAACTTTTGCTTTATTCCCAAGTTATTTTTATTAGTATGAGAGTAGCAGAGGAACTCTGATTGTGAATGGGTTAAGGAACTTTTTTAGGTTAACAGTGCTTAAATTTACACCGAGGTCCCTGAGAGGCAGGCAAGATTGTAAAGAAAATAGTTACTAAATTGTATTGTTCAGAAAATATTGATATCATATTGTATCATATTCTACCATAGAAAATAATCGATGGCAGTCCCTAATACATGCCAACAGTGGCCCAAGATTAGATAAACATATTTAGATAAGTATTCGAAGGAGAAATGCCAATCTATAACTATTATCACAATTATCCAACTGTACTCATAATGAAAAATCCTCATGTTTTGCCATGCTAAAAACTTTTTTTTCCATACACACACTTATTTTGCTAATCTTATTGCATGGAATTATAATAATATTTTGAAATTTAGAGAGTTTAACTTCATATCTTACAGTATTAGCTTTTTGACTCCTACAGCAGCTAAAAGCAGCCTGATGCTTGGGTTTAACCCTTATGCTGCTGGTGGCTAATTTGGCTAATAAAAAATGATGCAAAAAAACTAAAAAGATGACTGAAATCCTGGCACATTGGTACTCATCTGAGAGTACTCAGTGAGAGCTTTCCAATGAATACCTACATGACAGGGTTTAGATGATTTTCAAAAACCTATGCATCTGTGCTTTGGACGAAAGTAGCCTCAGCATTGGAAGGGTTAATGGACAATGGAATTTTGCAAAGTCTATGTGTGTTCAAAAGTTCTGAGGAATGTTTGTTTGCTTGTAGGTTCTGCGTGAAGCGAGTATCCAGTATGACCAGTGCCTGTTGAACACCTCGGGCTCCAGCGACACCGGTAACCTGACGATCACCACGACGACGATGAACAACAACGTCACGCGTCACGTGGTCCAGGTCCAGACAGAGAACTCGTCACAAGCCTAGAGGAGGGGAGGAGGGGACATGAGTGGTCGGAGAGATAGAACCTTAGATGAATAAAAGAATGGATAGGTAGCGAGAGACCAATTATTACAGGTGAACTTGGATATGACGGACCACTGTACGACAGACTTTTGGCTATGACGGACGATATGCTTGGTCCCAGTCCCATGCATATGAAGTATGTGTCATATGTATATGACAGATTTTGCACATGACAGACCAATTCTCCTGGTTCCATTGAGTCTGCCATATCCCAGTTTGTCTGTATATGCGCTATGCTGAAGATCTGGCCATCCCAGCCCAGGAGTCTCGAATCTGGCCCCAGTGTGATGTTCGTATCTTTTACATTTTAGATAAAGGTGTGCACCACAACCATAAGGGCTGGCCACTCACCATTGGTTAGCAAGTATCTGAGACCAGGTTGATTCCTAAAAAAGTGAAAATATCAAGGGGAAAAAACTAGCAATTGAAATACACAACTATTTATTTCATTAAAACAGATTGTTTCATTAAAACAAATTGTGAGTGATGCAACTAAATTAACCCTTATGTTGATGTTAGCTAATTTCGCCAATACAAAATGATGCAAAACCCTGAAAAATGACTGAAAACCGGCACATGGGTACTCATGTGAGAATACTCAGCGAGAGCTATTCAATGTATACCAACATGACAAGGTTAAAATGGTTTTCAGAAAAATTGGACGAAAGTAGCCTCAGCATTGGAAGGGTTAAAACGTGAGTCGACCACCTCTTTGGAGATCTGGACGTAAACTTTGATATCAGACTTTGTTGCCGTTCTATCTCTCTGGTTAAGGGGAACACGGTTCTCTGTCCCACTTCTCTTGTTCTTGTTCATGTGCCTATTATATTCCACTTCCCCCTTTCATGCCTGATGTGCCCTACAATGACCTGCCAAATTCTGTCATATCTTTCTCGCAAAATCATATTTGGATAAAAAAAATTAATAGGGGAGAAATGCGAAATTAGAACTAAACAAAGATTTCTCGATCACTTTTTTGTGTGAATTAATGGTTAATTCTGAATTTATTTTCGTAAGTATTATAGCTCCAGACAGATATTCCTGGAGGGACTCCCTTGATTTGTTGAATTTTTTTATGCTTATTAGTCTGGATGTACTCATAACTTTCACGATGTATTTTTAAGGAAATTTTTGAATGAGAAATGTTTATCAAACTGCAATTTTTATGTCTCTTTCATTTTATCTTAACATGTTATAGAATTTTTACCAAATTATTTTTCAAAGCCTTAAAAGATTGTTTGTTTCCTGACACGTGACTCTATTAAGTTTTTATTCTAAAAAATTGAGAAACTATGTTTTTTTCTGCCCTCCCCACTCCCAATCAACATTAATACAGGCTTAGAACACTGAATTACTACTACAGCTGCCATGAAACATGCATTGTTTCATAAAATAATCAATTTTTTTTTACTTACCTACCCTATATTTTTTCAAATTGTTACAGGAAACAAACAATATTTTATGCCTTAGTATCATAGATCCAAGCGACACTCGTTGTGAACTACAAGCATGAAAGGGTCAATGGAAGACCAGCTGAGGCTGGACATTTGCAACAAATATGCTAAACATTAATGTAGCATAGGTGCAAAAAAGATAATCAAACAGTGTTAAAAGTAGATTTAATTTTGTAAATATTTTACCTTGAATTAATTAATGTTGAGTTAATGCACAAAAAACTGTAGTGAGCTATCTGGTGACAATTCAAGCGGAATGGGTATTACTATATAGTCCAGTGCCTTGAGGAAATGTTGGGGCTGTGCTAAATATTGTACTTTGTAAGAAAAATAGAGTTGCTGGTCATGCTTTCAAAACATTCATTCTCATACCCTAAAATAATATTGTTTTCATGCTATGTAATTTTGAATATCAGTTTTGTATAGATATATTTTTTTAAATGATTTAGAGGAGAGCTGATGGTATGATACTGATTACCATATTCATGAACTCTTTTGCTGCTGGTGGCTAATTTGGCCAATACAAAATGATGCAAAAAACCTGAAAAATGACTGAAACCCTGACACATGGGTACTCATCTGAGTACTGAAGTACTGAACGAGAGCTTTCCAATGAATTTAAACAGGGTCAAGATAGTTTTGAAAGAGTTTTGCATCCTTGTGCTTTGGACAAAAGTAGCCTCTGCATTGGAAGGGTTAATAATAATTTACAATTTATTATTTTTGTAAAGGAAGATATTGGCAAAATAGCCGTAAGATTTTGTGGTCTTTCTGTTTGGCCGATGGGATGAATGTGTTGGAAGAAGGTAAGCTTCAACCTACAAGTTGTTTAACCTACATCATAGAAGACCACATGGTACATTCCAGTTTTAAAGAGCTTTTTATTTTATGAAGGTAGGGTCAACTTGAAACTATTTCAATTAAGGGTCTCAGTATGTTGAAAATGAAACATAAGAATAGGTGTCAAGATATAACTTGGTGTCCTTTGTCCATTAATTTGGACCACACACTTAACATTCCAATATATCATGAGAAAGTCTTCACCACAAAAAGCATGCCATATTTGGCTGCAACAGGCATAAATGCTTAAAAGAAAATTGTAGGCTTCAATTTTTCCCTAGATGAAGTGGGGCTTCACAATCATTAAGCATGTACCCTTCCAAGGTATATTAACTTTAATTACCTTTTGTAAAATGTTAAATGGAGAAACATGAGCTTGATCTTGAATGTTGCATGGTCCTTTGTACTTAATATGTCATTTATAATCATGAGTTTTTCTTATAGTAAAGCATTTGTCATATCCACATGTATCAATGGAATTAATTGATTGTGGTCATTTGTACTTAGTATATCATTTATAGTCATGAGCTTGAACTATTATTGTCAATTGTCGTATATGCATTTATAAATTGAATTCGATTCAGAGAATAGAAAGGCTGGCCGTTGATTTCTCTTGAAAGTGGTATTCGGAAAAAGCAGAAATGACACAAAAAAACTGAGGATTCCTATGTCCAAATGATAACCACAGTGATAGTTTGTATCAATGTATCAATGTGCAAGTATGTATCAATGTACTGAAACATGTCTTCAAAATTCATATCCATGCAATGCAATGTATTATATTTTCAAGAATACAGACAATTGTGGCATTATCTCAGTAAAACATCACAGTGTATTGAAGTTGATATGAAAGTATGACAATAATCTTTCATTGTGTGGGCTCATTTTTATTGTAAATTGGATGTATTTGATCCTTTTTTTGTTAACCTGTAATTTGATTTGAACTGTTTTTTATGTTAAGTCAGTGAGTAACCAAATATTTGAGGTACATTTCATACCAATCTCTATCTTCTATCATAGTTAAGGCCAGTCTAATTCGATTTTTGGTCTTATGCAATCGCCAACGTATTTTTGGGCAAATTCTCTATATTTAAAAGAAAACATTCAAAATAAACTTAATCGTGCGATCTCGGCCTATCGTGTACATCGTCTAAACTGGCAACCATTTTGGCACCGCTCCGAGGTCCGTGCACCCATAATGCATTGCGCACAGAAGTCAACATACTGCTTCTTCCGATGTGAACACTGTCCTCCGGACCGAGAATTTTGAAGTTTTTTTTTTTTTTTTTTTGCAACTGATGAAACACATTGGAGGAAAAAAATCTGTAAGAATAAAAATCTACTTGAACTGGCCTAAGTGATGTCTTGAAAAATGTTTCGCAATATATATTTATCTTTGGAGAAAATATGATTCTTTTCAGCCAAAAAAGGAAGTATTTTTTCTTAGCTCATATTGGAGGTATTCGAAAGGACTTTTTGTTATGTTTTCAGTTGTTAAACATCAAGAAGGTATAGAAGAAAAAAAAGTCACATTTGTGACTTTTTTGCCCATGCAATGAAAGATTCATCTATTTTTTTCTTTTTTTTTCTCAAATGTTGGTATTTTTATTCAATCTATGTCATGTCAGAAGAATTGTGTGGTAATTCGCAACATGTTTTTGACAAATATTGTTGTTGTCTATGACTTTGCTTCTAAAATCATGTTTTGTAAATGATCTCTTATGATTGCAGTTTCAAAGTCTTCTAAGACATTGACCATCACTATGTTTCCTTGTTTTAAACCCACTCATGTTCGAGGTGTCTTGGTAGTTATACGCAAATATCTTTTCTATGCAAATCTACCAGTAGTCTTGCACAAAAGCCTGTTACATGCAAGCACATGTACCTTTCAAACCGGGGTGAATTCAAACTCTTGATGTTTGTGGTTTCATAGTTGGAACAGAGACAACGTGCATTTTCTTTCATTACTGGTTTGAATGCTGCAGGTGGCTAATTTGGCCAATGCAAAATGATGCAAAAAAACTGAAAAATGACTGAAACCCTGGCACATGGTACTCATTTGGGAGTACTCTGCGAGAGTTTTCCAATTAATACCAACATGACAGGGTTTAGTTGCTTTTCAAAAAGCTTTGGACAAAAGAAACCTCAGCATTGGAAGGGTTAAACATGTTACATTTTCTTCAAACTTCTGAGGTGGCCAGATACACAGGGACACTGACCATGAATTGATTTAACATTTACATGAGATTATGATGATAGCTACTACTTCTGAGATCTGCTGATTTTTGTAAAATTTATTTTTTCATAATGCAATTAATTGACTTGATTATGCTGATCAGATGATGAGAAGAAAGTGAGGATATTTTGTGAAACGCTGTAGTGATTTTACACTGATTTTATACATTTATAGCATTGTACCTGTACAGTATGATATTGATGTTTGCATTGTCAAGGTCGTGTGGAGGTCATGGGAGTGTACTAGTATTCCATATTTTGAATGAAGATGTCAGTTAACCCTTATGCTGCTGTTGGCTAATTTGACCAATAAAAATGATGCAAAAAACCTGAAAAATGACTGAAACACTGGCACATGGGTACTCATCTGAGAGTACTCGGTGAGAACTATCCAATGAATACCAACATGACAGGGTTCAGATTGTTTTCAAAAATCTTTGCATCCTTGTGCTTTGGGCAATAGTTGTCTAAGCATTGTAAGGGTTAACCCTTATCCTGCTAACCACAACAATTGTCGTGGTGTACAGCAGTGCTTATAGGTTTCACAGCAGGATAAGGGTTAAGAGTCATTAATGATTGTAATTATACTGCTATTGCCTTCACAATATACTAGTATATTGATGGTTCCGGCTGCAGTTTGCATCCTATTGTTATAAGTAAGGAGAAGGGATTGGTACCGTTACTTAAAACAATACCAAATATCAATATAGAATAGGAAAAATATCATATCATTTACGATCTGTTGTACCGATACTGCTTAGCGATATAGAGTTGACTTCACTGCTTCTCAGACATGAAGACAATTTGCTATTAATAAGCGAAGTATTTGAAGTTGACGGTGCACAATCTAACGTAATCAAGTCTCTGAGAGGCAGGAATTATTGTTAAGAATATCGTTAAGATACTGTATCGTTAAGATATTGTATTGTTAAGGATATATTGATATTGTATAGTATCAAGGAAATTTCAAAGATGCCAATCCCTCCTAAGGAGGGATGGATATTAGACCAAGAGAGGTCTAACAATACCATTTTCAGGATTGTGCCAAGCATTCTCGATCTTGTTAATGTATAAAATGTGGCGTTTGTGGCTTCCAGTTAGATATCACCGAGATTGATTTATAACAGTGAGGGAGTGGGAGGTAGCTTGAAATATGACAAGCTAATGATTTCACAACAATATATGGCCACGACGATTATGCGGTCATTCTCTTAAACGGTGAAATCCATCTTCTCTAATCCTTATGCTGCTGGTGGCTAATTTGTCTAATCCAAAATGATTTGCAAAAAACTTGGAAAAGATTCTGAATCCCTGGCACTTGGGTACTCATCTGAGAGTTCTTGGCGAGAGCTATCCAATGAATACCAACATGGCAGGGTTTAGATGGTTTTCAAACATCTTTGTGTCCTTGCGCTTTGGATAAAGGTAGCCTTAGCATTCGAAGGGCCAATCTCTGTTGAGTGAAGTGGAGTGATTGCTTCCAGATGGAAATAATGGAACCAAATAAGAAATAGTGAACTTATAAGGAATTGAAGTAATTAAATTTTTGTCATTTTTCTTTCTACACCTGTCAACATATCAGTGAAGTAATAAAAAGGGATACTTTTGCAATATTTATTTTCTCTTCACATCGAAACAGAATATAAATCAACATTTTGAGAATTTTATTCTGGAATTTGTGCATCATGACACTTAACATATCATTAAAATATTGAACTCTAAAACTTGGCTAAGACCCACCCTTGAGATGCAGCTTTTATGTTTTGGGCCTTATTGAAGAGGATGTTAGATTTGTGGACTACTGTATACCATGTTAATATTGCAGCAATTTAAATTATGCATACTTTGCGCACCACTGGAGTCCTCATTTATCAACTGCGCACCATTATTTAGACATCCCGTCGCTATGGTTATATCTTTACACGCTGACATCTGAGAGTACTCAGCGAAAGCCATCCAATGAATACCAACAGGACAGGGTTTGCCAATGCAAAATGATGCAAAAAAACCTGAAAAATGACTGAAACCCTGGCTTATGGGTACTCATCTGAGTGCTCAGCGAGAGCTTTCAAATGAATACCAACATGACAGGGTTTAGATGGTTTTCACAAATCTTTGCATCCTCGTGCTTTTGACGAAAGTAGCCTCAGCATTGGAAGGGTTAAAATGCGCAAAATTAACATGGTTTATAGTATTTCTTCTTGAGCTCTGTTTGCAGGAGTGTGTAGATAAATGGTTTATATTTGATGAAATGTCTGTAGTTGCGGGAGTGGAAGCGATGCTGGGTGTATACTGTAGTTGCAGTGGACGGTCCTTGATGTATATGTGATGTAGGATTGTCCACAAGTTGTTGGTTATTAAATAGCAGCAGTAGTGATAATGACGCGTTGGAATTGTTGTATTTGATGTATACAGTGAAACCTCTGATATTTAAACACCTTGGGACCTAGGCAAAAGCAAGAGTTCGCGTCTCAGAGGTCTTTTTATGGTGTAAAAGATAAAAATGGGACCGGGAAATGGTGTTCACATCTCCGGGTGTTCTCATCTCCGGGTGTTCACAATAAAAGGTTTTACTGTACATACTGTACTCATGAATTAACAGTCTTCCTTAATTGGCAATTTTGACTATATTATAATGTCAGTGTTTGAAACTTTTTCTTCCTCTCATACCTCCCAGACTCTATAATCGTATAAAATACATGGATAAAGACTGCACACATTATTTAAGCCAGTTGCATGTCTGGTAGGGTGATCGTTGCCAATAGCCCATTGCGAAAAAAGGCAGTTTACACTTCAACCATGCCTTAGGAATAGTTTGTCCAAAAAATATATGGTTATAACCCTCACAAAGACATAATTGAAAAATTTTCTTCAAAATTTTGCCTGTCCAAAAAAAAGCTTGTTCAATTTTGAAGCCAATCACTACCATTTGATATATTGTTACCTGTTCCTAATGTCTAACTGCATGATTTATAGAGAATGGCTCCTTGTTCTGCATAAATTACTATATATATATTTTTTAAAATATAACAAAAGGAAGCGAAATATTCCAAAAATGTGACCATTTTAAGGTGCAACAGGCATGAATGTGTTGTGATAAGTTTTGTTTTGTTTGTTTTGATAAGTTGAAATTTATCTTTTACGTCTTAAAGGAGTTCTAGCCTTTCATGTGCTGAGATACCATCTTTCATCTTCCAAGTCCTATAATATACATATCCAACCGGTGACACCTATTGAGTACTGTACTTACTAAAAATCTTTTAGAATGAGGATGTCAGTCTCAAGCCCATAGGGATAAGAAATTGGTACGAAAATCTTTTTACTAAATTTGTACTATCATGTTTATTGAAATTTGGTAATGACTTAGAAAATATGTTTGATTATATCTCTATGTAAATGGGGTTCCCTTGCTTAACAATATATTATATACGAATGAGTCAATATGAAATTTCTTCAACAAAATTCTGCCAAAATTTGTTACTTAGAGGTTAAGCCCATATGACCTATCATTCTCTCCTTTTGTTAACCCTTCTAATGCTAAGGCTACTTTTGTCCAAAGCACAAGTATGCAAAGATTTTTGAAAAACATCTAATACCTGTCACGTTGATATTCATTGGATAGCTCTCGCTGAGCACTCCCATATGAGTACCCATGTGGCAGGGTTTCAGTCATTTTTCAGGATTTTTTTGCATCATTTTGTATTGGCCAAATTAGCCACCAGCAGCATAAGGGTTAAGAGCATCATGTAACTGTTCAGACTACTTATGGCAAAAATTGGACTGCAATTTTGACATACTAAGGGTTAAACATTTTAACTCCTTTCTGTTGTCCCATAATTACCATACATCAGCAAAAACACACTTTCATCCTAGCATACAGTGATAGTATCTCGGAAAGAATAAAATGCACAAAGATAAAGACCAATTTTGGAGGATGAGACTATATTAGAAATTTCATTACTTATATTTTATAAATATTAGACAAAGCTTTCCCACGTTCCCATGGTAATTTTAAAAACAACAAAAACACCCGTGCTTTGTACTTAAATCATTTTAAGTTTCAGTTAAATAAAACAGAAGTCTCTACGAGTGTAATAATGCATTTCTATAACCAATGAAGTCTGGGTCATTGAGTAGATAGATACTAGTAGCTTAGCATCATCAACATGCACAGAACGCAACTTCAGGGCTTTTCGCTGCAGCCAGGTTGTTCAGGGAGACCAGACTGTTGCAAATCCAGTGGATCAACATGTGCTATTAGATAGCCACACCATACTGAGGTCAGAACTCTGCGGGTCCCTAGAAAGAAGTTTGGTCCTTTCAAATGAATAGATTTCATCAGATACCTTCCCTGCAAGGGTATTTGTGTGTGTGTGGGTATTAGGAGAGGGGGAGGGGGGAATCAACAACTACTACAATAAAAACATACAGCTTTGAGACTTTATTCTTCTTCAGAAGATGACAAAGACTTTGTTACAATCATTAAAGATTTGGGGCTACCATACAATTTACAGCGTCTGGGTAATTTCAATTTATTTACATTGACAGAATCTAATGTCTAGAGTGGTAACCAAATTATAGCAGAAAATGCCTTAACTAGAAATTTGATAAAAATTGAAGCATTTCTGTACATTTCTTCTTAATACTAATAGTTCTTTACCATCAAACCTTGACTGCTTGCAGTTGCTTGTGAAAAGTTAGAAAATTATGATATAAAACATTCTGTGACAAATCAATCTGCCTGATGTGTGTTTCTTAAAATGTGGATATAAAATGTCAGTTGAGAATTCCCTGCAACATTTGCTGCACAAGAGAATCCCGAAAATGACTATAGATTTTTGATAGAGACTTATTAATATCCAGACTTCCATATATAAGATTTGGGAGATAAGCTGTTGACATGCGACTTATCTTCCAATCGCACATCATATTACCTAAACCTCTGATATCATACATCAATATCTCAATATCATTAAACATCAAGGATGTTAATCCTTCTCTGGTAATTTCTCACTAAGATTAGTACCAGACCTCAAACTTTCAATATCAGCTTACATACCTCTACTTAATACCATTACGTTGGCATATTTCCAAAATCGCTGCAAGGAAGTCGCTCATTGATATTCGTATTCAACACAAAGATCAGTTTCATATGCTCGAAAAATTGCTAGAAAAAGCCTAGTTTTTGTATTAGACCATGTGACATAGAGGGTCAAGTCAATCAATCACATGACACACAATGTAATATCATGTGATTATCTTATAACCAATCAACTGCGGCCCCTTAGATCATGTGACATAGAGGGTAAAGTCACATGATAACCATCCTGTCAATCAATCAGTTTAGGTTATTTTAACCATGCAGCATTACATAGTTTGATCTTGTATTCACCATACAACCAATAAGCTTAAATGGTTTTGATCAGGAGACACATAGTTACCATTCAGCCAATCAGCTATGGTTGTTTAATCAGCTGACAAAAGGTTACCAATCAGCCAATCAGCTTTGGTTGTTTAATCAGGTGACACATACAAGGTTACCAATCAGCCAATCAGCTTTAATTGTATTGATCAGGTGGCACATACATTTAGCCAATCAGCTTAAAGCTGCTGGTGCAATACAAACAATTTCAGCAAAACACTGGTATTGTTGTAAACTGAATCTCTGCCAGAGAAATTACATAACTTGGGGACTCGACTTGGACAGAGTAACACAAAACATACAAAGTAAGTATTAAGTTAAATTAAGACATAGCAAACAAATAGTACAAAATGGACGGACACAAATCTTTTCTCTAACTCTTCATGACCTTCCTCCTGGTGTGGCACAGGCAGTTTGAGATTTACAGAGGACATAAGTATTCTATTAATAGCCCCCAGTCCTCTAATCCAATCAATCTGTATTCAAAATAGCATAAGAAAAATCTTTAGTTAGATCTACGCTTACTTCCATATCCTTTTTCTATGACAGAATATACAGGTTAAAGATTCTGTAAAGACTTAATTAGTTCTCTGAGTCAACACAAGTTGAATTAGTGTACTGTACTATCAATTGGGGATGACTGGATATGTCATTCTTTTTCCATTATGAACTTTCTCTCCCTGGTGGTAGGTTAAGGCACTAAACTTCTCCACTCAGCTCCTCCTAGTGGAAAGTGGTGATACTAACAACAGTAAGATCTCTTACACCACTGACTTAACCTGCGAACAATTGATTAAAGGTACCATCTTTGTTACACTCTTGCTTCCAGCTCAGTTACGTACATATTGCATATTTTCAGAAGAGAATAAAATCCTACCAAGAAAGTTCACCTTCATTTCTGCAACTAACAACCTGCTGAACAGGTTTGGATAAATAAATAAATAACTTAATGAATAACTTACGAAACAGATAAATGAATAACTTACGAAACAGATAAATGAATAAATTACTAAGTAGATAAATAAACAATAAATAAATAAATAGACAAATTCCAGAAATATTGGTTATAGTTTTAAGAGATCAGCTCTGACTAGAGGAGGTTTTGCGGTGATAAAACAACTAGATGGGCATATAAATAAATGTTTGCGCTGAGAAGAAGTAAGATTTGAATATCACTTTGAAGCTATCCATTTGCATAGTATTTAAAATATGAACCATAATAACAGATACGGTAAGTGTATCTTGCTTAAAAGTTCTACTACCCGGTAAGTTCACTCATCTGGTAAACCCTGAAATTGCGCTGTATCCAGGTATATCTAAACCACATTTGCCTCTCCCGTACATAAGACAATAGGATTGATTAATTCACATCACAAATAGCATGCAAGACAAAGAACAATTAACACATAATTACCTACTAGTTTCAACTGCCTGGCCACACCATTGTTTTTTGCATTTTACATTTTTTTCTATACAAACGTACACATAGGTGGTCTCTGAGACCCGATTCAGGACAAATACTATCTTTAACTGACAAGTTCCTACGGTTTCCTTCCGTGTTGCGGGAGGTTTTTAAATACATAGAAAACGACAAAGGATGTCAGTTATCGCTTTTCTCTAGAAAGAATAGCTTGCCAATAATAAATTACTGCTAATTGCAAATAGAAGTCATCCTCATCAATAAATAAGCTGGTTAATAAGGGAAAAATATGTCCTTGTTTTTTTTCCTACACCATTTTACAGACAATCATGCAACTAAACATCTCACTATTCTTGTAAAAAACTATATCAAAATCTTACTTAAACAAAGAAAATTGAGATACTTTTCTTTGCATGGTAACACTAGGTTGTTTATGTTATAACCAACCCTTGAAAAGAAAACTTCGAACAGAGAATGCCATATTTTTTTAAGAACTGTGTGTGAAAATTTCAATTGCGTGATCCAATGTCTATACCACATTTGACAGCATGTAAGTAAACAAAGAAAAGAAATATTTGAAATAAAAATGTCTATCAATACCAGATTAAAGCCTTTCATAAAGATGTGTTTTAATATAATCCTTCATTGTCAAAATCATTGATTAATAAATATATTTGATTGATTGTAATAAATTTGATTGATTGTAATCAGATCGCAATAATTTTGCACTAGAGGCTAAACATGAATGGCCAAGAATAAATGGCAGAATATTTTTTCGGCAAGTCACATATTTTAAGTTTTAAAATGCAAATTATTGATGTCTCATGTTCTTCAATACTAATTCTAAATGAATGAATAGCTTAGGAAATACAAACTTGCCATTTTATAATTATATATGTAAATTATTAATAAAGGTTTCTGTACTTTATGGCATTTCATGTTTTTTTTTCAAAGTAGATAGTGACAACAATCATTTTATACATAACCCCACTTAATTTCTCAATTCTTATTTTTGCTTTTCTTTTCTTACTGCACTAACCAAACCCTCAGAGACTGAGATTTCACCGCCTTTCATTTAATATATGAAAGCAAGATGTTTAACTGTGAACTAGATACAAGTCATTGAGTTGTACACATTGTAATAATAGTATATATAATAGTAGTAATAGTAATATTCATCATTGTAATTGACAATATACATCCATCCGATAATATCATAATAAAAAGTAAGCCTCACCGACCTGAACCCTCAATAAAAAAGCCTGACAGAGGGAAGTGAGAAGGGTAACCAGACTAGTACCACCAGTCTTAGGACAAGTGAGAAGTGAGATGGGTAACCGTAACCAACTCGTTAGTCGTTCCACCAGTCTTGGGAGAAGAACCTCCCAGAACGGCAAGAAATCAGTGAATTTTCATCATCTTCACCGTGAGTGGGCAATTTCACAAGACCTGAAACTGGTACCTCCTTGATGTTTTCAATGCATTTCAGTGAAATATGTAGAGATTGAAGTAAAGATATACATTTCTCTTTTTTTTTAAACTATGCACATCATTCACATCTTTCAGAATATTTTTGGTGAAAAACCTAGAATAATTTTAGTGATAATTGGGAATAAGATGAGCTTTTCATGATTGTCTTGATAAGCAAATGAAATTTTGATTAATCAAATTGAGAAGGAATCGATTCATATGAAACAAGCCAGATTTACAATTTCGAACTGTGATAAACTTTGTTTCACCATAAGGCCCAAACCAAAGACAATATTTCCTTATTAGGAAAATTAAGTTAGAACTGAATATTGAAAAATTTGTGATAGAAAATATACATCCCTGAAAAAAACTTGAGATCTTACTTCGTGCATCAGTGCTGGAAAATCTACTGGAAAATTTGATAACTAATTTCTTTACAAAATCATACAAATTCTGAATCGTGCCCCATAGAAAATTCACCCTGTAGAATTTATTTTTCTGTAGGATTCAGGGTATGACCAATAACGTAATATATGTAATCAAATGCAAATACCTCCAGTGAATTATGTACAGGGTGTCCCAAAAAAAATGCAACGAGCTACATTTCCCTAGATTTCAGGGAAAATAGGAAGCCGGTATTTATTATTTATACACTGTTGGAAAGCTACATATCTCAGCTAAGCACCATGAAAAAATCACAATGAAATGTTATTCCTGTGGGGAGGTATCTCCCCAAACATGACACCCCCTCTGATGTGAAATCGCGCGCGACCGGCACTGGCCTGTTTATACACAAGCTAGCACTGATTTACCTGCTTTCACCTGTTAACCTGCTTCAGCCACGCGTGAAACAAAGCCCTGGCTTACCTGTCAAAATGCAGTCAATCATGAGCAAAATTACTTGGTCCGAATTCCCATTTTGAATAATTTGAGTGGAGCAATTGCCTGATCACTGATCAGACCTTTCCTAAGCTTCCTTTACAACTGTTATGAGTACTTGGTGGGCCAGCAAGTTACACCTCAGGAAGACCTCTTTTTAATTTAATTGAGCCCAGAAAGATGTTTTAATATAATTTGCCCTCAACTTATGGCAATATGCCTCAAGATTCATTGTTTTAGGGGTGTTCAAGCCATCTGTATGGGAATATTACATGTAAACACACAAGAACCTCTCGTGTGCAATTTCACTTTGGAGGGGGTGTGACCTTTAGGGGGATATCTTCCCTCAGGAGTATTGTTTGATTTTGATTTTTCTATGTTAGTTAGCTGACATATGTAGCTTTTCAAGGATGTAAGAACAATACATACCGGTCTAATAGTTTTCCAGCAATTAGGGAAAATGTACCTCATTGCTAGCTTGTGTATTAACAGGCCAGTACCGGTCGCGCGCGATTGCACTTCAGAGGGGTTGTCATGTTTGGGGGGATATCTACCCACAGGAATAACATTTCATTGTGATTTTTTCATGGTGCTTAGCTGAGATATGTAGCTTTCCAACAGTGTATAAATAATAAATACCGGCTTCCTATTTTCCCTGTAATCTAGGAAAATGTAGCTCGTTGCATTTTTTTTGGGACACCCTGTATGACAAGCAGGGACGTCACAGCTAAATACGTTTCAAGAAGCAACATTACAGCACCATTCTACCAGTTGAAGTGCTTATGTAGTACAAAAGTAGACAATGCATTGACATTTAGAAGGCACCAATGTTGTATCTAAGGCACTATTGAATTAATTGAGGAGTTATCATACTTAGCTGTAAGGCAACGTATAGCATTATAAACCCCACTGAAGGATTCAAGATGGCATCTCACTTGCATTTAGGAGGTACCGCTAACATTAAGGTGGAACCTTACTTATCATCAAGGAGGCACGTACCACTGTGGTATTAAGGCGGAACCACATATAGCATGAAGAACTCATCATCACCACCACTGTCACATTAAGGTGGAATCACACATAGCATCAAGGTGCCTCCACCATAGCATTAAGGTGGCAACACATATGGCATCACAGAGGCACCAATGTAGAATTAAAGTGGAGCTGTATGTGGCATTAAGGTGGAGCTATCAGTAGCATTGAAGAGCCACCTCCATAGCTTTAAGGTGGCCCATATCTAGTATGAAGAACGACCACTGTAGCATTTAAGTGGCGCCACTGTAGCATTTAGGTGGCGCCACTGTAGCATTTAGGTGGCGCCACTGTAGCATTTAGGTGGCGCCACTGTAGCATTTAGGTGGCGCCACTATAGCATTAAGGTGGAACCACAAGTAGCATCAAGAAAGCACCACTGTACTGTTTTTATTGAATCACAGGTGGCATTACGAATGCAACACTGTACTATTAAGGTGGAACCATATGAGACATCAAGGCACCACTGTAGCATTAAGGTGGTACCACAAATAGCATTAAGGTGGTACCACAAATAGCATTAAGGTGGTACCACAAGTGGCATTAAGGTGGTACTACAAGTAGCATCCAGGAGGCACCACTGTAGTATTAAGGTGGTACCACAAGTGGCATTAAGGTAGTACTACAAGAAGCATCCAGGAAGCACCACTGTAGTATTAAGGCAGTACCACAAATGGTATTAAGGCGGTACTACAAGTAGCATCCAGGAGGCACCACTGTAGTATTAAGAGAGTACCACAAGTGGCATTAAGGTGTTACTACAAGAAGCATCCAGGAAGCACCACTGTAGTATTAAGGCAGTACCACAAATGGTATTAAGGCGGTACTACAAGTAGCATCCAGGAGGCACCACTGTATTATTAAGGTGGTACCACAAGTGGCATTAAGGTGTTACTACAAGAATCATCCAGGAGGCACCACTGTAGTATTAAGGCAGTACCACAAGTGGCATTAAGGTGTTACTACAAGTAGCATCCAGGAGGCACCACTGTATTATTAAGGCGGTACCACAAGTGGTATTAAGGTGTTACTACAAGAAGCATCAATGAGGCACCACTGTAGTATTAAGGCGGTACCACAAGTGGTATTAAGGTGTTACTACAAGAAGCATCAAGGAGGCACCACTGTAGTATTAAGGCGGTACCACAAGTGGTATTAAGGTGTTACTACAAGAAGCATCAATGAGGCACCACTGTAGTATTAAGGCGGTACCACAAGTGGTATTAAGGTGTTACTACAAGAAGCATCAAGGAGGCACCACTGTAGTATTAAGGCGGTACCACAAGTGGTATTAAGGTGGTACAACAAGTAACATAAAAGAGGCACCACTGTATTATTAAGGTGGTACCACAAGTAGCATAAAAGATCTACCAAAGTACTAAAGTGGGGTCACAGGTCGCATGAAGAATGCACCACTGTACAATTAAGGTGGAACCATATGAGGCATCAAGGCACCACTGTACAATTAAGGTGGAACCATATGAGGCATCAAGGCACCACTGTAGCATTAAGGTGGCACCATATGAGGTATCAAGGAGGCACCACTGCACAATTAAGGTGGAGCTATATAAGGCATTGAGGAGGCACCAGTGTGGCCTTCATATGAAATCATCCAATGACATCATTCAACATGGCAGGTAAGGCATGACATAAAGCATCATTTTATCACTTCACAAACAAATTATAGCATTCAATAAGAAAAGTGACTGTAGTAAATACACCATCATTGCATAAGTCACTACTGCACTTTTTGTAAGATACAGATGAGAGCTGTACGGCCATCGTTTTAGGAAAATATGAAATATATACTTGAAAAAAAAAAACATACGAGAGAAATATTTTCCTCCATCACCAATTAAACCCTGTTTTGCTTGGAAGTTTTTCATTGCATATCTTTCAATGCAAGTACAAAATCTACCTCAATTTCATTTTTCTCCATGGCTGAGGGTTCAGCATCTACAACAGCAGTTCCGGGTGCTAGTTGCAGGTCGGGGTTGCGGGAGGGGTGAGAGGGGTGCAGGATTGGGTACAGGAGGGTGGTGACCCGGGTAGCTGCAGCTCTGTGATCTCTGAGGTATGATGGTGCGCCAGCACGTTCATGGGCGTCCCGTTAATTGTTCTGGTCATGAGACGTGGACTGAGCTTCGTGCTACGACTGATGACGCTACTCTGGGCGCTACCATTAGCGCTGGCGGGTATGGGTTTCCTGGTTTGGTACGGTGCGGGTTTCTTGAAACTAGGGTGCTGTTTACCCTGTTGCAGTGAGACCATAGCGGAGGTAAGGACAGGATGCTCTGTGGTGTAGTAAGTCTTGGCTTGCTGCTGTTGTTGTTGCTGCTGCTGCTGTTGTAGCTGCTGTTGTTGCTGCTGCTGCTGCTGCTGCTGCTGCTGGTGATGATAGTATTGGTACTGGCTCTCAGCAAGGTAAGTTGTACGGGTGCTGGGCAAAGGAACTTGATCCATAGGCACCATACTGCCCTGAAAAGAGGCCATCCCTAAAGTTTAAGAACTCGGAGGAGGCATGCAACACGCACACACAAGAGAGGGTAGCAGGAAGGTAGTAGCAAGCCAAGCATGCTCAGCCCTTATATGGAAAAGTGGGCGTGGCACCCTGAGGGGGCATGGCAAATCCAGACATCTCATTGCTTCAAGAGGGTAGTAAGCCAAGCATGCTGAGCCCTTATTAGGAAAAGTGGGCGTGGCACCGAGAGGGGGCGTGGTAGTTCCAGACATCTCATTGCTTCGAGAAGGTGGAGGAGGTCACAAAGACGATTTGAGCCATTGATACTAACAAGCGACACTCCAATGCTCAGCTGCACTACTTGAAACCAGCATATTCCTATTAAGGTGCAATTTCTGAAAGAGAGCATAAAACATATCCAGATGTTGCATGCCACAGCGCAATGTGTCCTGGTCAATATTCTATCATATCACACAGTTACACACAACATTCATGCACACAGTGAGGCAGTGTTATGGGTTGTCTCCAAATGAGTTGATATCATGGTCAAGTGTATGTTCAAGTTAGCACATTCAAAACAGTGACCAAAGGGATAAGGTTCAAACAGGAATTTGCAGGATTATTTTAGATGTCTTCCAAAGCCATGATAACTAGTTGATGTGAATCAAAACATTCAGATCCATGTGCGAAAGATAAAACATTATTCAGTGATAATGCAAAATATGGAAGAATCTTTTTAAATGCACTTGTATTAATTTTTGCTTCATCAACAGAATACTTGAATATGCATCAGATTATCTGTCTGTGCCAAGGGTGTGTTAAATTTTCTTTATATTCAACATCATCTCCTTGTCGCTATTAGTTTGGGGATTATCATTGTTTTAGTTGCTTATTATTGTCATGAGCTTAGTTGTGCAGTTTCAATAACCAGAAAGTTTTTGTTGATTTTTTTTTTTTTTGGAATTTGTCTTTTTCAAAGATATGCGTGGAGAATATCGGGCTTTTGTGTGTTTCTTTAGGTATAGATGGGTAAAGGAGTGTGTGGAAATGATAAGGTGTTTTAACCCTTTCAATGCTAAGGCTACTTTCATCCAGAGCACAATGACGCAAAGTTTTTTGAAAACCATCTAAACCCTGTCATGTTGGTATTCATTGGAAAGCTCTTGCTGAGTACTTTCAGATGAGTACCCATGTGCTAGGGTTTCAGTCATTTTTCAGGGTTTTTTGCATCAATTTTAATTGGCAAAATTAGCCACCAGCAGCATAAGGGTTAAAAGGTGACAAGTGTGTGGTGGGATAAAACTTGGGTGGAGCTGGCAGTCAAATTTCCTTTCTTGCAACCTCAACATACTGACAGGATTAGACATTTCTTTTAGCACTAAGACTCTGTAGTTAAGTCATAATTTTGAGTGCACTCCCAAAAAGAATGGCCGATGGTGTGTGAAATAAGCTCCTATTTTTTTCATTGTAATTACCTTAGTTAACTATTGATAGATTTATGTTATAATGTGTTAAGAGACTTGGATTACTAGAACAGAGTGTGAATTTACAAAATATTAGGAGAGTATTATATTGTGTTGCAATTAGCAATAACAACAACCATTTCCCTGTACATGCATATTTTCCAAAGGGTGTTTTCATCAGCATGTTACTAAAATAGGGTGTTTTGGGGGTGTTTTGAGGTGCTGGGGGCATGAATGGGTTCAGGTTAGTGAAGGTAGTTGAATCACTAGTGTTCCTGAGGTGTGCGTGTAGTGACATGGTTTATACTCGAGAGGGTCTTAGTGATCCAACAACTTTCCCTAAAAATTTTGAAAAATCATCCTTAACTTTCAAGTGGCTGTCAATAAGATCCAGCCGACAATTTTGCGGAACATCTATGGATTAAATATTCCTTGATTTCATTTCCAGATATTCCCAAAGTTGTTGGACCAACCAACACTCAAAAGTATGGTGTGGAGAAGTACTACCTATCAAAGCAGATCCTCATCACATTGAGACCCTGTGCGAAGGTAGGACACAGCAAAAGATTTGTGCTAACCCTTGTACTGCTGGTGGCTAATTTGGCCAATGCAAAATGATGCCCAAACGTTGAAAAATGACTGAAACCCTGGCACATGGGTAGCTACCTAATGAATGCCAACATGGCAGGGTTTTGATGGTTGTCAAAAATCTTCGCGTTCTTGTGATTTGGACGAAAGTAGCCTCAACATTGGAAGGGCTAAATGCACGAGAGTGCTTGGCTGCGGGAGCAGCCCTTACCAAAATCTTTTTAAAAATTCATCAATGCTTTTTGAAAACCAGCTCAACCCTGTCATGTTGGTATTCATTGGGTAGTTCTAGTTGACTACTCTCAGACGGGTACCCATGTATCAGCGTTTCGAACATTTTAAAGGTTCTTTGCATCATTTCGAAATTAGCAACCAGCAGCACTAGAGTTAACTCAAGACAATGGTGGATCTCCAGTGATAGGTATATAAGGCAAACACAATAGGGAGGTGGATAAAAGAGAGGCATGCAGAAGCAGGGTGTTAAAGTTACCAGATTTATTATGTTCCCTTAACCACTATACAATAATAGCAAAGCGCGCTTTATGTGCCCAAGCCTACTAAGGCCTAAAAAAAGAAATTGTTTCCTGTATCGGTCCGAAAAAAAATAGAGTAGGTAGATCGGTAAAAAAAAATGTTTTATTGATTATTTTTTTGGTCAAAAATGTGTGTTTTATGCATGTTTTACATTGATTGGGAGTTTGGAGGGTGGGAAAAACTTAAGGGTGGGGATTTTCTTGAATAAAAACTGGTTATGGTAGGGTTACAGGAAACAAACAACTTTTTTTAGGCATAACAGAGGAGATACTACAGAAGACACCATCACTCCTACAAAGCTACTACTACGCTGTACAATACACAGAGATATTTATTACAAAGAGATGTGCACAATGGTCTTAAGGAGTTGCTACAAATGGCAACGGTGCTTCTAACAGGCTTTGTACGATACATAGAAGACAACAGTATTTGGACAGTGGTCTAAACGAGTTACTACAACAAGAACTAACCCTTCTAGAAGGCCACTACATATACAGTGCATAGATTTATAACAATGGGTAGTGGACAATGGTCTTAAAGAGTACTACAATAAGAACCAACCCATCTACAAGGCCCCTTGGTGAACAATACAGAGATATAATAATGGGATGTAGAAAATTGTCTTAAGGAGTTAGTATAAGCATTGACCCTCTTACCAGGCTACTACTACCATGTACAATACAAAGAGATATAACAATAGGGAGAAAACAATGGTTTCAAGGTGTTACTAAAATAATCACAATTCCTTCTACCTGCTCACTACATAGTACACTAAGCAGAGATTAGATTATGGGACAATGGTTTTAAGGTGTTACTAAAATAATCACCATTCTTTCTACCAGGCCACTACATTGTACAATAAGCAGAGATAAGACAATGGGGCATATACCAATGGTTTTTTTTTTGCAGTTACTACAATAAGCATCAATTATTCAAGGAGGCCACTACGCTGTACAATACATTTAGATATAAGGCCTAAAAAAGAAATTGTTTGTTTCCTGTAACGGTCCGAAAAAAAATAGGGTAGGTAGTTTCGTAAAATTAAAAAAAATTCATTATTTTTTTTGGTCAAAAATGTGTGTTTTATGCATGTTTTATGTTGATTGGGAGTTGGGAGGGCGGAAAAAACTTTAGGGTAGGGATTTTTTTGGATAAAAACTTGTTAGGGTAGGGTTACAGGAAACAAACAACTATTTTATTTAGGCCTAACAATGGTTTGAGAACAATGGTGATCATAATATCAGCAATTATAGCAATTCACATTCATCAAACAGTAGCATTATGATTAAGAATCATCATATTCATTGATCAGATATTATTCAAGTCTTGAACGATATATACATATTCCTTTTAGGAAACATGGAAGATGAACTTTCCATGCTCATCAAACAAAATAAAATAAATAAAACCTTAACAAAATATATCAACAAATTAACTTCTACGCTAATTTAACAAGACAACTCAAATGATATCCCTGCAGGCCGAACTGCACATCAAGTAAACTCCTCTTCTTCATTTTAATGTATAGTATCTTAAAGAAGAAAATAGCTAGTGAATCTCACCGTTAATGACAAATATTTGAAAGGGTTGTAGAATGAGAAATCTCACCGTTAATGACAAATATTTGAAAGGGTTGTAGAATGAGCAGTTAAGTTGGAGAAAATCTGAGACTGGTTAATTAATAAAAAATGATATTTTAGTCCCTAGCGGTCATAAATAGTCCTTACTAGTCATAAATGATGATAGCAGTCATCGCTTCTCTTAACCCTTTTGCTGCTGGTAACTAATTTGGCCAAACAGAAAATGACGCAGAACTCATGGAAAATGCCCTAAACCCTGGCACATGGATACTCATCTGAGAGTACTCAGCGAGAGCTATCGAATGAATACCAATATGACAGGGTTTAGACGTTTTTCAAAAATCTGTGCATCCTTGGAAGGGATAAATGATGATAGTAGTCTTTACTGCTGTTGGATTTAATTAAACCCACCTTTCACACTATTTTTTTAGCAATATCACAAATGATTGAACCACATCTAAGGGTGGATTATTTGTCACTAGAGATGATTAGCTACGCATTATATGTGTATTTCTAGTAGACATATGACCATTCAAAGATAGACAAGTTATTTGATGCACAATTATTAGGCAGCAGTCTGAACCATTGGGGCAATCAACCTTTTCAGATCCAATTTTGAAAAATCTTATTTCTGTGAAACCAGCAGTACCAAAATGCTCTGATTATCTTCATAATAAAGAAAGTATGGAATTAAGAAAGTTGCCATTGATTGTCAGTTTGTCACTTTTTCTTATATATATTGGAGCAAAGTTGTGACAAGCCAGTTGTGAGTTTTAAAGGAAACGGGGTGTCCAGCGAACACCACCGCCTAACCCAAAGTCAGTGACAACTTTCTCACATGCCCCAGCATTTCTTCATTTCAGAGATAACAAATTGACAGCCCGGAGTAAAATTGGTTGTCGAAAGTAATTTAACAGTACTATCGAAATAATGTACCATTTGCTGGTATTGGTACAGGCACCATAACTTTTAACCCTTAACCCTTCCAATGCTGAGGCTACTTTCATCCAAAACACAAGGACGAAAAGATTTTTGAAAACCTTTTAAACCCTGTCAAGCTGAGTACTTTCAGATGAGTACCCATTTGCAAGGGTTTCAGTAATTTTTCAGATTCTTTGCATCATTTTGTATTGGCCAAATTAGCCACCAGCAGCATAATGGTTAACGAAAGAGGTAGATTACACCTTTGGGCTAAGACTGCAAGGCAAGATATAAATGATGTCCACAAGCAAGGTTAACTAGCTGTGTCTACGTATGGGGGAGTCTGACAGCGCACCTCAACTACCAAACAAGAGGCCCAGGCAAGAAACAAAAAGACACGGGGACAAAAAGTTACTCTAAAAAAATTTTTTTTTTTTTTTTTTTTAAGTTTTAAAGAATTTACTCTAAAAAGATGATAATCCAAAAAGAATAATTACTCTTGATAGATTTTTGAGATGGGGAAGATTCATAAACTTAAAATGTAATAATGTGTTCATGCATACTTATTGAATTTTGATCAGATTACTGATAAGCATTCTTGAAAATTCAGAAGCAGAGCACCATCTATTGGCAATGTTAGAAACTAAACGGGTATGCATTCAGACATTTGCAGGGGTCAAGGGGATTATTTTTTCACATGGAAATTATGACTTTTTTCTAAATTTTGTATAAAAAGTAATCTATATATTTCTATATTTCTTGCAATTTACTTTTTCAAATAACGAGTAAATAACAAATTTCATGTTCTCTTGAGTTCACAAAAAATATTTCTCGATAGTAAAATTCTTTAGCAAACCATGGACTAATATGAACCATTTAATTATACTGAACTCTTTTAAATGAAATTGATAAAGAAAAGCCAAAGATGGGCCTCGATATAGATAAGCCAGAAATTTTCAGACCTTGGTATTTCATTTCTGCTTGAAAGGTGATCAATTATTCAAAGTGAATTAATATTACTGAAAATAAGTAATTAATTCAGATCAAGGGGAAAAGGTGGGCGGGGCGGGAAAAAAAAGAGCTTAGTATTTTCTAGTGTGGAGTATGCACAGATGCAGCCCTACCGGTGGTCATATAGTGTAACATATAATAGAGGATCATCTGTAGTTAAAGTTCTACATGACACAGCTAGCGAAAAAGACTTGTAGAAACCACTTACCACCCCTGCCTGCCTTCTCAAGCCTAAACCAAGCCTGCTGGCTCAGCACTGACCCCCCTCACCGCGTCACATCAAAGACAGGGCTAAGCACGCCTGAAGATTGTGAATCTGAAAAATCACACGTCGTGACACAAGTTTACATACATATGTATGTATGTATGTATATGTATGTATATATACCAGTATGTATATGTATGTATATATACCAGGCCTCAACGCTAACTCAAAATGTAACTGTCCCCATGGGACCAGTAACTCCTAGGATCTATGAATTTTTTTACGAGATAACAATGCATAAATTTCACCGAAAATATCTATTTTTATCCATTTTATCTTTATATATTTCTAAAAAATTTGGGGACATTCCTGGGGGGAAACTTCTTAACAAGAATATCCCCAATTTATTGTTTACTAGCCCTGTAGGACCAGTTGAGGTTTGTTTTTACAGGCTCGAAACTGTTTTTGGTAATTTTTACTGGCCTGGAGCCAACGGTTCACTGTTAGCATTGAGCACTGTATACATGTACATGTACATATACATACATACATATACATATATATATATATATATACATATATATATATATATACATATATATATATATATATATATATATATGTATATATACATATATATATATATATATATATATATATATATATATATATATATATATATATATATATATATATATATATATATACACATACATATGTCAGTTTTTGTCACACACTAATAATGCCTATGTTTAGGAGTGGGTACATGAAGGGTTTGAGGGTCAGATATGAAACAACCCCTATCCAGATTTCAGTGATTCCCAGTACTACTTTTCAGCCTCGATTATTGTTCATTAAGTCCCACTTAGAGCATGGAAATCTAAAGCAAAAATACAAATCTTTAAAATTCTTTTTACAAAATTTGAAAATATAAACTGAGTTCTTGAATGCACAAAAGTAGACCATTATCTTCCTATTTTGGAGAAAAAAATCCCATAAGGTTTTTTTCTCGTTTCAAATAAGAATTTTTTCTTTCCTTACATAAAGCTATGTACAGTATATGCATGCAGATGCATTGCAACAGGGCTCGATGAGTTTCGCATAAATGCTTCATTTTTTGTCTTGAAGAAAGTGAAATTGAAAATAAAATGCAACTTTATTTTTACTCAGAATTGCCTTATTCAGACTTTTTTTGGCAAGTCTAGAAAATTTGATGTAATATTTGCTTATATACGTAGTTATCTACCATCACCTTAATTGGTTAATTGAAGTTCTATCAATTAAAACTGAGAGATAGAAGCAAGTCTTCAATTACTAGTTAAAAACCAAATATTTTTATCAAATGAATAACTAAACCAGTCAATCAACTTTTCGAAAGTTAGGTCACAATTTATAAGAACTTATCAATATCTAAGTATGATACTTTCTGTGAAGTAAGCTTTTTCTCTTAACTTTTTCAGTATCCCTTTTAGCACCAAGCCCTGTATATTTACAAATGATGCATGCAAAGTTCAAGGTATAAAACAACATGTAACATGGTCATGTCTTACAAAATATCTTTTCTATTCAATAGCTGTCCCATATATCTCTGCTTAGCAATGCTTCAAAACTTGTATAATATATAATGGTTAAAAGCTCATGTTCCTGTGCACAAATACATTCGTACATTTAGTGATTACTAAGCCGACACCATAGGTTGTTACAACAATGGAGGATCATGCTACAGGTATGTTACAATGTTGCCAATGAGGGCTGTTCTGGAAAAATGAAGACATAACATATTTTCTTTGAAATCTCAGATTTAGAATTAGTAAGATTCTATGCCGAATCTATTTATAGACAGCAATTGTGTTGATTCCATGTATTTTTGAAATTTTTCATGTATTGTTGAAATTCTGAAGAATGCGAGAACCTTCTTCATTACGAAATACATAGGCTGATAATGTCACTAGTGAGGTGTGTTTTGAAGTTGGTAATTCCTCATTTCCCCCAGAACAACTGTCATGTCAAACGGAGTTACAATGTAGTGCACAGATCATAGGTCATAAGTATAAAGGTCATGCAGGTGAAAGGTTAGAGGTCATTTCATTCACATACAAGACAAACAACACACACTTCAAATGCAAGTTTCGGCATCTTTTGTCACCACATATATCCACCCTTGCTGGTATTTTAATCAAGTGAATATAGTTAATGGTTGACAGTTTCTCTTCTCCTCTATCAATAGCATCAGAACCTCTGTTACTTAATATTTGTAAATCTTATCTATCTAGAAACTATATGATTTCTAGGTTTGGAATATTTTAAAAAATAGCATTATTGTGAAGACTTCATCAGAAATCTTAGTATACATTAAGTGTATAATATAAAGCCAATTTGAACATGTCAGTAAATCCATATTCAAGTTTCCCAATATCATGTTGTATGAAAATCCATAAATACAGAACCACCTTGAGAATTATTTGATGTAGTATTAAAATCATCTTTTTAAAAATCGCATCTCTTGATCATTCAGTATAAAATAGTAACAGAGACTCTAACAAGCATATCGAGAAAGGACTCGTTTCTTTGAACTTTCTGGGAAGCATAATTTTCCTAATTCTTTATCATCAGGAAATCTTTTGAAATCTTTTTTTTTCCACACATGATACCTAATGTCCTCAGTAACAACAAGAGAAATATATACATGGCTCCCTACTAGAAGCTAACAATAGGTCTTCAGTTCTGTGTTTGTCCAAAGACCCTTCAGATCTCCCCCACTAGGATGGTCAAAACTCAAAAACTAAATGGGACTATATTCCATTTAAACATCCCTCAAAGTATTTTCCTAGACGCAAAGTGTAGTCTATCACACAAGCTATTGTAAAATGTCACAAGACCTTGAAAAAAAGGTCAAGGTCATTAAATGATAATTGGTCATGATACACCAACAATGAAGACTCCATGATTTTCCAAAAATGATTTCACCGACTGATGATTCTCCAGAAATCTTCGAACCACTTGAAATATATTCCTGAACATACCTAGGGCAAGCAGTTTACAAATGACCTTGAAATGAGTTCAAGGTCAATATATGTTGATCCGTCCATGGACTAATTTTACGAAAGCGCATCCCTAAAAAGTCTTAGTCGTATATAGCTGCTCTTGGAATAAGTATTTCAAAAGACGCCAATATCACTTTTCGAATGCTAGGAATTATTAGGACTTGTGTTAACATCAATCTACTCTAAAAGATGGTTGATTCAGAAGGAGTTGTGGCTTCCAGTTCCATTCATTAAGGATGACCACTAGCCAAATTTACCGGGGAGATAAAGTGCCTCTCATGTGGCATCAATATATACAAAACAGATTTAGATACCTGACTTTAGTAAAGAGGATTTGTTCTCAGAGAAGAGAAGGGAATTCTCTTCATTCACTGTGTGAAAAACTAGCAATTTTGAGAAAAAAGTATATAGGTTTAGAGAGACCCTAGAGACGTAGAAAGTGTGAGAACTCAATAGTGATGCTGTAACTGTAGGTAGATAGGTTCAGAGACACCCTAGAGACCTATAAGAGCGAGAGAACTCATTAGTGTTACTGTACCTCAGTGGGCAATTGGTTCTGAAGCTACATCTTACATACACATATCTATCTCTGGCTCAGAAAACTGTATGGGGAATAGTTTAAGACCCTAGAGACGTAGAAAGCGAGAGAACTCGATAGAGTTGCTGTACCTCAGCGGGTCGTTTGTACAAACCCTGTGCTGAAGCTACATCTTACATACACATATCTATCTCTAGCTCAGAAAACTGTAGGTGAATATCAGAAAGACCCTAGAGACCATAGAAAGCGAGAGAACTCAATAGTGTTGCTGTACCTCAGCGGGTGCGGCTTCCATCATGGCGGCGTCGAGGTCCTGAGGTTGGTAAGCTTGCGGTGGCGGCTGGGCGTACACCATCTCGGGCGCCAGGGGCTGCATGGCCGCGTACGACATGTACGCCGCGGCAGAGGCCGCCGCCTGGCTGTTTGTCATGGCCGGAGGAGTGGGGCTCTGAAAAATCCAACACAAATACTAAAATGAAGGCTATTTTTAAAATGAGGGCCTCAGGGAAGATCCTTACCATTGGACTGAGTTACCCTCTTTAAATAAAGATTATTATTATTATTATTATTATTATTATTATTATTATTATTATCATTAATATTATTAGTATTATTATTGTCATAGCCAGAGGGGTGGGGCTCTGGAATAGGTAATTGATCACTCCAGTGACATGACAGAATAAGATGCTGAAAATTGCGTAATGTTAACGAAGATTTAATCTTCCCGAATTAACCTAACGGGTTCAAAGTGGTAAATTTAAAAATGGTATTTCTTAAACCATTTTTATTGGTATGGTGTGGCAGGCATGTGCAGGTCGGGAAAATTATAAACGGGATATACCCCAAAAAGTCTCTTTTTTTTTTTTAAATAAAAGTCACCGGAAATAAACCTGTGATAGAGTATAACAATGGAATAAACAGTAATATTTTTTTTTTAATTAATACAAAATAGAATATTATAAATGAATTGTTCATTAAATGATCTTTTTCTTTGTTTATCTACTTATTAATTTCATTCTTCTTGTTTCATAGTTCTTCTAATTTATTCATATATTCATATTTTTTGCCCCATTTCTTTTGAATTCTATTGGTTCTGATATAACTGCCAAAACTGCCGCAACTCAACTTATGACTTTTCAAAGGAGTAATGTTAAAACCATATGGTTGAAAATGATCCGCCACAAGCTTAGGAAAGTTCTCGAGGTCGCGTAAACAGAAGCTGGAAACCCCTGACATTTCCACATACATACATCTCTGCATACATAATAATTGCTTGGTCTCAAAAAAGAAAGCAGAAGACCTCGATTAGTTAAACATGCTTCTTTCGTTACACTCAATGTTTGAGGTTTAGGACTGCCTACCCCCCCCCCCCCCCCCCCCCCCCCCCCCCAAGAAAATTTTCAAATATGAATTTAATTGTTCTAACTTCTTTTATTTTGCTTTCCTATGGTTTTCATATATGCAAGCAATATTTGTAGTCATAATTGCCCAAGCTTTGATTTTTCGTAGATGAAGGACATTCAAAGTCATTCACCTTGTCGACCATATGGCGTTGCTTCAACTTTTCATTGATGAAAACTTTCAAATACATTCAACTTATTGTTTTTTAAACTTTCCTTTATTTGCTTTTGAAATAGCATTTACAATGCAAAACTTTCATTTAGATATACCTTGAAGTTTATGAAGACAATTCTCAATGGGAATGGATTTCATCCAATTACATCTGTTTATGTATTCATCTGTTTTCGACATGCAAGGTTGTCAGAAAGGGCTGCTCTACTGACCTGGCAGGTATTAATTTTCAAAATGGCTGAAGGGCAGGTAAATATCAGTTAGCCTGCCCTACCTGGCGGGTCAGATTTCATCATGTAACTACTATAACAAAAGGGAAACCCAGTATTTTTTCAACAGTACAGATTAAGCTATAGCAAGCAAACAAGTATAGTACATACAGAAAAGACATTTTCATGTTCATTCGATCGCACCTTCAACAGGGCAGGTCAAAATTTTGTCAGACAGGAAGTAATTAAAATTTACCTGCCCTAGTTGGCAAGTGCCTTCAAAAGCTTATGTTGAGCCGTGGATATACCTTGAAATCTATGAATTCTCAGTAGATATAGATTTCATCCAATTACATCTATCTTTGTATTCATCAATCTTTTCTATTGATCTCTTTTTTAATGATTTGTTTTGTTTTGTTTTACCTGTGGTGTCCAGCGCCACTGCCCTGCTGTCCAGCTAGGAGCCGTCTAAAATAAAATAAATAAAATATATAAATTAAATAATTTAAGTAATGAAATTCACTGCTCACTGGACACAAAACAGTACACATTTGACACTTTCTATAATCAAAGAGATAATTTGGAATTCGTTAAAGGACCATACCTTTCTATTATTTCAATCCATGCGTGAAACACAGCTAAGGCCTAAAAAGTTGTTTCTTTCCTGAAACCCTACACTAACAAATTTTTACTCAAACAATTTTCTGCCCTTCCAACTCCAAATCAACATAAAACATGCATAAATGAAATTCTTGAAGAAAAAAATATTTCCCCACCAATATTTTACCGACCTTCATACCCAATTCTTTTCAGATCATTACAGGAAACAAACAAATTTTTTCTAGGCCTGAAATGTATTTAGGAGCATTTCTTGAACCTTAAACTTCACCAACAGGCCACCACTTACTTTTTTTCTCTTTAACTCAACATCATCTTCCTCCCATTTTCGAAACAAGACAGCCGGATCAGTAAACCTTTAGGCAACAACAGATCCAGATCAAACCTTTCTATAGTTGCAGTGAATCCCAATAGGTGTCACTGAATGCAAATAATAAAATTACAACCTTTCCATAGTTGCAGTGAATCCCAATAGGTGTCACTGAATGCAAATAATGAAATTGACTTGAACTGAGCAATGGTTACAGATCTCCCCAATAGATGTCACCACTTCCCTTCAGCCACCCAGCAGAGTCTAACACAGGCATCCTAGACATAGCTCAAAGCCATAGCAACAAGATATAGTCCATCTGACCAGCTATGATCATAACATACTTATAACATCATTTCACAGGGGAATGCGAAAAATAATGGGATATAAACAAAGGTATATAAAGACATAATATAAAATGATGTTATTTCATTACAGGTGGATGAGGATGTTTCCTAAGTATACTGTTTGATCTCGGAGACTGAGAAAACTATATATTTGTTTGCAGAAACATCTATCTCCCACGTTTCTAGACGACATGGAGGGATCATATGTTTTGCCAAGTTTAGAACAGTCATGAGTTAATTTTAGAAAGTCTTGAGCCTTGAGGTCTGTCTTTTAATTCAACACTTGCAAAAATCCAAGTAGAAATGTCAATGGCCCATCCACGGAGACAGCTGGAGAGGGGCGCTAAATGCCGTAGCATTTGACTTTCCCTCTGCATCAAGTCGTCAACATGGGAGTTGAATTCTAACCAGTACCTACGGGACCTGCCGAGCATGATTCAAGCCCGGCAACTCGGAAATCAAGGTATAACGTTTCCATGGGGCATCTTCAAATCAGCACGGTGCCCCGGCAACCCAGGGTTATTTTTCACACCGTATTAGGGTTGGAGAGGTGCCTCGGTGGCTACATCTATTACAAATTAACCCATTCATAGTTTAACCCTTCCAAAGCTGAGGCTGCTTTCATTCAAAGCACCAGAATAAAGATTATTGAAAACCATCCAAACCATGTCATGTTGGTATTCTTAGGATAGCTCTCACCGAGTACTCTCAGATGAGTACCCATTTGCCGTGGTTTCAGTCATATTAATGTTTTTTTGCATCATTTTGTATTGGCCAAATTAGCCACCAGCAGCATAAGGATTTTTTTTTATAATGCAGAATGACCGTAATATCTCTATACCTCTGTCTCCATACTCAATACTGTACATAGTCTTGTGAAATACTTAATTTATCTCCACATGGTGCGTAAAGAAATGAATTACTCTGTGAACTTGTTGTACTGATGAAATTACATATATACTACATTGAAATAAGGATTATAAAAAAAAACATTACAATATTACAACTGATGTCATCTCCAAGACCACACCGGGCAGGAAGAAACGAGTCCAACAAGGAGTTAGTCTATTACGAAGATTTGATATCTGATATTCTAGAGGCCAGTCTGTTGCACCAACATGTGTTGTGCCCTTCTCCATGTACAGTTCCTGCATATCTCTCCATCGAGTGCCGTACCGCGACTACCAGTCTGGCAAGGTTAAAAACAGTGCAGCTTTTAACCCATTCATGACTTGTTGTGAAAAGGGTTTTGATGTACATTTCTTCTTCAAATATTTTCAGAAAAACTTCATGGTCAAAAAGATATTGTATCCCATTAATGTTCAGTGGCCAAAAGCAGCCTAACTAATTTGATGAAATTGTTTCAATAAAAGCATAGTATGGAAGATTTTTGAGGGAGAAATGTCAAAGAGAATATTACAAACAACTCTCCGTCAAATATTTTGTAAAATTATTTACAAAATACTTTGTAAAATTATTTACAAAAAGTTTGAGATGCAGACAACTTCTAAAATAAGTCTGGACATTTCTACAGGCATGAATGGATGGGTTAAGCCATGCATAGCCTGCCTATCTGCTGCTGAGGAGAAGTTGGCACCATGTGTGTTTCAAGTGTTCGCCAGTCAAAGGTTAAGGTGGGAAAAGATTAACAGTGGGGGATGGCAGCCTCATGATGACAATTCACAAAACATCTGTTGCCAAAACTCTAATAACCCTTTCAATGCTGAGGCTCCATTCATCAAAGGCACATGAACGCAGAAATTTTTGAAACCCTTTCAAACTCTGCCATGTTGGTATTCATAGGAAAGCTCTTGCAAGGTCCTATCAGATGAGAACCCATTTTCCTGGGTTTCTGTCATTTTTCAGCTTTTTTCACATCGTTTCCTATTGACCAAATTAGCTGCCAGAAGCACAAGGGTTAACTTGCCTTTTAAATCTTTCAATATCCTAAAAATGTACTGAAAAAAACTTATCAAAATCATAAAACAAAATAAAGCATGATCTAATAAAACATTCTAAAAATTCTGATGATTTTTTCTATTTTGAACTATTTCCAAAAAGGGTTCTCCAGTCAGAAAGATATCGCAACTGTAGTAGTCAGGTCTTTGTTGGTGCTTTATTGGGGTTCTAAGAAGTGATAGGTAGGGTGCTTTAGGCATGATAGGAAGGGTGCTTTAGGCATGATAGGGTTTACTTCCACATTTAAACCAAATGCCCCAAAGTGATCTGGCAAACATGATATAATTTGTTGCTTTGGCGGAAGTTTATTTTTGTAGATTGTAAACAGGTAAACATAGGGGTCTACTTTTTTGTCAAATCTATTTGGAGAAATAATTTGTGTGTCTAAGAGGACATGGAGATAGAATAAATAACATAGGAGAGGAATGAAAATATTTTTTTGGCAAACATGTTTTTGAATTTCGTCCAATACATATTTGAAGTAGTATGAGTTATTGTAAGGTGTATATTTAGAAAATATGTGAAGCTTTGTAATTACTTATGAAGAACAGTTAAACCTCAGAGATATAAACACCTTGTGTTGGGACAGAGCAAAAGCGTTCACATTAAGGGGTGTTTATATCTCAGAGGAATTTTCATAATGTTAAAGATAAAAATGGGACCGGAAATTGTGTTCAAGTTAGGAGGTATTCATAGGTCAGAGGTATATCCATAATGTTAAAGATACAAATGGACCAGAAGATCGTGTTCACATTTGAAGGTGTTCATATATCAGAGGTATTTTCATAATGTCAAAGATACAAATGGGACTAGAAAATTGTGTTCACATTTGAAGGTGTTCAAATATCAGAGTTATTTTCATAATGTTAAAGATACAAATGGGACCAGAAAATTGTGTTCACATTAGGAGGTGTTCACATATCACATATCAGAGGTATTTTCATAATGTAAAAGATACAAATGGGACTGGGGAAAAGTTTTCACATCTCCAGGGTGAGAACATTTGTTTCCCAAACAATCTCAAATAAGCATCAAAGATAATCAGGTGCCAGTCACAGACACCCTCCGCCCTCAGACAGCCTCTATGACCATTATGCCTGTTTTATGACACCCCTAAACTAAACACCATTAAAGTGAGATGGCCCACCTGCTGTATAATGCCCTCTCAGGCCCAGCAGGGTGCCGCAGTGTGATGGGAACTCCCTACTATCACTTAACCCTTCCAATGCTGACGCTACTTTTGGCCAAAGCACTAGGACACAAAGATTTTTGACAATCATATAAGTCCTGTCATGTTGGTATTCATTGGATAGCCGTCGCTGAGTGCTCTCAGATGGGTACCCATTTGGCAGGGTTTCAATCATTTTCCAATTTTTTTTGCATCATTTACCCTCTTAAAATTAAGATTATTATTATAATTATCATTATTTTGTATTGGCCAAATTATCCACCAGCAGCATAAGGGTTATAGACCTGTCCATGTCTGCAACACCCAAGATATCTATGTATATTGAAACCATAGCATTTTCAAGAATATGTTAGAGGGAGAAACGTCGAACAGGACATAACTCTCCTACAAATATCATCCTTAATTAACCTGTTCATGTATGCAGCACAAACAAATATCCAAGTATTTAAGTAATAACTTCTGAGTTGTTTTTTATATTTATTTTTAGGAAAATGCTTGGTGTTGAATAGGATCTAACACCACAACTCTATAGTCCTACAAATAGTTCCTACAAATAGTTCCAACTTCGCAAATGTGAAGTTATGCTCAATTCACGAGTTATTCTCAGTATTGCCATAGATCCTTGAAAACCTTATAATCCAGGCATGAACAGGTTATCAGGTTGTTATGTTTCTGTTTCTTTAGATGAGCTATTTTACGACTTGGCCATGAAATTGGCCTTTTAGATCCACCATCTTGGGATTCTTGGGAGCCACTCAGCATTTCTCACACCTCAGTAGAAGACAATGGGTCTGTATACAGGAGGTCCTCTCAAGTATGGACCATAACAAACACACAAGATAAATGGAGAATAACAGCAATTAAGATAACCCCTCGATCTCCTTGACTGAAGGGGGGGGGGGGGGGGGGGGGGGAGTAGGAGTGGTCTGGGCTCTCTTCTCAATCTGGTACAATATTACCTCATTCTCATACCTCCCTAGAAGACAATAGGGTCTGTATACCTGAAGTCCTCTCAAGCCTCCTAAGTATGGACCATAACAAACACAAAAGATAAATGGAGAATAACAGCAATTAAGATAGCCCCTTGATCTCCTTGACTAGAGGGGAGGGGGTCTCTCTCTCTCTCTCTCTCTCTCTCTCTCTCTCTCTCTCTCTCTCTCTCTCTCTCTCTCTCTCGCTATATATATATATATATATATATATATATATATATATATATATATATATATATATATATATATATATATATATATATATATATATATATATATATATATATATATATACACACACACACACACAATGTTTTCAGAATGCTACTTACAGCTAGGCCAGGGAATTTGCCCCCAACCTTCCAGACACCATCATACACCCTTCAGAAACACAGCTGATTCTCATTGGCATGCAGTTATGCCTATTTCAATACCGGTTGCCAGTACTGCATGTTTCAACAAGCAAGCGAGATGGGCAATGTTCATCAGGATAAGGCACAACACTTGTAATAACAATCCCCCACCTTAAACCAATAGGTTTTCTGGAGTCCTTAAGTAGCATGATTTTGAAGATTATTTATGTATATGTATTCTATAGCATCAGATAGTTATTAGTCCTTCAACCAATAGGTTTCCTGGAGTCCTTAAGTAGCATGATTTTGAAGATTATTTATGTATATGTATTCTATAGCATAAGATAGTTATTACTGTCACTACTTTTACTTG